>CM062278.1:4964301-5456801 GCA_031216635.1 Dissostichus eleginoides | reverse complement strand
GGGGATCCGGGGGCAAGCTCCCCCGGGAAGATTTTTTTTTAAATATTGAAGTTAAAAGCATCAATCTGGTGCACTTTGAGAGCAAAATGAAGAGATCTGGATACATCTCTCAACACCCATATGAAACAGAACTGTAAACAGATTTTATTTTTCTTTATGGATATTTTACAAATCACTCCCCTTTTTAAACTGTATTCTTGTTTTACTGTCATATAGTATTTCATAACTGTTTTTCATTTATTCTCTCTGGCTGGCCATCTCATAATGTTCACATAGAAACTAGCTGTCAATAGGAATATCATTCAGAAGAATTATAATTTCATGCAAAAATCTGTCACAAAAAGAGGTTGCAGCCAAAAAAACAGCCACATTTACTGCTGCAAATACGTTCAAACGTGCTGTCGACACGTAAAGCAGTGGCAACTATGCCACCATTTCAGCTGACTTTTTATCAGAAATACTGTCACATAACATCCATATATTTCAGTGCTAGGTTGATGCTTAGCTAAGCTAACTATGAAAAGGCTTAAAATGTCCACTAGTAGTACTAGTGTAGACATTTTAAGCCTCACTAGTTCACTAGTTGAATTTCAATGTATCTCACTAGCTCCTTGCGTCAGTAGTAAGGCATATGTGGTAACTAGTCAGACAAAAGTGCCACTAGTTGCTGAAAAAGAGTGACTAGTATAATGTTTTATTGAACTAGTAAAGCAGAGTGCCAAACTATTGTGACCATATATCTAACAAGTGCAATCAAAGAGCCAACTAGTGTAGGCAGCTGCCGTCTGATATCAAGGATATGGAATACATACTCAAATGGCTTGCCATAGACAGGATCAACTGTGTAGCCTACTATAGATTATAGCTTCATGTCAATCAACATTTTCCAGAGAGCTTTCTTTGAAATCACCAGAGGCCTGTACTACGAAGCAGGATTTTCGCTTATCGGGCTAACTTCAGGGAAAAACTCGGGGTTTCCGGTCCTACGACGCTGGTTCTCTTTTTAGCGGGCTAGATCTCCATGGTAACTTATGCTGAGCGGCTAACCTGGTCCGGAGCAGGTTAGGTTGCAGGCTAAGAGATCAACTCCGAGAAAGCACCGCCTGCTGACCAATTAGAGCTCCGTGTGCGGAGTTTAAAGCGATCAAGTCCTATTACAGGAGAAAGAAAATACAGAAAAACTGCCGTTGCAAGAAAGACGGCCGGCAAAAATCACCGACTGTGTGAACCTGAAAATTAATAGAATATCACCTCCCAACTTCAGAGCAATCTGAATATTATAACATTAGCGTTAAGAAAGCTTACTTACATATCTGCCACGACATAAGTAACCGGATCAAAGTAACATTACGTACAGTCCGCGGCACTGTGAGTGCAGACGTCGATGTGTCCCAATTATCATTCATATCACATCATATCACATCATAATGTATCATATATCTCCTTATCGGAGTCAGCTTCTTGAGCCGTATCTGGCCGCGCAACACTTACAGTGTCACATACTGTATGCAGAAGTATTATTTTAAGCAACACATTAAGTTGACGAAACACTCGAGTCAAATGTAATTAAAGTCAGATCCACTCGTGTCTTACCCCTAGATTCCACCGGGAGCGTCTGCGCTGCGTTACGGCTACGCCACGCCACGCTGCGACCTCCTCCTGCGTCATAACCCACCGGGAGCGTTTCAAAACGTTGCTGAAGCGGAGCGTTGTGTGTGCAGGCTCGCAGTTGTTGTTGATTTGGGCATATTTCCTGGACATTTGTACTTCTACAAGAAAGCTACGGCTGCGCCGCGTCAAAAATAGGATTCATCCTATATTTTAGAAATTCCTTGCGCCGAGGCGCTTCTGGGACGCTTCGAGCCGCGGCGCAGCGTGGCGCAGCGGGTCTGGTGGAATAGCACCCATTGACTAGAGTGGCCGCGATCGCTAAAAACGCCGCAGCGTGGCGTGGCGTAGCCGTAACGCAGCGCAGACGCTCCCGGTGGAATCTAGGGGTTAGACGGGGCAGTGATATCATAAACCTGTTAATGTACGCATTCAAACACTTTTTTTTTACCAGCTGTATTCACCTTGCAGGTGCAGCTATGTGGCTTTTATCCTGGATAAAGTGTTTAAGTCATGGATGTTTAAAGTTTAACTTCTTCATATTTGACTAATATTAAAGTTCACTTTTCATTCAGGAAGTATGACGCGCTGCGCTGTCAGTACGCTTGTCCATGTTTGTGATTGGTCGAATGCTCCAAATACCACCCCTTTCATGTGAACGCGCACCTAACTAGATAGGGCACGGCTGGCTTGAGCGATCCACTTGATAACCCGCGTCGTAGGACCGTTTAGCGAGAGCGCGTATGTTTTGGATTAGGCCAACCGGCTAACTCAAACATATCCAGGTTATGTTGAACCGGCTTCGTAGTACAGGCCTCAGGTAACGCTAAAAAACATAACATTTAGATTGTATGACAAAGTGTTTATTTAATATATCTGGCTAGCTATAGCTACTTGCTAACGGTTTAGCTTACCCCCGCGATTCAAAGTAACGTCAACGTAGCTGTAATTTATGCTTTGCTTACATGTTCGCATAACTTGCAAGTTTACTGATATTTACATACCTTGTTTACCTGGCTCAAGTGGTGGCTCTGGGGTTGTTGTGTGAGTCACCACTTGAGAATTGTCGTCTTTTTTAAGAAAAAATGTTCTTATGTCCATCTTCAAAAACTCCGACTGACAGTTTAAACATTGTCACAGCTCACAGGATAGGTACCTGTCAGCCAATAAGACATATTTCCATTCAACTCTCTGGTTGGTCTGGTGTCTTGCCTCTGTTGCATTCACTGAACACGGGAAATTACAATCCTGCCGTCCTCTCTAGTGTCATGATGAGGTTCAGGTAAAGCACGGTTAATGTATTATATTATTGAGGGAGAATTGTCCGGGGCTACAGAAAAAACATTCGGGGCTTTGCCACTGGTTGTCACTCAGAGTGGGGGGGGGCCTGCATGCTACAGTTGGCTCCACACCTCAGCCCACTAGTGCCGTTTGAGTGACTCACGTTCAACACTTAGCCCGTGTTATCTGTTCTCAGACGCTGATCTGGCTTCGACTGAATGCTATTCCTTGTATAAATGTTATGTACTGCTGTCAATTCCATCACATGACTCCATTCTGATATAGCCAGCATTGGGAGGGTGACTTGAAGAATGTATTCTGTTACAGTTACTACATGAAAGAAATGTTATCATATAATGTTATCAATCTACGGAAGACGATTAGAGCCACACTCACTTGATTATTTTGTTGTTGATTTGACCGAAAGTGATTTTTCTTTTTGAGTTCTGCAGATTTAAGTCAGAATTAAATCTCACAATGCTTATTAAAAAAAAAACTCAAACTTTTTTCTCAGACTCATCTTTTCACAATATTCCTGCAGCCGGAGGTATCAGCATACCAAGATCTAACTGCTTCTTAAATTCCCCCTAGCAAGCTGGCAGGCTTAGTGCTTTCTTCTCTGTCTCAAAACAAAAATAAAAGAACTCCCTCTTTCCAAACTATTCCCTCTCCCCTTGGTTCCCCAGGCCCCCTTACATCTGTCTTGAACAGCACACCTGATCAGTACCTAGTGGGAGGCGGCAAGTTAAAGCAGCAGGACAGACTGGTACCACTCGATAAAAGTTGCAATGGTGTTTGTAGTGACCACGATATCCATTTGTTTTGTCCTTTGTTTGTGATTCACTCGTGGGGCTGACCGAGGAATAGACGCTTGTAGTTTGAGAGAAAAAATTAAAGACATTTCCAGATGCGATTGAAAAGTAAAATGGAAATAAATAAACGTTTTTAAACAAACTACTTATCATATAAACGGATACTTCAATACTAAACCAAGCTGTGACGCTCCCAACCAGCAAGGTCTAAAAACTGTTTGCTTCAGTCAGCCACACCAGTAGGCTGCAGTACCTCTCCTTTTATGCTGCAGCACCTCGACCTGCCGCAGTAACACACTCAAATTAAATAATAAATAATATACACCACAGAATCTCAGGCTATGTACTCTAAAAAGATATAATATAAACTAAGGAAATGGCTCCTTCATAACCCCTAATAGGCCCCTAATTGTATTTTGGAGTACCACAAAAACAATTATCGAATATAGATTTTTAAAAAAGGAGCCTATACAGTCAGGATTTCTATTCATTTCATTAATCCAGTCATCTATCAATATGAGTTGTGTGGTGTTACTCATCCTGTCTACATGATATCATCATGCCATCAGCGGAAGAAGACTCTTTGCTGCCGTCACTCTTCACATTCTAACAGCAGACAGATCTTGGTGATTGGCCTCTCCAGCACACTGGTCTGTGTTTTAACTTTGACCGCTCGAACCAGTCCTTTAGTGTCTGCCATAGCATCTAGCACTCTTCCCAGGATCCAAGAGCTACGGGGAGCAGTAGGGTCAACTACCATTACTACATCTCCAGGTTTAAAGCTTCTCTTCTCCTTGCAAAAACCAAGCCAATTCTGCCCCCTGGAGTTTTTGACAAGAACGACTTGTACAAAAACTCCAGGGGGCAAAATTGGCTTGGTTTTTAAGAGCAAGATGTGATTTGGGGTTAGAGGCTCCAGGTCTTGAGGGTCATTTGAGACTGTTGTGATTGGTCGACTGTTCAAAATTGCCTCTACCTCACATAAAAGGGTTTGTAGCCCTTCTTCATCCAAAGTCTGCTGCTTCAAAACAGAGTAGAGAACCTGCCTCACAGACTTTATCAGACGCTCCCATACTCCTCCATGGTGGGATGCTCCTGGGGGGTTGAAACTCCACTTTATGCCCTTTTGCAGCAGAGCTTCCTGAATTCTGTGCTGGTTCAGAATGGAGAGGGCTTCCTTTAACTCTCTCTGAGCTCCAAGAAAATTGGTCCCATTGTCAGATCTGATATGTTTCACTTGACCTCTTCTGCATATGAATCTTCTCAAAGCATCGATACATGTACGTGAACAGCACTCCGTACCTTTTTAATGTGGTACGTCCTCTTTTGACTTGAATAGGGCCAAAGTAGTCCACACCAACATTGGTAAATGGAGGCATGTCTGGCTCAAGCCTTTCCTGTGGCAAGTCAGCCATCTTCTGCTCTCCAATTTTGGCTCTTTGTCGTCTGCACAAAACACAATCTCCCAATATTTTTCTTACAGCAGAGTTGGCTTTGATTATCCAATACCTCTTCCTAACTTCAGAGAGGATGTGGTTTCTTCCTCCA
The DNA here is from genome assembly GCA_031216635.1 of Dissostichus eleginoides. Taxonomy (NCBI): domain Eukaryota; kingdom Metazoa; phylum Chordata; class Actinopteri; order Perciformes; family Nototheniidae; genus Dissostichus; species Dissostichus eleginoides. Next base: position 5,451,552 of record CM062278.1, on the reverse strand, counting down.
TGTCCAGTTCTTTCATGCATGTGCCTTAATATGAGAGTTGACACATGACAGTTTTTTTGCAGTATGACAGGGAACTTAGTTTCTTCTGGCATAGCTGCCCTCCTCAGGCGTCCTCCCACTCTTAGCACTCCATCCTTTAACACGGGATCAAGCTTGTAGAGGCTGCTTGTCCTTTTGACACCACGTTTTGTTGTTTGCAGTGCTGTCATTTCCTCTGGAAAATACTGTCTTTGGGTTTGGCATATGATGGAGTTTTCTGCCTTCTCAAGATCTTCCAGAGTAATGGTCTGTCCACCCAGTGTGGCCTTCATGTTTTCTATTTTCTGCTCAACATTGCTTTTGTTTTGAGCATCAGTATTGGAGTCATTTAAAGTGGAAATAAGCTCTTTTCTCCTTTGAACGAGCCGTTTCAAGCTTTCTTTGAACTTCAGGATCCATGCTACTGCAACTTTCAGTTTTGTCCAGCTGGAAAATGCAGTAGCTGCTGTAGGATTCTGTGACCGTAACTGTGTTGACAATAGTATTTATGTTGACCTCTAAATCATCGCAGGAGAGAGAGATGGATTCCAGGGGAAACAGCGGCCAGTCCTTTTCTGACCTCCAGAGCATTTCTGGGCCATGGATCCATGTACTGTTCTCCATAAATGTGTCGGCCTTATGTCCTCTAGAGGCGACATCAGCAGGATTGATCTTTGTGTTCACATAGTGCCATTGGGTTATCTCTGTGAACTCCCTGATGATGGAGATCCTGTTCGCAACAAATGTGTGAAACCTTGTGTGTTGGTTTGCAATGTATTTGAGCACAGATTGGCTATCAGTCCAAAACATAGAGCTTTCCAACTGTAGTTGCAACTCTGTTCTGAGTAATGTGTCCACTCTTGTAGCCAGCACTGCAGCAGCAAGCTCCATCCTGGGGATTGTGATCTTCTTGAGAGGAGCTACTCTTGCCTTTCCCATCATGAATGCCAAGTGAATGTTGTTATTGTGGTTTACCAGTCTCAAGTAGCTCACTGTGCCATACCCCTGCTCACTTGCATCTGAGAAATGGTGTAGTTGTGCTCGGATCTGTTGGCCAAAGTCTTTGGGCTTGATGCACCTTTTTACCTTGAAGTCAGTAATCTTCTGAAGATCTAGCTTCCATGTAACCCACTGCTTAGAAAACTTATCAGGTATTTTCTCATCCCAACCGTAGCTAGTGCTACACAGCTCTTGTAAAAGCAACTTGGCAGGCAGAGTGAAGGGTGCAAGGAACCCAAGAGGATCGTAGATGGAGCCCCCCATAGATAATATTCCTCTCCTTGTGTGTGGTTGTGGCTTGATGCTGACATTAAATGTAAAATTGTCATCTTCCACACACCATTGCACTCCAAGTGCTCTCTCAGTTGGGAGTCGATCTCTGTCCAGGTTCAGCTCCTTCACTTCTTTAGCTCTGTCAGTTTCGGGAATTGAGGACAGCACCCTGCGACTGTTGCTTATCCATTTAGAGAAGTGGAAACCTCCCCTCTGACATGCAGCTGTGAGCTCTTTGGCCAGCAGGATAGCTTCTTCCTCTGTAGCAACAGACTTTAGGCAGTCATCCACATAGATGTTTTTCAGTATTGTGTCAATCACTTCAGGTCTGAAGTGCTCCCTATTATCCATTGCTGTTCTTTTTAATGCGTAGTTAGCGCAGCTGGGTGATGACACAGCGCCAAAGAGATGCACAGTCATGCGGTACTCAGAGGGGGGAAGGCTTATGTCGCCACCAGGCAACCACAAGAACCTTAAAAAGTCTGTATCCTTTTCGGGCACCTTGACTTGGTGAGACATCGCTTGGATGTCCCCCATCATTCCTATTGGCTCCTGGCGGAATCTGGTAGTACTCCTAAAAGGCTTTAGTGAGATCAGGACCCTGCAGCAGTTCTGAGTTTAAGGATGTGCCTTTGAATGATGCTCCACAGTCAAAAAACACTCTGAGTTTTCTTTTCTTGGGGTGGTAGACCCCATGATGAGGTATATACCAGACTTTACCCTCCTTTTGCTTCAGCTGCCCCTGTGGCACTTCTTCAGCATAACCTTTATCAATTACATCACTGAGAAATCTGGTATATTCCTCATGAAATGATGCATTCCTATGAAGCTGTCTTTGCAGGAGAGACGTTGCTCACTAACGTGGCAATTATCTGGCATTGAGACATCATTCCTCCTGAAAGGTAATCTTAGACTGTAGTGTCCATCCACAATGTTTGATGAGTCTTTTGCTATTTGCATGAATTGCTTGTCCTCTGCTGACATTTCTTTTGTGTCCTGATAGGCCTTTTCACTGAAGTCTGTGTTGTATTGTGTGATCAGTAATTCCTGTAAATTGACCAAAGAAATTCTGTTCACGGAGACGGTATTGCTGTCCTTTGCGATTCCTCCTCTCAATGGGCCATTGACCACCCATCCCAGTAAAGTCCTGCATGCGTATGGGCCTTCTCCTTGGCTATTAATCATTTCTAGCGGTTCCATAACTTTGGGTGCATTGGTACTAATCAACATGCCGATATCTTCATCAATGGGAGTTTGATTTGACTGAGGTATGGCCACTTTGATAGATCCTTTTGATTGGGAATGTTATGTTTGGTGACAGGCATTACTTTCTGGGTGTAGATTTCTGGGAGAGGGATGAACCTGTTGCCATACCTCACTTACTTCCTGTCCTGTGATGATATGACTGCTCACAGTCTTTTCTTGGCACATGGTGCGAAGAAGGATGTTTGTTTTCTTTCCTGACATGTTGAGCTGGTTCATGAGCTTGCTTGTGCAGAATGAAGCTACAGTATACTTCCAGGGTCAAGGAATGCATACGTTTGAATAATTTGATTTCCTTTGTTAGATTTTACTTTAACAGGCACAATGATAGCACACACTCCTCTTCCATTCACCGGCCCCAATATGCCCACATGCTTTTAGAATAGCCTTCTCTCCGGTCCTTGAGGTTTCAGACCTTTCACCTGCTTCCAATTGTCTTTCCTTTTCCTATATGGAGCACAGTAGGGTGAGATTGGTTGCACACTTTACATGTTAAGAGGTTATTGCAGTTTTTGCTCATGTGACCTGGTACAAGACAACCAAAGCAGATTCTCTTTCCTTTAGGAAGCTTGTCTTTTCTTTGTGCATTTTCTTTTTGAGTGAGAAACATGCATCCATTGTATGTCCTCCTGAACAGAACAAACAGGAAGCTTGCGAGGTGCTGCTGTAGGCTGGGGAGATGTGGACTGGCAGTCAATGTTTGTAATACTGGTGGCAAAGCTGCTGCTAGTGGATTTTGGCCTCTTGTTATACTTGCTTTGAAGCCCAGCGTTGATGTGTTGACAGCTTGGTCCTGTATACAGCCAAAGACAGGGTCTGTTAATATCTTTACATGATGCTCAACGAACTTGACAAGGTTGCTGAATTTGACCTTGCTGTGCCGCCTTTCCATTAGCCTTTAGCCTCTTAAGCCCTGAAGCCCCCACAAAAAGGTGCCTCCCAACGTTTTTTTTTAGACTGTGTCTCAGGGCTTCTTAACATTTATGAAACTATTAATGTTCCATACCCTTTTAACGGGAAAAAACTCCGATAACTGATAATATGAACCATTTTTAGCTAAAAAAAACACAAGAGTAATACCAAGCCTTTGAATTAGCCTTGAGCGAAAAAATGCTAACTAATGCTAACGGACTTAGCACAGAACTCACGGTAGAAATGCCCTTATTACTTATCTTAACTGCACAAACAAGATATCGACTAAGTAGCTGAGATTCCACAGAGTCCATACATGTAATGTCATCACTGTACGACCCCGAATTCGCGGAGCTATCAGCCAGAAAAGAGAAAAAAAACAACATCCGGGTTCAAAACCATAACAATAATTAAGCCTTACCTTTTTTTATTTGTGATCAAAAGTTGTGTTCAACGGAATAAAAACGCCGCTCAAGGTTAATCCAATGTCTCTGTGTCAGGTATAATTTTTTACTGATAATCCATCATCATATTTATGGCAATATAGTGGGTATAAAGTTTTACAGTCCAAGGCTGTACTTTCAGATATGCTTCGTTTGTATCTCTATTATGTCCGCAGATGTAAGGTTTACGTGGATTTGGGAACTGCCCATCGATTCTATTGGATCTAACGGTTAAGAAAAAGGTGTAAATCACCCAAATCGACCAATGGGTTCCAGAGATATGGTCCTGCATAAAGTATAAAGAATGCCAGACGGCGTCAGCACATTACGCAGCAGACTCTACGCAGTGTTTACTACGTAAGGAAGCAGGAATTGCAGCAGGACCCAGAGCGCACAGAGCACAGACCGGACAGCAGATAACAGAGCAGATTACAAGATTTGCATTTAGGACTTTTTCTATACTTTGACTTTTGTCAAATAATGGCTCGCAGGAAAGAGACTTTTAATACTTTAAAGGCAGTGGAAATTCTGACTAAAATATTGTAACATTGTAAATGTTTGAAATAAATCTGCTCCAGTTGGAGTCAAACTTCATTTTGTATGTTTTTTTTTTTTATTTTATTTTTTTTTTAACAACAGTTGTATTTGGATGGAATGAATACCTATAGTGATAATTCAAAGTAATAAAATGATTTTTACAGTGAAAAAGGTCAAATGGAACTGATGGTTCCCAAATTATCCAGAAGTGAGTCCGCCTGGACTTTATTTTTCTAAATCTCTCTAAAAAGGTCAAATTTCACTTGTTTTGCATCAATCTTGATACAGAGTACTTATTATATGTTATAGTTTGGATTCCTAAAGTCTGCTTTTAGTCTGCTAACCCATCATTCAAGGGTGGTTTTCACTATAAGTAATGGGGTTTTTTTAGGCGGAGATTAGAATTTACATGTTTTTACTATGTTCCATCTGAATTTACTTTAAAATAAAAACATCTATATTGATTCTGACACTTCTACATCCAACTCACAGATGTAACCTTGCTTTGAGAAAAAAGATTATTTACTTTTAGAAGTGAAGATATATCATTTGTTGTGTTAGTGGCATTTTCGAGCCTGAAACCTGAAAAACAGGCTCAGGGTTTAAGAGGAGACTTCTGATCGCCACCTCTCTCTGAGTTTGTATGGTAACTTTGTAATCAAGGATTTAAGATTTGAAGATCCAATTCCTCCATGTGTGATTTCCTCAATTGCATTACAGCATCCTCTTAAGTACAATGCAAAGGCCTGTAAAGCCTTGGGGTTCTCAGGTTTAATTTGAGACCATGACAGGGCTTTTTCAATATATGCGTTAGCAATTTTAAACTCATTGCCATAATGTTCTTGAAGAAGTTCTTTAGCCTTTTGGTGTCCTCTTTCTGGATCCATGTATAGGCAGGTTCTGACCAGTTCACAACACTGCCCCCTGGTGTACTGTTCCAAATAGTACAGCCGGTCTTTACCACAGACAGTCTTAGCTTCAATGGCATGCTCAAAGGCCCTTAGAAAGGATCGGTACTCAACTGGATCTCCTTCAAAGACCTTTATGTTCTTTTGGGGTAACAAGGAATGGTGTTGTTGCAGAACTAGAGAGGCAGTAATGTCATTCTGTTTTTGTAATATGCTGTACAGAGTAGTGTCTCTCATGGAGTTTTCTTGAGTTGCTAGCTCGCCTTTTCCATGTGATTGTGTGGTTTCAAAGTGGGACTTTGTGATGCCTTTGACTTCTCTCGAGCAGGATCGTGCAGTGAGTGTCCATACTGTGGTCCTTCCTTTGGTCGCACACCTTGTATATCCACTCTTTTATCCTTTGTGTAATCCTCTTCCTTTGTAGAGTTTACATCCTTTTTCTTCTTTGTTCATAATATTCGTTCATTCCATTCATTGTTGGCTGTTTGCCTTGAGTTTCCAGAATGTTGAATACAGAGATCTTAGCAGCAGTAGCTTCTAACTGGGATTGCAGCTCCAAAGTTTCCTTTCTTTTCCTTAGTTGCTCCTTTCTTATATTTAGCTCCTGCTCCTCCTCCTCCAAAGCATGCCTGGACCTTAATGAATTTAGTTTTCTCTGCTTCTGCAGATGCAAGCAGATGAACTTGATGAACGTTCACTTCTTTGTTCACTTCTTTGAGATCTTTTGGAGACTACAGACGCACTTTCCCAAAGAGAATCCTCCTTTCCTGATGCACACTCAGACAGCCATCTTGTCACAAAAATAATAAACTCTTCAATGCTTCAATTTCGATTGAAACCAAGCTTCACTCTCACGTTTCTCTTCTTCCTCATTTAAAAGTATGTGATGACAAGTGTGAGTCTTTAAAACTTTCCATCAAAGCATTATATTTGACAATATTCTCCTGCACTTCCTCTACATTCATGCGGTCCTCCGTTAACTCCTTAATAATGTTTCTTCTGCGCGTAAAATGTCCCAATCTGGCTTGTCTGGATAAACGCAGGCTTGAAACATCATCCCCCTCCATTTGGGTTTCACTTGGACTCAGATTTGCCACAGCTGCTCTGCTCCAATCAGTTCATTTTCATTCATTTTGCTGATTATTTTCCACTTTTATATCAGCATTTCTGAATCGGCACACTTGGAAAGTTATTTTCTGATAGTTCAATGCTGTAGTGTGTCTGCTTGCGCCGTTCATTAATTATATTAAACAGCGGGCATCCAAATTAAATAATTGCATTTCAATGTCCATCAAAGTCGCTCAAATAGTGCTCCTTAATTAAGATATGTGTCTTCCTTAACGGAATAATTCAAATCCATCCAGTTTTTTCCACTATTTGTACACTTTTGAGACTTCTGAACTTTATTTACCCTTGTGGCGTTTCCTGGTTCGCGCAGTCTCCATTGTTCCTTTGTCTGGATGCCGCTGCTCCTTCACAAACCTTTCCTCCGGTTTTTCATCCAAAAGCAAGTTTTTAGACTGATATAGTGACCACGACATCCATTTGTTTTGTCCTTTGTTTGTGATTCACTCGTGGGGCTGACCGAGGAATAGACGCTTGTAGTTTGAGAGAAAAAATTAAAGACATTTCCAGATGCGATTGAAAAGTAAAATGGTATATTCCAAAAAAGGCAAAAATAAATAAACGTTTTTAAACAAACTACTTATCATATAAACGGATACTTCAATACTAAACCAAGCTGTGACGCTCCCAACCAGCAAGGTCTAAAAACTGTTTGCTTCAGTCAGCCACGCCAGTAGGCTGCAGTACCTCTCCTTTTATGCTGCAGCACCTCGACCTGCCGCAGTAACACACTCAAATTAAATAATAAATAATATACACCACAGAATCTCAGGCTATGTACTCTAAAAATATAAAATAATAATAAAGGAAATGGCTCCTACAGTGTTAATCGCAATAATAATCTTTGATTATTCATGATTAATTCCAAGGTTAAATACTAGTAATAAATTGTGTTAGTATTAAAAATGCATGACAAACTCGTTAGAGAAATCAGAGGTATTTTTTCTTTATATAACACCATTTCTGTTTAGAGTGGTGCAGTGAGGTCGTATTTTGTATAGGGCAACACGGAAGTAAGCATCTCAAAGGCTCCCTCGACAAGAAGCAATGGGATTTTCCCATTGGATTTTAGTATATTGCATACACGTTTATGATACCTATACGTTTTTGTTAAGCAGGATAATATCCACATATTAACACTTCTTTATGGTTTTTTAAGCTTAAATGCAATCAGCAGAAATAAAAAACTAAGGTGTTGCTATAAACAAACTAAATTATAGTCGCATGGTACCTAGAACCTAGAACCTTTGGACATTCACAAATCGAATATTCACTGACGTATTTTAAAACTTAAACATCTTGTAAGCTTGTGTTAACCACATACCTTATTTCAGGCTTCTACTCACAAACACGATCAACAAACCACTGACTTTGAGATAAGGGAATCGGAAGTGGTACAATGTTTTTCGAGGTTTTAGGACTCTTTACTGCACCACAATTTTTTTGGCCTCAAATCTGAAAATGTACCAACACTCAGTTAAAGGAAGGGTCCACTCATTAGATAATTAATAAAAACTTCAGTATTAAGTGAAACATTATGTTTAAACCATACCCTGAAGAAATCAGCGATATTCCCCGGTAAATAATGATTTTATAGCTCTTTTTTATCAAAACCTGTATATTCCGTCAGGCAGCTGCCATTTTGGCCATTTTCAGTAGTCACATGATCCAAAAAACTAGGTCGTGACGTCATCAATGCGTTCACTTTGTAAACACACGAACAGCTCGTTCAACGAAAACATGGCGGAGTATTTGAGTTCGGACTCGTCAGCCGAGGAAGAAGTTTTGAGCAATGTGGAGAGATTGGATGGGGGAATTCAGCCATATAGGTTCGAGCCAAGTGGCCAGAACCGTCAGGAATCCAGTGACGATGAGGATGAACAGCACGGTGATCTTGCTGGAGACGATCCCTTTACTCGTGCAATTGATTTCGGGGGGCGAGTAGGGAGACCTGTACATGAATGGTGTACTTGCAGTCGGTGTGTAGCCATGGACAATCCTCTGATGAACATATGTTGTCATGAGCTTGAAGAGCTTGAAATAAACTGGTCACAGACGACTTGGATTGCATATGTTTACACAGGGAATTCGGCACTGTGGTGTTAGAAGAAGCTGTATTGAGAACAGCACTGGTTGCCATGAAGGATGTGAAACGCATCTCTTTGGTTGAACCAATAAATGAAAGGTGGGTACATTTAACGGGTACAGCCCTTTCTTCTTGGCATTATATACTTTACAATTAAAATTAACATATGCACAATATTTTTTAATTGTAGTGCCGATTGTCAAGCATGTCAAAAATACAATGCCAAAAGAAAAGGCCTGATGATGATGATGACGATGATGATGATGATGATGATGATAAATCAATCGTGAATATTAAATAAGAAAAGCGTTCATTTCAGGCGAAACATCTTATTGTTTAATTCATCATTAAAAAGTAATAATTTCATACATATTTCCTTAGATATACCGATATTCACAGTGTAAATAATATACATATATTGCTCCACAGATTAATTATTATGGTGGCATGATGTTGACATTGACTATGAAATTAAATGTATTAACCAAAACAGGAGGACGTGTATCAGGCAACATAAATCACTAAAGAGATATATACAGCCAAAAAAATCTGAATAAATATATACATGAAGTGGACATTTTTCTCAATGAACAGGTGAAAACAATCAAAATGCCCTAGAAGCACTCAGCTAGCTGTGAGTATTTTGACAGAACTGAGACTGGCTGTTAAAAAGTCAAAATGAAACTTAGCTTATCTTGAAATATAATTTGTGATAGGAACACCTGTTCATTACGATAAAAAATATATCCTATTTGCAACAAATACAATGAGGCATATTTCAATGGAATAGTGAGAACAATGGAGAGTAACTAGAGTAAATAACATGGACGAAGCACATACGTCATTTTGTCCAAACGCATAGTTCACGTCACGTCTGGTAAAATAAGTCATGTGACTCGTCAAAATAGCGCCGCCCACAGGGTTGATGTTATTTCGGTAATTAATCAGCTTAAAATCACTGATAACGTCATCAGATTAAAAAAAAAAAATAAAGACTGGCAGAGACTGGTCTGTTTTATCGTATGATAATTATTTAAAAATGCGTGTCATGAGCATTGCCTCCCTTTAAGTATAGACAAATCCGCCACCGTCATGCAGAGCCGTTGTGATCACCCTCTGTATAATGTGCAATACACAGGCTGTGTGTTTTCATGGTACACATTCGGATTGGAATTACGGGAGGAGGTTAGGGTCGAATTTGCTTATGAGATTTATTTAAGCGTTAATATTTCCAGATTAATTGTGGTTGTTTATGTTGTCAGCCCTAGTCTAAACCATATCCACCCTTACATTTGTGACTGTGTTACATGGTAACCTACTGTATGCTGGAGAATTGTACTCCAAGCTACTTCCATTGTACCTGGTAGCATCCTGCAGATGTAGTTGATTTTACTGCTGTGGTACAAGCATGTCAACTCTCCTGACTGAGTAATGTGAGATCCTCAGCGATGCAGCCCTTGCTTTAATATTACTAATGCAATCACACTCTTGCACACTTGCTCTGGATCAATGTTATTTGTTCAAACTCTGATCCATCTTAATTGCACACCCCATTTGAATATCATCTTGTGCTGCGTGCTAGAGATGATGGAAAGCCTGTCTGGGAGCCAGCTGAGCCCGGGGGCAATAGAGATTGCTATTATGCCCTGAGGCTGCTGAGCAATGATAGAGAGGCCTCTCCGGCCAGACAGAGGGGAACCACTGTTAGATTTGTTGACTGCGCACTGTTCCGACATGTTGAGGTAATAGACAGAAATACTTTTACTTCGGCAGCCGGGCGATTAATCTCATCATACATATGCTGGTATTTCCACTCAATGACAAGGCAGTCTATTTATTTTAGTTGGCATTGTACAGTAGCCAACTGAGACATTCATTCAGAAGGCAATTCCATCTTCAAAAGGATTAGTTCCTAATGTGGAAACACTGCACAGCTCCTCGCTGCTCAATCATTTACAGTGAGGGAGAAGCCAATAGTATCTGAAGTTAAGTGCTTGTATTAAAACCACTCAATCTGTTGTCATACATATTTTTTTAAACATTTCAGCAGTGTTTGACTTGATACCACAGCCCACGATCAATGATGTCTCAGCATTTGGTTTGTCTTTCACAGCTGATGGGAGGAGCCCCTCAGTTAGATGCCAGAAGTAAGGTTGGAGGTTAACACAAGCTGAAGAGATTTTCACATTTTGTCCTACGAGATAAAATATGTCAGTTAATTATTTAATGCTTCTAAGTGTCCTAAAAACTGTGGTATCTGTGGCTAAGCGAGACTACTAAACATCATCATGCCAAACAAGTCCGCCTTTAGCTCAGTGGTTTTGAATTCAAGTCAAGCAATCAATCAGCCAATTGATTAATCAGTCAATAAAACATGCCAGTATTATAACGTGTGCCATTAAAACATCATTTTTTGCAATATTCCAAAATCCAATTGAAAAATCCCTTGGCTTTTTGTTGAGGGAGCCCTTGCAATGCTAAATCCTGTGTCCGCCAACTAAATTAGTCATCACTGCCAGGGCCGCCCCTCCCTACACGCAGATCACGCAGACTGCGTGGGGCCTCTCCTCGCGGAGGGGGCCTCATCTAGCGGAGGGAGCCTCATCCCAAGCGCAAATGCGGCGCACCTACTGTAAGCGCGCCACAGTTTCGCCGCTGCGAGGATCCGGCGCGCTCCACTAGCACCCCCTCATCGACGACGACGACGATCGCGACACAGAGGGCCTCATCACATAACTTTGCATGGGGCCACAAGTTGGCCAGGGACGGCCCTGATCACTGCACCACTCTATTGGATTCCTGTGTTTATTCCAGGCTGGCTGACCTATGCAGGCTGAACAGTATTGTTACAAGGCCGAACAATGAAGAAGCTGGAAGGTCAAGTATGTGGACCATCGACAGCCCTTTGGGAACAGAGAATACTGGCAGATGTGCCCCACAAAAAAAATCTGTGATGTGTCAAAAGTTCCTAGAGTCGACAGTTCCAGTATTTTAAAGTGCAGCTCAGGGTTGTGTCTCAGCGGGGGGGAAACTCCTGGGAGAATATCTGACTGAGCAAGGCTTTGGGATGCTGAGTTATGCAGGCTTTGATGTGTTGTATTTTAAAGAAAGCAAGAACAGTGTATTGAACCACGAAAGGTCTGCTGAATAAATGTTATGCTAGGCTAATGCAAATGTTGAATTCCACATTGCCTTTAACATGACATCTCGTATTTATTCCAGCAGCAGCTAAATCATTGGACCTCACCTGCAGAAATCCAATGAGGAAATGGGGAAATGAGTGAAGTCAGGGTGCTTTTGCATGCTGGTGCACCTATAACTAGTTCCCCAAAGTTACAGACATGATATGTTTAACATCTAGTGGCATATCTAGAAGTAATTCAACAAAAGGTGGAATGGAAACAAACAAATAAAGGTAAAATAATTGTGAGAAGCAACAAAAGCAAACTGGGCTCTGGTATCAGAGGGTGAAAAGAGGTGCTGCAGCACTGCAGCACATGACCGTGGACTGTCACTTTTTTATTTCGTTTGAACGTGTTTAGCCCTCTTTTCCTGCAATAGCTTTATGGTACCCGACTTTATGCATTGAACTTCTTACACAGTAATGGATGGAAAAGTCCATTCAAATTTGAATGAAACCGTCACCTCTTCTCCTCTCAAATAAAAATGTGTCTCAAACAAAGCACACACTGTATACATTACATGTCTGTCATGAAGCTCTGTGTAAACATTGTATGTGGATTGGTGTTGTCCCCCAATGTGTCAGTGCATATTGTTCAGGGTTTGCAAAGAAAACAAGGTTGTGGCACAATCGTGCAGGTTAAACAGCTGCAGACTTGATATGTTGCCACATGATAATGCTTCACAGGAAGGGAGAAAAGAAGCAGTTGAGTTTGTCCCTGCATACGTTTGCATTTGGCTGCAGGGGGGAGTTCAGTAGGGCCCCTCATTTTTCACCTCCATCTGAACACTTAAATACTGGAGCTGGCTAATCTTTCACTTTAAAAAAACCCATTAAATAAGCCTATCCTGGTATAAGCAGAACACATTTTAGACAGCCTCGATCAATGGCCAAATCATTCTGTTGCCCTTGGCTAAGACAATATATTGTGCTTAAAGCAGATTGCAATTAAACAAACAAACAAACATGTGGACATTTCAAAGTGACTGATGTTGGACCTTTAACATTTGCATAAGCTTGTTTTTTTTCTCTTAATGTCTCCATGACATGCTATGCGCACGCAGTTTGCCCAAATCGAAATCTTATGCTCTGAAATCGAGAGGGGTCTGCCTGCAGGCCTCCACTCTCAGGACAGTTCCGATGTAGGCTCCACTGTCAGGACACCTCCACTCTCAGTACAGTTCAGGTGTAGGCTCCACTGTCAGGACACCTCCACTCTCAGTACAGTTCAGGTGTAGGCTCCACTGTCAGGACACCTCCACTCTCAGTACAGTTCAGGTGTAGGCTCCACTGTCAGGACACCTCCACTCTCAGTACAGTTCAGGTGTAGGCTCCACTGTCAGGACACCTCCACTCTCAGTACAGTTCAGGTGTAGGCTCCACTGTCAGGACACCTCCACTCTCAGTACAGTTCAGGTGTAGGCTCCACTGTCAGGACACCTCCACTCTCAGTACAGGAAGTGACGATTCTGACGAACATGTTTTTTTCCCCACCCCCCGAAGGACTCGTCTGATGGAAGTTTTCAAATCACAATGGAGACTCATCACGGAGGTGATGACTCCGCTCACCATGCACTTTGGGTCGGGCCTTGGTCAAGCCCTTTTGACCCCCCCAGCCTGGTTCTCGTAAAAGTTCACTTAGCCATTTTTCGCTCAAATGACACCATGGAGGAATGTAACGGGAGTTGACAGGGGACTCTGCCCGCCTCACGAGTGCCTATTTTCGGACACTTTTTTTCACTTTTCCCCGGTTTCATTAATTTGTCTTTTTTTGGCTATTTCACCCGGTTCCTTTTACCGGGGACACTGCCCGGTCTCGGGTGTCCCCCCACGGCCTCTGTCCAGCCGTTTCTCCCCCCCACTCATACATATATTAACGGATTTTGACAATTTTTGTTGCATTTTTCTCCTCTCCTCTCACTGATCGAATGGCAAACGCGACCCACCATCGGAGGGCCTCCACCGGCCCGGCCTAGTGCCAGTGCTCTGGCGGTCGGTTCCTCCGAACTGCGGGTTCGACTCTGATGGCCGGGAGGGTGTGCTGCGTTGGGGTGGGGGACTTCCCCCACTCTGCGTGTCTCTTCCTTCCTGCGTGTCTCTTCCTTCCTTCCTTCCTTCCTGCAGCGGGGTGGAGGTTCCCAGCTGGAACCTCCCCACCTCCGCCGCGGTGCACCCGGCAAACACGGTTGTTTCTCGAACCCTCCACTGTTGTCTAGCGGGTGTAACTAAAATACAAGATGCCGTTATTTATATATATAAATATATATATCTATATATATAGATATAATAAGTGTCAGTGCGATTTTATTTTGTATTAGCGTGCATTTCCTGTTCGGAAAGTGGTGCTGTACTGAGAGTAAACAATACAAGGTGTCCCTATTTTTATATATATGTATATATACATATCTATATAATAAGTGTCAGTACGATTTTATTTTGTATTTGTGTGCATTTCCTGTTCGGAAAGTGGCGCTGTACTGATAGTGGCGATTTTATTTTGTAATTCTTAGCGTGCATGCACTTCCTGTCCTGAGAGTGGAGTAGTCCTCAGAGTGGAGGTGTCCTGAGACTGGCGCCTGCAGGCAGGCTCCCATGCTGAAATCTGAAAACTGAAAACTAGGTTTATTGCTGATGGATTATCAGAAATAATTTCAAAGTGACACAGACACATTGGATTAACCTCTGGATTAACCTTCAGCAGCGTTTTTATCGTTTTAATGCAATTGAAGACAACTTTTGATCAGAAAACAACAAAGGTAAGACATATTGCCGTGTTGGCTACCTAATGCTACGTGGTGTGATGTCTGTTTTAGCTTCTCATGTTGCGAGTTCGGATCGGTCAGTAATGATACTAATACCTGTCGAATCTGTGGAATCTCAGCTTGCTAATCGATATCTTGTTTGTGCAGATACGATAAATAATAAGGGTATTTTAACGTGAGTTCTGTGCTAAGTGTGTTAGCATTTTTTTGCTCAGGGCTAATTCAGCGCCTTTGTTATTACCCTTATGTTTCGTTTTGCTAAAAATGGTTAATATTGTCTGATAGCTGAGTTTCTTCCCGTTAAGTGGGTATGACACATTAATAGGTTTTTAAATGTAAAGATGCCCTCAGACGCTGTTTCTTGCAGATGTTGCGATTTTTCCCCCGCCCGCGGGGGAATGGAGCTTAACAGGTTAAAATGCGCTAGGTTTTTACTCGCTTCCCCTGAACATAAGCGTTGTCTAAGGACATCAGAGTTGGGTGTAACGCGTTACTGTAATAATATTACTTTTGTCGGGAACGGAGTAGTGTAATTCAGTAATCACACTACAGTTACTAACATTGCCCCGACACGCGTTGCTTCGTTACTTTTATAAAATCAGTCATAATCACACTGACAGACAAGAGGGGTTTCCGCCGCAGGTTTATATGTACGTAATCTGCGCGATTTGCGCGTCCACATCTCCACGTGCAGTGCTGCATAAACATGGCTGAGTCAGCAATAACTTTCGAGGGGTGGAGGTATGCCCATTATTTTGAGTTTGTCCGAAGAATAGACAGGAATGTGACGGTGAGGTGCAAACTGTGTCCAGGCCAGAAGCTGTTATCCACTGCTGTAAACACCACGTCAAACCTCAACAAACACCTGCAAAGAACACATGCTAAGGTGAAGCTAATAGCTAAGGACCCCGAACCCAGATTGAGGATGTTGTTTTATACAGGCTATTTATTTGTAAAGTATTTGTTTATTTTGCCAGTGTCACATAACATTGATATGGCCCACTTGTTCCGTTATTACAATTTTTCTCTTGAAATGCTCTTTGCGTTTCACAGACTGTTAGCTTGTTGTGGTAGGCTGGTAGCCTATTTGATTAAAGAGCATATAAAAAGAAAGACTTGTGTTATGTCTTCCTTATTGCAATAGTAATTGGGGGTGCAAGTGGAGTCTCGCAGAGGCAAAACTGTGGCGCGCTTACACTGTAGGTGCGCCGCAGTCTGCGTGATCTGCCTGTAGGGAGGGGCGGGCCGGCCCTGCGAGTAAAGTAACGAGTAAAGTAACGAGTAAAGTAACGAGTAAAGTAACGAGTTACTTTATGTAGAGAGTAACGAAGTAGTGTAATATATTACATTTTTTTAAAGTAATATGTAATATATTACTTTTTTTTTGTAACGACCCCATCTCTGAAGGACATGATAAATAGTACACCTTTATGGTCGGATACAGATAGCTCTTCAATACAGACATTTCTGATATTCAGACCAATTGTGAACACACAACCCAGTCTCACGGCATTTCGTGTTATAGTCACGACATTTAATCTATTGATTCGTGTTCACCAACACGATTTTCCCCTTTTTCTCGTGTCACACAGA
The DNA here is from genome assembly GCA_031216635.1 of Dissostichus eleginoides. NCBI lineage: Eukaryota > Metazoa > Chordata > Actinopteri > Perciformes > Nototheniidae > Dissostichus > Dissostichus eleginoides. The sequence continues at coordinate 5,435,452 of CM062278.1, read as the reverse complement.
ACGATTTTAAAAGCAATGAATTTCTGTTGGTAGTGTGTTTCGTACCTGCATCACGTCTTTTTGTCCGGTCGGGTCTTGGAAGACCTGAAGCTGTGTGGTTCATAAAAACATCTTCTTACTCAATATCAAGCCACGATTATTGTTTTTATTTTAAATCGTATAATGTCGGACTTTTTTTGCCGTCTGTGAGGAAAAGAAATGGGGCTCAGAGCCTCAGAATAGTGAAATCTGTATTTTTTGTAATCTTTTTTTCCTTCTAATTTGTTATTCTTTTCGAAATAACACACTGTTATTTACTCAACAATAACACACAATTATCCTTGTTTTTATTTATTTGTTTAATTCCATAATCTCGGGCTTTTTTGGCGTCCGTCAGGAACTGAATTTCAAAATAAAAATAACCGGAAACTACGGTGGCCCTGAAGTGCAAAACACCACAGCATTTCAGAAAACGCCGCAGCATTTCAGAAAACGCCACAGCATTTCACAAAACGCCACAGCATTTCACAAAACACCGCAGCATTTCACAAAACACCGCAGCATTTCACAAAACGCCACAGCATTTCACAAAACACCGCAGCATTTCACAAAACACCGCAGCATTTCACAAAACGCCACAGCATTTCACAAAACGCCACAGCATTTCAGAAAACACCACAGCATTTCAGAAAACACCACAGCATTTCACAAAACGCCACAGCATTTCACATTGGACGGAAAGGGTATTCCTTTAGGGAGAACACTTCTTGTTTGTGATTGGACGGAGCCAGCCAGAGAAGCACTGCTGTGATTGGTTGTTTTTGCTGCCAGTCAAGAAATGACGCTTCGTGATTGGTCACCACCCGACAGCGCAACATGTCCCAACACATCAGCCGTTAGCTGTTAGCACACACTCAGAGCTCACAGCTCCTCATATCTGTTCAGAAACTGGACAAAAGTCAAACAAGTACAAAACACAGACTGTCTATGTCATGGCAAATACAATCGCAGCTTTATCTACGTCTGTATGACGTTGTTGTGAGTGTGGACGGAGCAGCTACAGGTTAGTTTAGCCTGATCGATCCGATTCCGATTTACATGGAGATACGCCCCGCCCCCTCTCCAGCGCGTCTTGTTTGAATGACACAGCTGACAGCCGCGGTGAAACTCGAGCGATTAGAGCGATGCGAAAAAACCATGAATTAATGCTTTATTAATTCATGGTTTTTAAGGGACTTATCTCCATGTAAATACTACGGTAGACTACCCAATATTCGCATCGCTCTAATCGCTCGAGTTTCACCGCGGCTGTCAGCTGTGACAGCCGCTCCTGCTCCTGCTCCTGTCATTCAAACAAGACGCGCTGGAGAGGGGGCGGGGCGTATCTCTATGTAAATCCTATGGGAGATACCAACTACAACAAAATGAACATATTTGACAGTGATTTAATTGTAATACACGTTTCAAAGTGATGCCGAAGTAACTACATACTGATACCGGTTAGTAAAAACCATGAATTAATGCTTTGACAAGTGTGCAGACAAGACGGCAGGCGAAAAGCTTTTAAAATGCGTGTTTTCTGAATGGAATCGGATCGATCAGGCTAAACTAACCTGTAGCTGCTCCTTCCACACTCACAACAACGCCATACAGACATAAATAAAGCAGCGATTGTATTCGCCATGACATAGACAGTCTGTGTTTTGTACATGTTTAACTTTTGTCCAGTTTCTGAACAGATATGAGGAGCTGTGAGCTCTGAGTGTGTGCTAACAGCTAACGGCTGATGTGTTGGGACATATTGCGCTGTCGGGTGGTGACCAATCACGAAGCGTCATTTCTTGACTGGCAGCAAAAACAACCAATCACAGCAGTGCTTCTCTGGCTGGCTCTGTCCAATCACAAACAAGAAGTGTTCTCCCTAAAGGAATACCCTTTCCGTCCAATGTGAAATGCTGCGTCGTTTTCTGAAATGCTGCGGTGTTTTGTGAAATGCTGCGGTGTTTTGTGAAATTCTGCGTCGTTTTTTGAAATGCTGCGGCGTTTTGTGAAATGCTGCGGCATTTTGTGAAATGCTGCGTCGTTTTTTGAAATGCTGTGGCGTTTTGTGAAATGCTGCGGCGTTTTGTGAAATGCTGTTGTGTTTTCTGAAATGCTGCGGTGTTTTCTGAAATGCTGTTGTGTTTTCTGAAATGCTGTGGTGTTTTGCACTTCAGGGCCACCGTAGGGAAACAGACGTAGGGACATTTCGAGCATCATTGCGATACACAGCCACTGAACTGATTACCGAAAATCCTCAGCTACGATTTAAGCTCGGTGATTGGATGTTTTAGCCGCAATGCACGTTGGGATATGGTGTTAATGCGATATGAAATCCGAAAAACATTTCGGAGTTTAGGATGGCCGAAGACACTACACTACCCATAATCCCCAGCTATCGTTTGGGACTACAGTCCCCATGATTATTCTTCAAGCTCTGGGATTGGATGTTGGAGTGGCAGTGCGCCAAGGTTACGCCGAGCGTCAAACAGCTCTTTGAAATGGAACGAAACCACGGCAGACTATCCAAAACTGGATTCGAACGGGACCCCCCCCCAGAACTACACATGCTGGCTATTGTGTTTCGCAAAATGTTCTATGGGACGTCTCTACTGGGAACGTTTTCGTTTTTCCCACAATTAGAAGTTGCCAGTATTAAACACATTGGTGTTATCAAATGTAAAACATATAATTAATAAATGGGTGAAAATCGCTTGTGTCCATAATGGGCAGCATTAATATATACCCACATGACAGCTCATTGTTACTTTGTAATTCTACTCCACTACAATTCAGAGGTTAACCTGGTATTTTTTACTCCACTACATTTATTTGAGTTACTTTGCAGATTCTGATTAATGATGTGAAATATAAACAACCCTTAAATCAGGCTTTAGTTACACCCGAGTAAAATTCAGTGAAGGTGATTGTCAAGTGCCAACAATCAGGAGAGATATTTGATAGTTGGTGCTTGAGAAGACTAAACATTTATCTGCAGATCCCTATAAAGTATATTCATTACTCGTTATTCTCTACTAATAGTTAATTAAAGACTGTATATAATGGCTATTTTGCACATCCCTTTCAAGATTTTCTCAGGTTTATTGACATATCATATACACAACTATGGTGTAGCTATGCAATGAATGAAAAACTTGGGTCGCAGGTTCCTCAACAGTGCATTACAAGACATCTATCAATATGTGTGTATACCTCCACCATTAAACTGTCATATTCTGCACATTTCTTATACTATCTACATACATTTTATAAGAGTATAATTAATATGTATAATATCAGTTAAAATAAGTGCTTCAACATACACTGTAAAAAAAAAACCGTTGTTTTTATGGTAAAAACCTGGCAGCTTTGTTGCCAGAATAATGATGTAAAAAATACGGTAAACTGTAAACAACTTTACAGGTGTATATTTTACAGTTTAAAACAGTTGTAATTTACATTTTAAATCTGTAATTTCAACAGCCCTTTTCTGCTGACTTAGCATGATCACGTTGCTATTAAACTGATTATTTCAGTAAGATTTACATGCAGTTGTTGTCTATTGTACATTGAATCCCATTCAATTTTACAGAAAAATACCAAACAAATAACACTGTTTAACTGTAAAAGCATCAGTGTAATGCTGTAATTTAACTGAATTTTCCCGCAAATTGTAATCAAAAGTTGTGTATAATTTAGTGTATTTTGCCGTAGCAATGACGAGTTTTACGGTGAAAGCAACATCTAACTACTGCAATTAAAATTTTCTGTAAAATTATTTATTACAATTAAAATGCAGAAAAAACTGTTCTATGAATATCAATCTCAAATATATAGTATAAAAGCCTGTAAGGATTATTGCTCAGTGGAAAAAAAATGTTTTTCCTATACATTAGTCAGATTGAAAGATTTCATTTAAACGACACTGCCTTCGTATATATATGTTTGACTATTACCAGAAATGTGAAGAATGTAATCCAGGGTACACAGATTAAGCATTTAAAATTAAAAATGCAAAGCTAGATAAACCTCAAGAGCCACTGTATTAAAAATTGAAAAAATTCCAACAAGAACTTGCCTTTCCAAGAATTTATTATATATATATATATTATATATATATATATATAATAGCAGTGATCAAAAACATCTGTCATTTCTCAACATACATATTGGTAAAACATACAAACTAAGGCTGCACAATAAACAAACTTCAAGCTGAACAAAGTTGAGAGGTTACTTACAAATGATTTATGGGAAATAATGTTTATAAAACAAAAAACAAAACAACCACCCAGTGGAGTGTAACACGTCAACATTTTTACACTCAACAGTGATGTCCTGAGCTTTTACATCCACATAAACCAACCGAAGATTGTTTAAGCAACTTCACTTTGTAACAGCAAACCCCAAGAGTGGCTACAATGACCTTAAAAGAATAGTTAGACATTTTGAGAGTTACATATTGCATTTTTTTAAATTAGTTAAAGGCACAATTTAATTAGAAAAAAGCACTTCAAATTTTAACTATGATTTAAACAATCAAACAAACTGTAACTTGGGCACATCGCCACATGCCATTGATCTTACTGTCCATATTCAGACATCACGCCACTCATGGTCCGAAAGTTCCTGTATCAAGGTGAGGACTCTCGGGTTCACCTGAAGACGGGATGTGCGTGTCTTCTCCACTTTGGTGCCCTTCTCTGGGTTGATGGAGAAAAAACACCTTAAAATAGAAATACAAACAAACAACAGAATTAATAATGAAATAGCTTGCCTAACAACAAAAAAATTCACATCAATCTTATTATTTTGAAGCCAAAATGACAATTATCTTAACCCCCAATTCACTGAAGCAGCTGCTTTAGATTTGTTGCAGTTTAATAAAATAAATTGTTGGATAAAACCAATCCCAAAAAACACATACCTCTGGACAAACTCCAGGGTGGATGCCAGCTCTGACGGGTAGGCGATGTTGAAGCAATAATAGCTCCCAAACATCATGGACAGGGCAGAAACCAAGGAGGGGATGTTGTCCTGTACTATGTTTCGATCCACACTCAGCATGTATCGCTTTGAAGAATAGCATGATCGTCCTAAAAAAGAAGAAAAACACAATTCAAACTAAATTAAAACAAGACTTGTCTTCCTGAAACATTTCACAAAACAATTTTAGCACATATGTTATTACATTTTAAGGTCTGTTAAATTGCTCTCACCATCAATACAAAAATGTATGTATGTGTATTTGCAGGTTAAGGGGAGATAAAGGGGATAGTTTAGGGGATAGTTCATATTGTTTGAAGGGGGGTTGTAGGAGCTACAGTTTGGAGAAACAGAGAGGAGAACCAGCAGACAGCTAAGCAATGCACTGCTGTGGACATAGTTAAGCCGCCAGAAAAACTAAAACAATATTACTCTTAGTGTATGCTATATTAAAGAATATTTTCAAAGCTCTACCTTGCTGTCAGACAGCTATACAGTCTGTTTCTGATAGGGACTGAAGCAGCAGGGTACATTTGTGACAATATTCTAAATATAGCGTACATGTAAACTGAATTTTTAGGTGGCTAAAATACGTTTCGCTGCTGCACCCATCCACAGCTTTACATACGTACCCGTACTCCTGCCTGTTCCTCCAAAGACATGCAAGTAATACACTGACTATGGATAAGTATCCATAAGCATCCAAACTAGCCCTTTACGAGCTTACAGTAACAAAAAACATTGTGCAACATAAATGTCTCAAATTAGACAGAAAAGAGAGAAAGAAGTAGCAGAAAGAACAGAAAAAAAGTAGTGAAGGTTTTTACTTACCACACACAACAATGGTGGGAGTCAACTGAACTTGGTCCATCTGTACTTCCCCTGCCAGGCATGTGTCCTCCACATAACAGAACATCGTGTCTTCCTTCTCATCAAAGTAGGACAGTAGAAGCAGCACCATGTCTTTGACGTCTTCAGAACAACAATCACAGATTTTAGCAATAGCATCATCAGTTAGAGACATGTCATCTTTTAAAAGTGAACGTAGTTTACTTAAAATGTAATCCTGTCCCAACTCATGCACATTTTGCATCTCTTCGACAATGGTCTGTATTGTTGAAGCTGGAAGAAGGAGCTGCCCTTGCAATTTTAAGTAGAATAAGCATACATTCCTAAGATAGGTCTCATTGAAATGCTGTGTCAAATCAGTGCTTTCATTTGTTGTTCATCTTCATGTGCAGAACACGGAGAAATGGCTTCCCTGTACATGTCACTTATGCTATCAACAGAACATGCTCTGTGTTTTCTGGACATATGAGCAGTAAATGACGATTTCACAGTGAAAGTATTTGTACAACCAGTTACTGGACATAACACAGGTCGTCCCTCCACTATATGATCTTTTAAGTGGGATATAAGTTCTTTCACTGTTTGAAATTGGCGCGCACATAACGAAATTGCACATTTCAAATCTGTAACAATGGCTCTAGCAGTGGCTGCAGGCACATTGTGAATCCGATAAAAGTGAGCTTTAAAAGATGCGTAAGTACAAAATGTTCGCTTGCAGTTCGTGCCAACACATTTGAAAAAACACTGGGGTTCGTTCCTATGCACTCTAGAATGCAGCACATAACCCTTCAAAGTCTGTAGCGTTTTGCTGCAAAAACGGCAGGTAATCATTTTTAGGGGTTCCTATGCAATGCAGAACATAACCCCTCAACGGTTAGCTTACCAGTGCTACAGATGTGATCCTCCGCTCATGTGCACACAGCTCCACGTGGTCCGTGGCAGGCAGACTTGAGACCGACTTGGCCGCGCACTTAGCCGTAACCGTTAACCTGCAAAAACGGCAGGTAATCATTTTTAGCACGCTAACACGACTGCCCGTTAACTTTGAACCCGCTCAGATGTAGCTTCAAACCCCCCGCTTCACAACAGCATGAATTAAACGAAAATAAAGAGTTCAGCTTTTAGCATGATACTTCAATAACGTTACCAGACTATTTAAATTAACTCCCGGTCAGTAGACGTTATAACTATGACTGCAAAATGCACTCAATCACAAACAGAAGCTAGTATTGTCCTGACAACACACCGTTGTTTGCTTGCAGTTCGCGCCAACACATTTGAAAAAACACTGGGGTTCCTATGCAATGCAGAACATAAGCCCTCAGCGTTTTGCTGCAAAATGCACTCAATCACAAACAGAAGTTAGTATTGTCCTGACAACACACCGTGTTATAATTGAAGTTTGAAGAAAATAAACGGTTAGCTTACCAGTGCTACAGATGTGATCCTCCGCTCATGTGCACACAGCTCCGTGGTCCGTGGCAGGCAGACTTGAGACCGACTTGGCCGCGCATTTAGCCGTAACCGTTAACCTGCAAAAAGTGGCTGCTCCCGCGATAATTAAATAGTCCAATGAAATAACAGAAACAAACTCTACTGCTCAGTAGGCGTGTCTCAGTTCAGCGGCCGTTTCCTTCGGAGGCTGCCTTCGTTGACCGCCGAGAGAAGGCTGTCCCAATTTAAAAAAAAGACAAGACACAAAAAGTGGCGCGTTCGATTACTGTTGGAATGCAGCCCACGCTGTCTGCCATGGGCTGCATTCCACTCCAAATAGCCGGTCGGCCATGGGTCGGCCCCAGAATCCAAACGTCAGGTGTTTTATGGATTCTCATTTAATTTCCAAGAATATCTCAGTACTGGGTTATTTCCAATTTCAAAATAAACATATGTATTAAACAAATAGAAATAAGAAGTAAGTATTTATGTATATTCAGAATGAAAATGAAAACATGATTTTTAACACTGTCATGTTGTAATTTTAACTGTATGTATTGTTTTGTATTACAGTTTTTCTGTGTTCAAACCACAGTAATCTGTAAATTATACAATGAAATATAATTATTTAAACATATTCTTAATGTGAATTTAACAGTTTTGTTTGTTTCAGTACTTTACAAAATATTACTGTAAATTAAACACTGCTTCATTGTTTCTCTATTTACAGTTTTTTGATGTCGTGATTTTACAGCTTTTCCCTGTTAATTTCACGGACTTTTTAAACGCTGTTTAAAACTTTTGAAAGTATGTACTCTTAATATTTTTTTCATCAAATATAACACAAAAACAATAATTCAATAACCAGCTTTAACCACTAGGCGGTGCACACAAGGTAAACACAGCCATAATAACTTTTTATTATTAGTGTAGGACACTTATTTATGTATAACATCTGAAGATGTGTAGTTTTATTCATTTTTTCACATAATTTTACAGCATATTGCTATATTATTTCAGACTCAGTATTTACATTCTTATATTCAAAGGAAATCAGTAATATCTTTAAAAACGACAAGTCCCTTTCTATCAGCTGTGCACCGTTATGGTGTAAATATAACCTATCTAGGAATTGGATCAAATATAAAAGTCAGCCGAATTCATGTTGATACTGCAAGGAGACGTATTGTGTGAAGAGAAATTGAAGATGTTGTTTAATTGCTGATATATTTATGATCCACGTCACGTATTCAGTTTCGGCGGCATTTCTTCCAGTTTGTCCAGAAGTCTTCTAATCAGGGCTCAATAAATAAAGAACTACGGCAGATGTGTAATATTTAATGCAGCCGAACCGTGTATTACAATGACGTTATGTGATGACTTCCAAAGAGAAAAGCAAGCACACTCGGAATAAAGTATTATTTTCTTTTTTTTTAAAATGTTTTTCGGATTTCATATCGCATAAACACCATATCCCAACGTGCATTGCGGCTAAACAATCCAATCACCGAGCTTAAACCATAGCTGAGGATCTTGGGTAATCAGTTCAGTTGGTGTGTATCTGTTTACGGTTATTTTATTTTGAAATTCAGTTCCTGACGGACGCAAAAAAAGCCAAAGATTATGGAATTAAACAAATAAATAAAAACAAGGATAATTGTGTGTTATTGATGAGTAAATAACAGTGTGTTATTTAGAAAAGAATAACAAATTAGAAGGAAAAAAAGATTTTAAAAAGTACAGATTTCACTATTCTGAGGCTCTGAGCCCCATTTCTTTTCCTCACTGACGGCAAAAAAAGTCCGACATTATACGATTTAAAATTAAAAACAATAATCGTGGCTTGATATTGAGTAAGAACCATAGACTGTATATATAAAGAACATGTTTTTATGAACCACACAGCTTCCGGTCTTCCACGACCCGACCGGAGAAAAAGACGTGTTGCAGGCACGAAACACACTACCAATAGAAATACATTGCTTTTAAAATCGTTCTGTGTGACACGAAAAAAAGGGGATAATCGTGTTGGTGAACACGAATCAATAGATTAAATGTCGTGACTATAACACGAAATGCCGTGAGACTGGGTTGGCTCAGCCTATGAATTAGCAACGAGCGAAAAATGCTAACGCATTACTGCACAGAAACTCACTCCAAGATATAGAATAGCATCGTGAGATGACACAGAATCGATACGTACATACATTATTAGAACTCGCAGAGCTATTAACAAGAACGTACATCAAAACATGTGGCGCTAGGTAGCTTAAACGGCAAAATGGCTTACCTGTGTCGTTGTCTGGTCAAAAGTGAAGGTCTTCAATGGCATTAAAACGATAAAAACGCTGCTGAAGGTTAATCCATAGGTTAATCCAATGTCTGTGTCCCTTTGAAATGATTTCTGATAATCCATAAGGAATAAACCCTGCTTTTCCGTTTTCAGATGTCAGAGCGTGAGACAGCTTCACTCTCCTGCAAAACTGCATGCGCAAAACCCCCACCTTTTTTGTTTTAAGGTTAGTGTGTATGTGAAAGCTCCCCTTCGATTATATTGGCTCTAACGGTCAGACAGAGATGTCAATCACCAAAATCGACCAATGGGTTCCAGAGAAACGGTAAAAAAGGCGTTTTCCACCCAGATCACCTCAGAAGTGGAGTTCTTTTTGCTAAACCTCTCTAAAAAGGCCAATGTCACTTGTTTTGCATCAATCTTGATACAGGGTACTTATTATATGTTGTACTTTGGATTCCTAAAGCTTTTAGACTACCTTACCATCATCCAAGGGTAGTTTTCACCAGGGCCGGACTGGGACAATAAGTCAGGCCGGGAATTATACACCCAGCCAGGCCACTACCAGTTTTTTGTGCCATTTTGCTGGATTTATTTGTCAATATTTACAGCGTTGCTGCCCATAGTGATAGCCCTCTAGTTTAAATCTACTACCCAAAAATAAACATATGGAGATGGGTTACTATTTTAAAAAATGTGCAAATCTATTTAGGAACCTATTCATGTGAACATATTTTGAGTGGGGGTGGACCTCAAATCCTATAGGAGGGTCCGGGGGCATGCTCCCCCGGTAAGATTTTGTTTTAAATGTTGGCTTAAATGCATCAATTTGGTGCATTTTGAGGGGGAAATAAAGAGACTACACCCATATGAAACAGAACTGTATACATTTAAATAATCATAAAATCATAAGAACATGGCCATAACCAATAACATACCATATCCAATATGAAAAAACATTGAAACTTGTTTATTTATTTGTTTTTGGTTCATTTATAGTTGTGAGTGTCTGTGCTCCTGAACCAGCCTCACCTGTCTTCCTCCTCTCCCCCCTCTCCCCCCTCTCCCCCCTGCTCCTCTTTGAAGCAGCAGCGAAGACTAGTTTTAGCTCTCAACAAGTTTTAAAAGTGTATCTTACCTTTTTTCACCTAGTTAACATTTCTTTTTGTATTCATGCATATTTTACTAATCACTCCCCCCTCAAATGGAAATATGTGTTTACATAAATGGTGACCAAACCGTTTGAGACCCACTGAGATAACTGACTTAGTTAACTATCTAAACACTCAGAGTCCTTTACCTCACCTGAGCTGTAGTTATCAGTATCTCTCAGGCCCAATCCCAAACCACGCCCTACACCCTACCCCTACACACTCCCCCTCCATGACAGAGTGAACTCCGTGGAGTTAGCCGGTAGTGTGTAGGGCAGGCCTATTCAACTAGCGGCCCACGGGCCGTATCAGGCCCTTCAGAACTTTTTTCTGGCCCGCAAGAGGTTGCCTGCAAATCGAAATGACATATGTGTAATAGCATAAATAAAACTAATGTCTATTCACATTAAATTCGACGATGCGGTGAAAACGCTGGTTTTTCCATTCATTTGAATTATTTTGAATCCGTTATTTTGCTCATTAAAAAAAAAACAGCCGCACTGTTTCCGCACTTGCCATTGGCTCATTCAAACTCACGTTACACACTAGGTTCGCGGGCCACAGATAAAGTACTTTAGTTAATAACAACAGCTTCTAACAACAGCTTCAAGATGTCTCTCTCCAAGCCCAAGAAACGTAAAGTTGATTCGGAAAATCGCCAATTCCAGAATGAATGGACTGACAAATATGTATTTACTTTGCCAGCCGCAACAAGTAATAAACCGGTGTGTTTATTGTGCAACGAAAGTATATCCGTGATGAAAGAATACAACGTAAAGCGACACTACAACTCAAATCACGGCTCGTTTTCTGCCAGTTTTCCCGTGGGCTCAGAGGAACGGAGAAGGAAAGTACAGGGACTGCTAGCATCATTTGAACGGAGTCAAGTGGCTTTTAGTCGCTTTTGCACGGAACAAGAGAGAGCTACGATAGCATCCCTGCGAGTAGCCTGGACACTAGCCAGACAGAAGAGGCCCTTTACCGACGCGGAGACCGTTAAAGAATGCATGCTTGCTGTCATCGATGAAGTGATTATTGACCCAAAGGTAAAAGACAGCGTCACTTCAGCCATTAAAAAAGTACCTCTCTCAGACACAACAACCCTTCGCAGAGTGGAACTACTTGCAAAGGATGTGTCGGGGAAGCTTTTGGAAAACCTTCGAAAAGCGGAGTTTATATCAATCGCTGTGGACGAATCAACTGACTGTACTGACATGGCCCAGCTGTGCATCTATGTGAGGTTTTTCGATGGAGATCGCTTTAGGGAAGAACTTCTGGGGCTTATTCCGTTGGAGGGACACACTACAGGTGAGGTTATCTTTCAAAAGATAGTCTCGTTTTTTAACGAACGTCAACTGGATTTTAAAAAAGTGTGCCTGTTAGTCACTGATGGCGCTCCGGCTATGATCGGCAGAGTGCAGGGGCTGGCGGCGCGTCTATCTGCCATAGCACCACACATGCAGTATTTACACTGTATAATTCACCAATCTGTGTTGTGTGCAAAGCTCAGTGGTGATTTGAAAAACACCATGGACACTGTCATGAACATTGTGAATTTCATTCGCTCAACCTCCAGCCTACAACATCGCCTGTTCCGTCAGCTGCTTGCTGACACGTTTGCTGAACACACGGACTTACTCGTCCATAACGATGTCCGATGGCTCAGCAAAGGAAAGGTCCTGGATCGTTTCTGTGAACTCCGCCAGGAGATTGTGTCTTTCCTTCGCACATGTAAGCACAAACGAGCTACAAACCTCTTGGAGCGCATGTTAGATGAACAGTTTATGGCAGAAGTTTACTTTCTGTGTGACATTTTTGGACACTTGAACACTTTGAATTGCGAACTGCAGGGTCGCGAAAAGTCTATCGCTGATTTGGTTGAAAGACTTTGTGCCTTCAAGACAAAGCTAACGATCTTCAAAACAGACCTGACAACAAAACTGCTGCACTTCCCAAAACTCCGTGCATTTATGACCACATCACCTGGAGCAAACATAACGCCAGTCATGACAGACTTCATGACAAAATTGACTGATAACTTTACTGACAGATTCCAAGGCTTCAGCATTCCAATTGAGGTATTGCAGTTTGCTCGTGACCCGTTTACCATCAAGCCTGATGCAGACTTCTGTGTAAAAGTAAAAGAGGTAATATCTTGCATTGATGAGAGCCTCTTTCAGATGGAGCTGGTTGATGTGCAGTCTTCCTTTGCTTTAAGCAGCTCCTGCAGTCTGAGGGTGCAGTGGACTTTTGGTCTAACCATGTTAGCCAGTATCAGTACCCCACAATGAGGAAGGTGGCCTTGCTTATACTGACAATGTTTGGATCTACCTATACTTGTGAGTCTAGCTTTTCTCATATGAATGCCATCAAAACAAGGGCACGTTGCTCCATGGCCAATGAGAAGTTGCATGAGTGTCTCAGGATTGCTCTTACCACTTATGAGCCAAGCTATGCTGAAATAGCTAAATCAAGGCAGTGTAATTTCTCTCACTGACTCAAACAGGCTAAACATGACAGAAGTCTGATGCATGGTATGTAGGCAGATCTGTTTTATGGTCATTCATTTTATGGTCATTCAAACAAGCCTACTTACAGTTTTGCAAATTGTAAAAATGTTTCCAAGATATGAATATTATTGTGAGTCTGATGGCTATTGTTTTACTATGTTCTATTTGCATTTAGTATTACATTTTATGGATTTGTGTTGTCTTCAAAGCACCTTATGTATGCTTGGAAGTGTTGAGGATATTATAAACAGGGCTACTTACTGTTAATGTGATGAATACTGTTTTATTATATTCATCTTGTTTTGCACATTAGTGGACATGGAACTGTTGGGTGAAAAAACCTCATGTCTCCTTAATTTTAAAGATGCAACATTTTGCACTTTTGTGTCAAGCCTTGTAACCGAAGCTTTCCTACTTTTTTATGGACTGGTTGCTTTCTGTAATGATTTCTGTTGATACAATTAAAGTAAAACAAAAAGGGATGCACTTGACTAGTTCATTTCATGTATTAGTATCTATTAACACTACTGTAAGCAAGAGTTATTTGTAGTGATTCCTTGAAAAAAGTATTGTGTGGCCCACAAACCCCCAGTGATTTTCCTATTTGGCCCACTTGCTAATGAAGTTGAATAGCCCTGGTGTAGGGGTAGGGTGTAGGGGGCGGTTTGGGATTGGGCCATAGTCTGACAGGAGAGGATTCTCCTCCACCTTATTGTTGAAAAAGCTCCTTATATCCGTTAGCGCAGCTAGCTAGCACCAGATGCTAACAACAACAATACACGTAACCGGTGCGCGCGCTTTCTCACTCGCTCGCTCGCGCCACACATACACACACACCCTCCCGAGCTTGAATGACACACAGAGACCAATCGAGGGCATTAGTGTATGATCTGTATGAAAGTGGCCATGTCGTCAGGCCACATCATGTAGACAGCTGCGGCGTTAGAGGCGAGTCCCTGGAGCCAGCCCAACCTCCGCCGGCACCCCCTCTCTCCCCAAACGACACCCGTGTGTGGCAGAGTCAGACCCACATTTGCGCAGCGTTGCGTTCACAATACATACATAAAAAAAAAAATTCTCAGGCTAGCAGGCCACTTAACAGGCCAGGCCATCGGGAAACCTTCCGGTCCTCCCGATGGCGAGTCCGGGCCTGGTTTTCACTATAAGTAAAAAATAATTTTTGGACGGACACCATAATTTACAGTTTCTTACTATGTTCAATCTGAATTTACTTTAAAATAAAAATAAAAACATATTGATTCTGACTCTTCGTTTCAGAAGTGTTTTTTCTTTTCTAAATCTCTCTAAAAAGGTCAAATTTCACTTGTTTTGCATCAATCTTGATACAGGGTACTTATTATATGTTATAGTTTGGATTCCTAAAGCTTTTAGTCTACTATCCCATCATTCAAGGGTGGATTTCACTATAAGTAATGTTTTTCTTTTGGACAGACACTATAATTTAAAAAAATGTAATATGTTCAATCTGAATTTACTTTAAAATAAAAAAATTCTATATTGATTCTGACTTTTCTACATCCAAATCACAGGTTTATCATTGCTTTGAGACAAAAGATTATTAATTTACCCCTTTTAGAAGTGAAGATATGGTCATTTGTTCTGGGAATGTCATTTTCGAGCCTGAGACCTGAAAAACAGGCTCAGGCATTAACAGGTTAATGACCTAGAGATATCCTATTATTCCACTGCTTATGTACATATGTTGTAAATAATGGTTAAAACCTCAGTAAATGAAATAAACAATGTGTTTAACAATTACTATTTTAATTCTATTTTGTATTTTCATCTAATCACAAAGTAGATGTAAGAATATATCCATCCTCTCTCTGCAGCTTCATGTCTTCTATTATTATAAATGTCATCATTAAGACAAAGGAAATCAATCATGTCATTTAACATCAACAGCAGTAAAACAAATATCAGCAAAAGGGTGTTTATCGAGTTGTTTAATTGTATTATATGTGCAGCAAGTATATAGAAGCAGCTGTTTGGGGAATCAGACAGACTCAAGCTATAATCATGAAATATCTATTAAAAGAAAGGACAAAGAAAAAATCTAATTCTGAAACTAATCATCAGATAAATTAAACCATACATCCTTTACCGTCAAACTGGATCTAAACACAGCTGCCTGTGTGCGTTTGATAAATACTTTCTGATTTTATATTTATTATAGGCTATGCTACTCATTAGCTACATGGCCCTAACGTGTAAAGTCATTTGTACCAGTGCTTTTCACAAGTAGACTATTGCAGGCCAGAGTAGCTGGAGTGATTCAACAACAACAAAAAGACATATCTGAGAAGAGATCAGGACGAACAGAAAGAGGAAAAGGAAAAGAGAGTACACTGAAGAGACCAGGAGGGTCAGAGCAGGAGGAAGAGGAGGGGAGATGAAGACATTAGTGAAGAAGAAGAAATGTATGTGAGGAATAAAGATGAAGTGTCAGAAAGAGGGACAGAGGCAGGAGGCAGATCAAACTCCACCACATGGTATGTTTTTATTCTCCTTGTATACATATATTCCATCACAGCAGCACAATCTAGCGGCTCTTAGTATTGACAAATATTTATTGAAATGTGTTGCTTCACAGGTCACCTTTAGCTCTCTTAAGAGATGGGTGATGTCATTTGTGTACTTAATTATAACTACAGTAAACATAATGCTAGGGTATCATGAGTATGTTCTGCTGTTTTATACTATTTAGTTTGTTTGTCTGAACACCTTGTTTCTCTTGTGCATTAAGAACACTTGTGTTAGGGCATGATTTAACAAATAAATAGGTTATATATACAGTATAAAATACCACATACTGTCCGCCCTCCCATGCCACCCTGGCATGACCTCTTGCCCCCCCTTTGCCACCCCATGTAAAATGTTCTAGAACCGCCACTGGGTGGAAGTGACGTATGCAGACTACGAATGCAGCCTCCGAAGGATGCAGCCCCTAAATTGAGACACAGCTAATGTGCGATGTGTTTTGGAAGTATTATGGTCTGTGTTTACATTAGCAAGCATCGCTAACACTCAGAGCTAACGCACTGTCCTTGTGGTAAACCCGTGAGCAAGAAAGCGTTTGAGCTCCATATTGTTTCAGAAATAATCCTTGATGTGGTTCGGAACATAATATGGAGTTTAATCACGGCAGCGTTTAGCTGAGTTTCTGCCAGTAGACAGCCTTCTCTTCACAGAGCTCACTGCTTGCATGTGGACACTCAAAAGGGGCGTGGCCAGCAGCAGCTCATTTCCATTTAGCCAGACCCAGAAATAGAGGTGTATGAGGCAAGCTACAATGGGTGATCTGTTTGGTATTTTCAGCAAAACACTTCCGAGACATTATTTTTGTATAGATATGGCCCTATAATAGAGCAGGGTTGCCAACTCTCACGCATCTGGCGTGTGACACACGCTTTCACTCTCAATCTCACGCTCTCACGCTGCCCAAACTATTCTCACGCCAAAAACAAGATGAACCGGCGATCGTTTTTGGTTGGTTATTTACAATGTTGAGTTGACAGCTGCTCAAGCTGTCGATCCGCTCCCTCCCCGCCCCCACCACTCTTAACAACGTTAACAGACAGCAGAGCAGTGGGAGCCGGTTGGTCAATCCTGACCCGTATTGCGCATGCTCAGATCTAAGATCCAGTAGAAATGATAAAAAGTTAAAGTCTGCTGCTTATTGTTCTACTAGGCCAAAATAGAGTCAAAGAGTATATGAGAGTGAGAGTGTGTTAATTAATATATTTGGCAGTTTGGATTAAGTCTGTAGATTTGTTTGTGTGTGTTTCATGTATAGGCCTCTCACAATAATACATTTTGTTGGATACATTTTCCCGGAAATTATTGCGATAAACGATAATATTGTCGGCACCGTTGTATGACTATTTTAGACAACTGACATAATGATAATATATAATAATAATTCAAGTACATCCTTTCAAACTGCTAGTCACATCCTCATGTAAATGGCAATTTATCGAGTTCATTTTTATTTATCGTACGATAAGTCAATTAATTGCTTATCGCGACAGGCCTATGCAAACAATAAAACAGTGGAAACAAACATGTGTTTGACTTTCATTAGTGAATGAAACTTTGTGCCCTTTATAGTCTGTGTCCAATATTGTGTATTTGTATATATTGTATATATATCCTATATATATGCTAAGGTCCCGCTGCTGACACGATAGCAGTCATTTAGTGCGCATATGTGTAATTAAACCCATAATATCAAAATCTCACTCCAGCCAGGTACCCAAAGTTGGCAACCCTGTAATAGAGTGGTGCAGTGATGATGTATTTTTGTAGGCCGACCCGGAAGTAAGCTGTGCATGGGTTCCCTCGACAAAAAAGCAATGGGATTTCTCCATAGGACTTTGGAATATTGTAAAAAATAAGATCTGTGGAAAACGAACCTGTTAGATAAATGCACGTTTTGTTCAGCCGGATAATCTCCACATGTCTACCCTACTTTTATAATTTTCAAATCATAAATCTAATCGATAGATTTATGATTCGATAATTATGTGGAGACATGTGGACATGTGGTCGGCCTACCGGGTCGGCCTACAAAAATACGTCATCCCTGCACCACTCTATATACTGTTCAAATATAGCATAATAGGTGAGCTTTAAAGTAAGCAATAAAAGGAAAAAATAAAGTAAAGATGTTTAAATAACATACTAATAATAACAACGTAAGAATGTGCAATAAAAATATAAAATAAACATTTATAAGAAACCCAAGAAGTTATGTAAGAATGTGCTTTAACAATTAAATAAACATATTTATATGAAGTTAAAGGCCAATAAAAGATAAAATACAATAGAATAAAAACATCATAAACACAATAATTGTAAATGTGCACACTGTATATAGCATACATATTACACATATGCTGTAAATAAAAACGATTCACTGACACCTTCTTGTGTCCTCCAACACCTCAAGTTAGCAGTTTTTACCACTAGATGGCAGTCTTCTACAGGTTTTTTAAAAAAAGAAGCAGAAAAGGCCTGGCATTAGAGGTTCCAATGTGTTTTCCTTGTTGACATTACATCATGAATTAACATCAGTGTCTGTTCTTATATGGAGGGTGACCGCTAGTAGCTCTTTTCACAGCAAAGTGAGGACTTGATTTCCATCACAGTGAGAGGGAGAAATGCTTTCCCATGTTACAACTGACATTTGCCCACATGCTTAAAGCCAGTGCACATTTGCAATATGATATTCCCAGAGCTCATGAAGTACAGTCAGTACTATGAATACTGAAAAATTGCACCCAGGGTTGCAGACATGATTTTAGAAATGCTGAGGACCACTCATAATTGAGTCTATAAACCATATTTTTTCTTTTTGGAATGTATTCCTTTATATTAGACAATAACAGTTATGCTTTATGCATGGCTGGAAACTTCACCCTTGGAACTTTCCAGAAGCAGTTTTCAGTTTGTGTTTGGGGGGCAACAACCTCTCTACCATATACAGTTAAAGAAGACATATTCTGCCCATTTTCAGGTTCATATTTGTGGCTCTACTGTGACATGTCTCCACGCTTTGATGTTCAAAAAGCTCTTTATTTTCCTCATACTGCCTGTGCTGCAGCACCTCTTTTCACCCTCTGTATGAAACCAGAGCCAAGTCTGCTCTGATTGGTTAGCTGGCCGGCTCTGTTGTGATTGGTCAACCACGTATAGATGTCCTGCCCCCTTAGCCTATCATGTGTTGGAGCACTAGCCAATAGAAGCGCAAGTGTTACATAGTGATGTCACTATGTTACAGAAGTAAACAAAGGAGTCCAATGGAGGTGTTTCAGGCAGGGGGGGGGGTGGAGTTTGTGGGAGAGAAACTCCCTCTGGAGGGAAGACAGGGATTTTAGCCTTTGCAGACCGTTTACATGCACAAAAACCTATAGAACACACTACAGGAAAGGGAAAAACCAAAATGCATAATAGGGCCCCTTTAAAGTATCATGTGCACATTTTACCCCAATATAAAACAAGTATATATTCAGTGATATTAATCAAGAAATTAATGTTGAATTAATTGCACAGTATGAGTATGGCTGCTGATGGTGAGTCTTAGAAATGTGTGTCATTGAGAGTGATATTGATTCTTCTCTTTAGAAGACAAACCTTCAATTTGTGGGTATAGAGGAGTTGCACACCGGTTATTGTTGGATTAATTCCTCCCTTTCCATCCTCTCAGTTCCCATCCCTGCTCCCTGGTCCTTTGCACACCATGCCCTCCCCAGCTGTCCTGCTCTCTCTCTAGGAGGAGGAGGGGAGGGAAGGGAGAGCTGGCCGGCTTCAACCCTGCCTGCTTGGCTGTCATGTACGCTTCTTGATGTTTGCAGTCTGCTGTAGCAGCCTCTTAGGCCCCCATAATCCAGTGGATTGTTGCATTAAAACCATCACATGATGCTTCTCTCTCTTGTATCGTGTTGCATCACATATTGAGGAGGCTATAAATAACTAAGAGGGGATACGGGGAGAGGGTGGGATTGGATCTTCACAGATTGGCAGGTATTGGAACCCAACACAAAGCTTTGAGATAGACAGCGCCATTATATTCACAATTACCGGACTTGACTCTTTGGCATGCATCACAATACTCGCAAAATATTTGATGCATTAGGACATTCAGCAGCGCAGCAGGGGCCGATGGCTGTGACAAGAAAACAAGCTAAAGGAAATATTCAGACGTGTCCCTCACCGAGACGTCTTTTCTCCCAGACTGAAAAGCTACCTCGAACTGTCAAATCATAGAGTGAAAATCAGGTGCGGTTGTGTTGACAGTAAGCCACTGTGAAGTAGCAGAATGGGGTTGAGCTCTGTAAAAAAGGTTGGGGTTTTTCTTCATTACTTTCATGTGCTTTGACAGCCGATGTAAGTCCTCACATGTCTTCAGAGATAACAATTGGCTGGAAGGCAACCTCTGCAAAGGGAGACTTATACTGAAGAGAAACACAGTGATGACAAGAAACCAATAGAGCTGTTTTTGTTTTCCCATGTCTCCAGCCCCTGTACACTGCATTAGCATACATCCTATGCTTTGCCCGCAAGGCAAACAACTACAGTAGAAGTCTGTGTAAGGAAAAACAGGCAGTGCCTTCCCAGCGAGTATGTAGGTTGACGGAGCAACATGCTTATTTAGCATACAGTATATGTCTCCATCAATTACTGGTTTGCTTCTGCTGCAACAGAAGAGTGATTGAAGGGTTCACATTTTTTTACGAATAGCGACACCAATCAATTCATTCTTAATGTTTCTTTCCACCGCAGACAGCAGTTTCCATCGAGCTAAAGATGAAGTGAAGAATTAAGCATTATAGTTATTTATTGTTGGTGGAGACCAAAACAGACCAAAAAGGAGAGTGAATATTGGACTTACATTAATCGACTGGCCACGAACGCGACTAAGCGCGTGCAGCCTGTTGCAGTTGTTCCTTTACTATTTTAAACTTCTGGCCTTCTTACTTCATCTTACTTGATTTCTGTTAATAACTTTTATTAGTAACTCATTAAGCTGTACCCTCTCTTGACTTTCTTGTAAAGAGATTTTCGCAGTTGAGTTGCTGCTGTTGTGCATCCATGCCACTGCATGGCTGCCTTATTTACACCAAGCTAATAACGCTAAAGCTGGCTAGCATTGTGATCTGTACAAGTGCTATCGGTGGAGACGAAGGAGGAGAGCTGGGTCCAGATTTATGGAGAAAAGGAGATATAAGCCATGTCTCTCCGCTCCCCTCCCCTCTCATCATGGGCAACTTAAGATCACTGGCTAATAATGGATAAGCTAACAGTGTTAGCTAGGAGTCAGACGGAATATATGGAGTTTAGTTTAGTGTGCTTTACAGAAACATGGCTGCACCACGATATACCAGACAACAATGTTGCCATCGAGCTGTGTCCCTGTGGCTACAATGAATTGTTGCACATTTTTAATTCAACGTATGTTTATATAAATTATTTATTTATTTGATTCTAATGTGGTTCAACTGTTCAATTCAACAATTCCTCCCTGTGCTCAATGAAGTATTTTGATTGATCGATGGATTGGAGTCGGAAAAAAAGAAGACTCCTTAGTTATATTTAGGCAACAACACTTATGGTTTGGTTTTGTAATGAATCATAGTTTGGTTTAAAATGTGTATGTTTGTTATGCAATTGAAGTTACAAATGTATTTGAAGTCATCATTGATTTTTGGTTTCACACGGGACACAAACACCAGTCCTTTGTAAAATACCTGTGTTTGATGACCCATACATCGACTTACATACAAGGAATGTATTAGAATTAGAAACACATTGTTATATGTCAAAAAACTAACTTAATCCAGGGGAAATTTATGAAAATGTAATTGATAATGATGGTTAATTGATAATGCAGTTGTATGGGAGAACCGGGCCGTGAATCATGTCGGCTCGATGTGCAGATGGACAGGTGTTAGCAAACACGTTAGCCACAGCTGATGTAACTTATAACATTAACAATGGCTCCCTTCTATTCAAGTCAAAAGTGAGTCAGCAAACACAATACCAGAACCTTGAAACTGAAACAGCTGAATAAGATTAGTCACTGTAGTACTGTTTCTCCTGCTGTGACATGTCAAAATATATGCTGTAAAAAAGGCCTTTGTAAAAATTCTCCATTACAGGTCAGAGTGAATTAAAAATGATAGTAAAAAAGACACATACAAAAAAATATCACTGGGTTAATATAACAGATCCATTAAAGTATTACCAACATTTTAATAGATTTAAATAACTTTACACATACAATTTTGCGTTGTTTATACTATTCATTATATCTAGACAAAACTTATATTTAGCTTTTGTTATCCTAAATTACAAAAAAACTACAGCGCAATATTTCCCTCCGAAATAATGTGAGCTTGATTTATAGGAAAGCTTTTGTGAGGCAATGGTGAATGAGTCCGTATAGGGACCTGTCCTGGGAACCAAAAGGTTGCTGGTTCAAGTCTCTGAGATAGCTAAGGTGGGAAAAGGAAGAGGTGTTGAGGAGTGGGGACTAGGCAAGGTATAAAGACAGTGAGAGATGTGACTGTACTCTGAGAAACTCCAACACCATTTCTAAGCTAACCAGCAACAAGACTAAGGGCCCCTGCTGCATGAATGACCAACAACTTAAACGCCAAACCAATTTTACTGTCACTTTTAAGATCAACGGGACAGTTGTGACACTAAATAAAGCTCTAGGCTCACACCGCCTCCTCCCGCATCCTATCAGGAATCTGCTCCCTGCTACCTGTTTCAGAGTGACTCCCCAGTCCCCAGTCACTGTGGAATCTTCCCTCTTCCTGGGCATCATCATCAGCCAGGACCTCAGGTGTGAGCAGAACATCTGCTCCCTCATCAAAAAAGCCCAGCAGAGGATGTTCTTCCTGCGGCAGCCAAAGAAGTTTAACCTGTCAAAACAGTTGATGGAGAACTTTTACACCGCCATTATCAAGTCCATCATCTCCTCCTCCATCACCAACTGGTACTCCTCCGATCAGCTGGGTCTACCCTGCAGCCTGCCCTTTTCCTTGGATGTAGTTGCAATGTGGCATTTGCTGATCGGAGAAGCCCTTGAGGACCTGTACACCTCAAGGAGCCTGAGGTAGATAAGGTTGTGACTGGACAGATTCTTTTGGACCCCCTCCATCAGGACAAAATCCTCTCGAAAAAATATCAGTTCCTCCCTTTCAGCTACTGGCCTCACCACCAAGGCCCTGGACCCCCTGACTGTCCTGACCCCCTCCATAGATAATATTCACTATACTTCGTTTTTTGTTATATTTATATGTTATGTATATATTTCTCTAGATTTATAAATGTTATAATCTTTTCATAATAGTTGTGTGTTTTGTGCTTTTCTTACAATTTAGTTTCCCTCCCTGTGTCTATATATGCATCTAACTCTCAGTAAACCTGTTTCTGATTCAGATCTTGTGTGTACAAAATGTCCTTCAAATTTGTTATGTAATTCTGCAAAGTTAAATAACTTAAACACATTCCCTTAATGCAGTAGTGTTTTTCATTAGACCCATGCAAATGCCTATCTTTAAACATATACGACACCAATTTGTAAAATGGGCTTTACCTTAAATAAGAGATAACCCTAATTACATCATTATGACATCAGGGTTATTTTTTCAGAAGTAATTATACTACAGTTTACACAGGGTTTGCAGTTATCCCAAAGATGAGTAAATTAACATTAGTGGGTACAATTGATGTCCAATTGTGCTAAGTTCCTTGCACCACTGCAGTAGTCTTAGACACAAATCTCTACACGCTTTCACACAAAGGCCCCATTAAATATGTAGCTTCCAAGAACCCAGGTGATGATATCTAATAAGAAGTTTTGTCCACCTCTTTCTGTCTCCTCTCCCTCTTTGATCTCTCCCCCTGACTCCTTCGGTTTCTTTTTTTCCCGTAAGCCTCGAACTATCCATCTCAAATCCCCCCTCTCTGTCTCTCTGCAGCTCCGCCTGCCTCTCTCTTTCTCGCACCCTACGAGTCTCTCCAGCATGTTATTTAAGTCAAGGACGGTATTAGCATGACAATCACAGCCTGCTATCACAAGTCCTGTCTGCGAGGCTGGAGCTGGATTGAGAACTACGAAACATGAGAAATGTAAAATATGAGAGGGAACCGAAGGCATTTAGGGACAGGATACCATGAGAAATTGAAGATGATTTGTGATAACGTAAGACAAGCATCTACATTAAAGCACAACATATGCCGTTAGCGTGCCTCGTGTTGTCTGGTTGATCTATAAACTCTAAGAAAGGCCTCTCCTCCCTGTCCATGAAAGACAAAAGCATTTATCTCAAGAGATGGGCCAACAAAGAGACTGTAGAATCATGCCCCGGATCATACAGTATGTGCAGCTCCTGCGTCATGACATGAAACCCTTCAGTTAAATCAGATCAGACTGTGTGCGTGAATCCCTGCTTGTTATTCCAAATAATTCGTGCCTACAGGAAAAAATGCATACAATTCATTTGGCCAATGCAGGAAGATAAACTCAAATAAATGTCCTCTTAGCCACAGATTTGGGGGATTCACTAATGCCTTTTGATGGTTCTTTAAGGTTAGAGAACATTTTACCAGTGGTCTTTTTCTCCAAATTGTTGGTCCAATAGGGTGATTCATTGATGGCAAATTATTGTAGGCCGACCCGGAATTTAGCATCACAAAGGGTCCCTCGGCACAAAACAATGTGATTTTCAGCGTTCACACACTGAAGTTGTATAAACGTAGCCGGCCAATCAGGGCGAGCCTACCTGAATGCGCCCGCAGGCCCACAGTATATAAGGCGGCTACGCCTCCTGACTGTCATCCTTTTTCTCTTCAGCGAGCAGCAACACAGAGAAAGGTGGAAACGTTTGGAAGAAGAAGAAAGAAAGTGAAAGAGTATCATACCTTCATGGAGTCGCCAATCCTCGAGACCAGAGCCTGTCCTTCGTGCCCCGGCTTGATAGCGGGCACCCATTATGAGGCACAATTCCCCACTCGCCGGCCCAGTTGTAACTCCAGTAAAGGAGGCAGCCAGTGGGTGCGCGCATGTGAATGTGATAAACCGCAGGAAGTGCTGTCAAAGCGCTATGCGGGTGCAGGGACATTATGGCCGGCCTGTTGTTGTTAGGAAACACACCTCGCCTAGTGTGATAGCTCCAGTCAGTGCATTTCACCGTCTGTGTGAAAATTACATTATGATGGAGCGTGCGGCCCTGCAAGAGCGGGCCGCGGTGCGTTCAGGGACCTCAGTAGAAAATCGGCCCTTTCTGTGTCAGCCCCCCATGGGCCAAACTTCCTTTTATGGAGGGGTTGGCGGCGGAGTGGGCTGCCAGAGAGTACCACAGCTTCATAGCTGCGGCTCCACAGCTGCTTGCACGTCCCCTAACAGAGTTTTATGGGGAATGGAAGCGCAGCTGGGTGCTGACAGAGTGGATGGACAGGACACTCACAGGGCCGGCCCTTGGCATAGGCAGCATAGGCGAATGCTAAGGGCGCATCAGCTCATGGGGGGCGCCAAAAATTGGGGAGAAAAAAAAAAAAAAAAAAGTTAGAAATTAAAAAAATAAATAATAATTAATTTCATAACAACACAATTTCCCGATTTTGGATCAACAAAGTACATCTTATTATCTTATACTAACATAACTACGCCTATATTGCGTACAGCGCCCATAAACTATGGCGCACCCCCCCCCCCTAAAATCAAGTTGAACTGCCCAAGCCCCAGTAAAAACCAGAGGTTTATGTGAAATAGTTCTTTTTTTGAAATAATGGTTTTAGTGCAATTATAGGTTTTCATTTTGTATTAGTGTTAATTTAAAATAAATCTAACTCCCAAAAAACGTATACAGCTTCTGTGTGCTTTTATTAACATTGGAATTTACTGTGTAAGCGGCCGCGGGGGGGGGAGAGCTTTAGAGAGCTCTCTCCTGAAAGACTGAGCGGGTCTGATAACCTCAGCTCAGTGAGGTAAAGGCACACCTTTATATGATCATTATAGTTATAAAAAAATAAGAGAATAGATGAAAAACAGGTATAAAATACTATATGACAGTAAAACAAGAAAACAGTTTAAAAGGGGAGTGATTTGTAAAATATCCATAAAGAAAAAGAAAATCTGCTTCCAGTTCTGTTTCATATGGGTGTTGAGAGATGTATCCATAGATCTCCTAATGTTGCTCTCAAAGTGCACCGGATTGATGCTTTTAACTTCAACATTTAAAAAAAAATCTTCCCGGGGGAGCATGCCCCCGGACCCTCCTAGAGGAGGTTAGGTTCCCCCCCCCCACTTAAATCATGTTCACATGGATAGGAAACTAAATACATTTGCACACATCTTGTGTCCATATTTTTCTGTTTTGGTGGTCATGCCACAACCGTGCATGTGCATGCATGCATGAGTCATAGTAAGTGTCTGCATTTTTTGAGGGGGGGGGGCGCCAGCTAAAATCTTGCCTAGGGCAGCAAATTGGTCAGGGCCGGCCCTGGACACTCAGACTGGGTTACATACTCCAGTTCTGCAGCGCCCCTCCTCCATTCAGGGGCTTAAGAGAGGCAAATGTATCATCCCAGGAGGAGATAGGTTTCCTTTCAACAGAGATTCAGACCCTGGTGCAAAAACAGGCTGTGTCTGTTGTGCGCACCCAGGACAGGGAAAAGGGGCTTTATTCCATGTACTTCCTGGTTTCCAAGAAGAAAGGGGAATTCAGACCCATTCTGGATCTTCGCAGCCTCAATCAGCACATTGCCTGCAGAAAATTCCATATGTTAACCATAAAACAATCACTGGAACTAGTGCAGCCGGGCGATTGGTTCACAACCATCGACCTGAAGGACGCTTACTTTCATGTCGAAATTGCTCCAAAGCACAGATAGTATTTGCGTTTTGCCTTCCAGGGGATAGCCTACGAGTACAACAGACTACCGTTTGGCTACTCCCTATCCCCACGCACATTCAGCAAATGTGTGGCCACAGCGCTTTAGCTGCTTCGAGACCATGGCATGAGGGTTTTCTTTTATCTGGACGACCTCATAGTCATGGCCAGGTCCAGGGAATGGGCAATGTTCCACACAGCCCAATTGATCCTTCACCTAACCAAGTTGGGATTTGCGGAAAATTGGGGGAAGAGCAGTCCCGTACCTCACCAGCAGGTGGAGTATCTGGGGATTTTGCTCGATGCAGGCAGACTACGTGCCACCCTGTCAGAGAGCAGACAGGCATCCCTGTACCGCTGGGGTTACTGCATATGCGTCGCCTGCAGAGGTGGTTTGCCGGCCATCGTTTAGATCCCAATAGGCGCAAACGACTTCTGGTGACCATCCCCCCCTCAGTGGAGGGCAACCTCCGATACTGGGGGTCCCCAAGGCATCTGCGGAGGGGAACTCCACTGGGGCGGGTGACCTCCTACATCACGGTGTTCACAGATGCATCCGTGACAGGATGGGGGGGGACCTGCCTAGAGAGAGCTATAGGTGGTGGCTGGCCTCTGACAGAGACTCGGCACAGCAACCTTCTAGAGCCGTAGCTGGGCAGTGGTGTTGGTCCTACAGCACTTCAAACCCTTACTACAGGGCAAACATGTGCTGGTAAGGAGCAACAACTGCACCACAGTGGCTTACATCAACAGGCAGGGCGGAGTCCGCTCCGCCGCCTTGTTGAGCACAGCGGATAACCTGTGGTTGTGGGCCTCAGAGAATGTGTTGTCTCTGAGGGCCCTCCACATCCCGGGGCGGGAGAACAGGGGGGCCGACCTCATGTCGAGGGGCGGGCCCCTGCCAGACGAATGGATGCTTCACCCGGAGGTGGTGAAGCAGATCTGGGCCCAGTTCTGTGGGGCAGTAAGCTGTATCTGACCCCCTGGACATAATGCACTTATGTTTTCCCATGCTCCTTAGGGACCTGGGAAGTGTAGTGCGCAGTGTTAGTCACTTGCGCTGGCACCTGCAGGGTGGAGCTATGGGCTTATTCAGACCAATACCCAGCCAAGTAGGCTGCGGCCCCGACTTCTCCACGGTCACAACCGGATGAGAGGAAGTTGGGGTGCGGTGGCTGTTAACCAAAAGCCGGTCAGGGGCAGTGTGGTGGGTTGACGTGTAGGACGACAGGGCGGTTATCCATCAGGGCTCCACCCACTGTACCCATAGAGTCCAGTAGAGTTCTATAAGCACAGGCGGAGCCCTCTACCTAGGGGCCCTGTCTTCCTATGCCGCTCGCTGAAGAGGGTTGGATGACAGTCAGGAGGCGTAGCCGCCTTATATACTGTGGGCCTGCGGGCGCATTCAGGTAGGCTCGCCCTGATTGGCCGGCTACGTTTATATCATTGATGAGGGGAGTACCCGTAGAGTCCAGTAGAGGGCGGAGCTTGTGCTTATAGAACTAAGGTTACAATACGTAACCCCCCGATCTAGGGGGTACAACTTTAAACACCCATCTGAAAAAGATTGGTTTACATTTTAATAATCAAATAAGTATGTGAACATAACCAATAATCTCCCATAGCCAATAACAAATAAATGTAACGTATTTTATTTTTGTTGTTTATTTATATCTTATTGTACCTAGTTAACATTTATTTAGTAATGCATTTTTTTTTATCTCTCCAGTTTTAAACGATGTTTTTGGTTCACTGGAATGATTTCAAACCTGTTTTTATTTATCCTAATAATTATAAAGGTGTGCCTTGGAAATATTTGTTTACATAAATTGTGATCAAAAAGTTTGAGAGCCACTGAGATAACTTAGACTAAAGTGAACTATCTAAACACAGAGTCCTTTACCTCACAGATCCTCTCAGTCTGAAAGGAGAGAGCACTCCTCCACCTTGTTGTAGAAACATCTTCTTATATCCGTTAGCGCAGCTAGCACCGGATGCTAACAACAATCGGCTGTGCCCTCTCTCTCCCTCGCTCACTCACTCCTACGCTCACTCGCACTTTGGCTGTGAGCTTCGGGCGCCTGATAAGCCAACATCCCCCACTTTCATCACTTACAGCGCCCATCGTACAGGGCAAATGAAACATGTAACCGGGGTGAAAAGTGTGTTACCTTTACTTAATTATTAATGTTGTTACATCAAGGCCAAAAGGATGAGCGCAAACAGTCAAACATTTTTTTTCCCTCCTAGAGCTACCAGCGCAGCGCCCCCCCAGATTTGCCTATGCCAAAAACCGGCCCTGATTAGTAGTCTCTTTTATTACATGGTTTAGTTGAATACTCGATTCTGATTGGTCAATTCAGAACACGTGACACGTTGTTAATCCAGTAGTACAGACCGCTGTCAAGGATTTATTGACCGTTGTTAGGGACGCTCACATCTGCAGAAAGAAGTCCGGTCGATTTAACTGTTTACAGTTTGGTCGAAAAGCAAACTGTATACAGTTTGCTTTTCAAACTGTTTGCTTGTCTTTAGTTTTCCATTGTCTACCGTCTGAGAGCAACAAGGAGGATTTTAATATTAATTTTAATATATTTGGAGAGCACAGTAATTTGGATGAATGGTGGCTGATGAGTCCCCAGTGAAGAAAATAAAAAGACAAGAGGGACAAGAAAACAGCGGAGAAGTAAGAGAGGCATAAAGACGGACCACATTATGGGCTATGAAACTATTTAAAGACTGGCTGATTGAAAAAAAACAACCAACAGAGTTTGACAGCAACGGGGCAGAAACCCTCAAAACCTAAAAACATATTCCGTTTCCAGTTACTTTGGCATTAGGGCAGGGATATCTAGATACTTTCCAAGGTTTGACATAATGAATTGTGCTACTTTTAAAGCAAGCAACGATGTTTTCAAATCTGTAATCAAAAAGCTCCGCAAAAACGCTATTGGAGCGTTCCTGCCGTTGCTACGTAGTTCAAACGGTAACAACGGACTATTTTTCTCAGCGTATGCATATCATTTTAAATCAATAAAACTATTTTTTAAATCAATAATACTATTTTTTAATTCAATAAAAACATTTTCTAAATCAATAAATATTGGGAGTCATGTCGTTACATTGTTGAGAATGTGGCCTTGTAATAAGCGGGATAATGTGCAGCGAGGTGGTCATTATGGTTAAAAGAACACCCGACAGCTGATCAGGGAACCCGACACGAAGCGGAGGGATCTTGATCAGCTTGAATGGTGTTCTCTTGCTGCACATTATCCCTTACTTAGTCACTTTTTAGCAACCGCCGGTTTTATGAAATTTAAAAGCTTTGGATATTCACAAATGGGGTATTAACTGACGTATTTTATTTCAAAGAACAACACTTGAAAATCTCTCAGGCTTTTGTAAACCATAGACCTTATTTGCCATATATATTATCAGTTCTACTTCAATTCTCCAATTCTTATGCATTACAAAGTATTATACTGGTGCAGGAAAAGTTAGCAATGAGTTAGCACTTCCGGGCTCCCTGGTTTAGAAGTCAATGGGTTTTTTGTGTGAGATTTTTGTTAGATTTCCGTAATAATTTCAGATTTTCCATTTCATTTTATGACTTAAAATACATCAGTGAAGAGTACACTGGTTAATGTCCGAAGCATTTCAAAAAGTCCTAAAAACAGCGATTGCTATCAAGTGGCTAAATGAGACAACTAAACGTCATCATGCCGATAATTTGCAGCCTTTAGCTTAGCAATGGTTCCGCTAAGTCATGCCACCGTGACGTTGTTTGTTTATAGCCTAACGTTTGCTTTTCACTTCTGGCAATTACGCTTCAAAAATGTTTCTGCAATATTCCAAAATCCAAATCCAGGATGTTGCTACACTAGGCTGATTGCCTTCTCAGCAGCACACATTCTCTTTCTTCGGCTCTCATTTTGTCTCCCCCCTCTCTCTCTGCTGTTACTCTGTTTAAAAACCTATTAATTACAGCAGTAAATTAAAACACAGTTAATTGTATCATAAACACACATCTGTGTTACTGAAACCAGATTAATTTTTAATGAAACAGATGCCAGCCTGGGCCAATTTCAACCTTCACCAACCTACCTCGGCCTGCAGTCCTACAACCGTAGGGTGGAGCAGCCTTTTCCTTTATACTGACTCTCTGGGCTTAAGCTGAAAGCAACATCACTATCTGGAGAAAATACACACTCATTGGTTCAAAGACACCCTCTGTAATTAAAGTCATCATAGCCTTATACTTTATATAATCACCACTGCAGCACACAAAATCCCTTTTTTATTTATTTATAGAAACGTCCATGAATGACTCACCTTTAATGGTCACCGTGTAGTGCTGCGTCTTCATATCAGATAGGGAGGGGGAGATGGGGTCTGACATTTCACATAGCTTTCAGTCAGACGAGTAATCTGATGGTCGGAAGGGAGGAGGGGGGGTGGGCGTGTGGCCTTGAAAAAGCAAAAGAATCTAGCTGCATGTTAAATGTACTCAGGCGCTTTATGGCCTGTCAAACCTGGGTGTGATTTGCGTTGCAGGGAAAACACAGTGTCTCACTTCCTGGGTAATGTGTGTGGACGCCTGTGCCCGTACGTATACAAGGTACACACACACACACACGCACACACACACACACACACACACACACACACACACACACACACACACACACACACAAACACAGCAGCAGTCAAGCCTACTATAATTTGGATCCCTCCCCTGTGGTGGCTCTGTAAGGCATCTCAATCTCCATCACGCTGTCAGAAGAAATAAACACATTACGACGAGAATTGAGACAGAAAAAACTAAAATGCATTTTTTTTTACATTGGCCGAAAGGTGCAAACTTGTCACAACGACCCAAAACTATTCCATTAGGATAAACACGCTGCAGTTTCAAAAACTACTGTATGCTAATTAAAAAATACAAATGTGGCAAAAAACATGAAAATGAAGATACGTCTTCACCAACTTGACCGAACACGAGTAGCCTTACATAAAGTGCATCAAAAACAAAACGCTGCAAATAACAAACGCTGCAAAAAGCTCAAAACACAACGGTAACCAGGGGACACGAAAAAGTGATGCACAAAGATCAGAGCGCTTGTTGACGTTCAGGGATTATAAAGTTAGCCAACTATCTCTGTCACTTGAAACATTTTATTGGCTTATTTAAACAATGGGATCACATGATTCCTTCCAATATTATTGCATACTACCTAGTCATTTTAAATGTACTGACAAAAAATGTACAATTATGAATGAGGCTAACTGTGCCAACAGTTGGCTAACTTTTAATCCCCAAATTTTAACGTCAAGCGTTCTGCTACCAGCTGTGTGCATCACTTATTGGTGATCACTTATTAGTGATGCAGCGTTTCAATTTGTGCAGCGCTTTTAGTCAAGATGTTTCTTCATTTGCATGTTTTTGGCACATTTGTGTTTTTATATTTACATCGTTTTTAAGACTGCAGTGCATTTCTCATAATGGAAATGTTTTGGGCCATTGCAGTGCGTTTGCACCTGACGGTCACCGTACATTTTCTTTCACTCATAATTACATAAATCACACACAAACACAAGCCAAAAATGCTCTCATCCATTGCATGGTGAAAAAATACATTTATTGGAATCTGTGTCAATGTAGAAAAAAGTGAAAACTGGCTTTAGGTTGTTTTTTTTGTCACAGTACCACAGGTGAATATTCCAGCAGCCGTCCGGTGAGTCAGCAAGCTTGTTTAGGGCAGTACATCTGCTACTGACGCACAGAGACGTCGGACACCAAACACATCGTCTTACAGACTGTAAGAAGCTCGGGCTGCTCCTAAAGACACACCACCAGCAAGTACACAAGCTCAGCAGTTAACCTAGCCTAATGTTCTCTTGTTATGCAGGTGATTTCAAATGTTGTGTTGTGATACTGTAACAAATCCTTTTTCAGTAACTGCCAGTGTATGGAGGCTCAAAGAAGCCCATATTGTGAGATCAAATATGGTTTTATAACTACTGAGATTCATATTTTTTCCCACAGACCTTGGAAATAAATTGTGGTCCTGTGCAAAGCTATGAGGTTCATGCATCATAATCGATGTTTACTAGGGCCTCCTTTCAATATTCCTGCCATCCAAATAAAAGGAGTATCACATTAATAGTAATTTTGTCACTTTTTTTTTGTTCAGAAATTTCTGTCTGAACAAACGTTTCTATAATAAACACACTGCAAGTGACAAATTCTAATCTAGCAGGCCAAATGTTATCATGGGTAGTGCAGTCTTCTATTTCTGATATGACAGGATAAACTCACAACAACATGGCGAGTCTGCATACTTTATGAGATCAACAGAAAAAAAGGCATTAGAAAACAAAAAGGACATTTCTAAACTCAGATACTGAGCAGTAACATTGAGAGGTCACTTTTTTCCCCATACAACTTCTATTACATATAGACTTTTTAATCTTAAATATCTTAAATGTCATATAAAATAATTAATCAGAAACTGATTCAATATACACAGACAAGAGTGCACGAGATGGATGAAGAGATGGTGTGCATGCCAAGTGTTTTTCGCGAGTTTGCTGTGAGATTATATGCGCTGCTTGGATGTCATTCTTTTTATAGATTTAGTTTAGCTGACAATATGTTTATGTGGGGTTTTGTCTGCAGCATCATACTTAATATCGCCATTCAAGACAAGTGCTTTGAATTCAATAAAGGGCCTCTCTGAGCGTCAATTGTTCAAAGAGATTGTGACCTTCATGGTACAAAAACAAAAACATTCCATACTTCCAGTTGGCCTCATATGCTTATTCTGGGTTGCACCAACAATGATTCATTTCAAACCCATTATATAATATTATTTGTAAACAAGTTTACAAAATAATAATTTAGAAAGATTAATTGTAAAGATCTTTTGGTAGTG
Organism: Dissostichus eleginoides; assembly: GCA_031216635.1. Classification (NCBI taxonomy): domain Eukaryota; kingdom Metazoa; phylum Chordata; class Actinopteri; order Perciformes; family Nototheniidae; genus Dissostichus; species Dissostichus eleginoides. The sequence goes on along the minus strand of CM062278.1, from coordinate 5,401,849 downwards.
CCTTTATTCAAGTGACAGTGTTGATAGGGGGAGACAGAGGGGATGACACGCAGCAAATTGTCATGGCACGGGGACTTAGCCTATTCAAACCTAAATGAAATTGAAATCTGTTGCACCAATGTAAATGTGATCTAGTATTAACTTTAAACTTGGCAGCCAATATTTTATCGCTTTTATGAACTGTCTTCTTTTTGGTGTGTTTTTGATTGTGTGTTTGTTTTGTTTTTCATTGAATGCCTATGTGAAGCACTTTGAATGTCTCTGTGTCTTAAAATGTGCTATACAAATAAACTAACCTTGAACTTGGAAGGTAAAACTTTTGAAATGGCTGTCTTTTTGAGAAATGTTTGGCCAAATAGTACATTTTCTGGGAAGACTGAACTCAAGTTGAGTTTTATGTTTGAGGAGAAATTAGAACTTCTTTGCGGATCATGAAATCATGAATGAAATCGTAGGCCAAAGCTGCATTCACATGATACACGGTAACGGCTCTGCGCTCACATTGCGCTAACATTGCGCTAACATTGCAGTTCAAACTATTTTAACTTTGACCTCCTTTACCAGCGAACTTTTGATGTGCAACCAATAAGATGTCAGCTGTATGTAGCAGCGCAAGCTAGCAGGGCAGGTTACCATTGAAACGAAACCTAACTAACTGTTTTCACTGCAAGACTCTGTTCCCAACCTCGCAGTTAGCAAGGCTTCAAACAAGGCCTAACTGACTAACTTTTTAGCTAGCTAGCTAGCAAACAGAATAAGGTCTTGTAAATCAGGGTTGCCAACTCTCACGCATCTGGAGTGTGACACACGCTTTCACTCTCAATCTCACGCTCTCACGCTGCCCAAACTATTCTCACGCCAAAAACAAAACAACGTTAACAGACAGTGGGAGCCGGTTGGTCAATCCTGACCCGTATTGCGCATGCGCAGATCTAAGATCCAGTAGAAATGATAAAAAGGTTAAAGTCTGCTGCTTATTGTTCTACTAGGCCAAAATAGAGTCAAAGAGTATATGAGAGTGAGAGTGTGTTAATTAATATATTTGGCAGTTTGGAGTAAGTCTGTAGATTTGTTTGTGTGTGTTTCATGTATAGGCCTCTCACGATAATAAATTTTGTTGGATACATTTTCCTGGAAATTATTGCGATAAACGATAATATTGTCGGCACCGTTGTATGACCATTTTAGACCACTGACATAATGATAATATATAATAATAATTCAAGTACATCCTTTCAAACTGCTAGTCACATCCTCATGTAAATGGCAATTTATCGAGTTCATTTTTATTTATCGTACGATAAGTCAATTAATTGCTTATCGCGACAGGCCTATGCAAACAATAAAACAGTGGAAACAAACATGTGTTTGACTTTCATTAGTGAATGAAACTTTGTGCCCTTTATAGTCTGTGTCCAATATTGTGTATTTGTATATATTGTATATATATCATATATATATGCTAAGGTCCCGCTGCTGACACGATAGGAGTCATTTAGTGCGCATATGTGTAATTAAACCCATGATATCAAAATCTCACTCCAGCCAGGTACCCAAAGTTGGCAACCCTGCTGTAAATGATTTTTTTTTATCACAATACCAGCTGTCCGGTGAGTCAGCAAGCTTCTTTGGGCATTACATACACTACTGACATACAAAGAAGTCAGACAACAAACACATGTTTAAAGACTAAGAGGGCAGCTCCTAGCCTTGGCGTTGCGCACCACTCCACATTCTTTGCAGAACGCTTTCGACATGCAACCATTCAGATGACATTTATGCCAGCAAAGGAGGTAACCATACAAACAAATCTTAACTAGCTATCTTTACTGCAAAACTCTGTGTCTAACCTTGGGTTGAGCAAAGAGCCAATCGCGTATCATGTGAATGCAGCTTGGGTTACGAAATGTTGAGCTAGCTAGCTGGCAAACAAAGTAAGGTCCCCCCCAACACACATACCTTTTATAGCCTACTTACTAGGTCCTGACAGCACGTACATTGATGTATTTATTATTGTGTGTGGGTAGGTAGAATTAGATTCAGTAAAAGGAGATTGGTTCTTAATTTAGCAACAAAGCTTTGCCCACTTTAAAATCAGAATTTATACATTTTAAACCAACTACAAGTAATTCGATAACATGTGTTCCTGTTGTTGAAACCCAGCTATATTCTTGTTCAATAGAGATCTCCAGCATGAAAATAATACAGTATTTTCGGTGACTAGGATTAATCCAATATGTGTCAAAAATAATAATTGGCAAGCTGCAAGGCAAATAATAATTTAATGGATGTGCATTCAAAATCTAAGACTTGGCTCATAAAACAAAGCATGCATGCTTTGTGATTTTTAGGAGACAAATTACGAATCAATAAAATATAAATGGACTGAATTTGCTCTGATTTCTCCATGTGTTATTCTGTGGCTTTCGCTAATAGAGGGTGAGATTGCCGTAAATGTTTCCTTAGTTTTTATAATATAATAGACATTGGTCACAGTGGAGTTTCCCAAAGCAGCTTGTTGTTTCTTCTATGATCACATTCACACAGTTTTTTTGAGTAAACAATGAACCATATTTTTTTAATTTATAGTGTTAGATTGCATATGAAAGCTGAGCTAAAGAGGATACAAAAACCTGCACACTAGTTTGGCAATGAACTGTCTGTAATGACCTTTCTTTATGGCACAGTGTTAAAAAGATGGCACTGGATCCAATGACACCAACTCTCTATTCACAATGGCCGACGCTGTTCCTTTTGATACTGCCGTTATTTACTTCTTTCGAGAAAAAATAAATACAACAGTGAAGACATCATACTGACATCAATACCGACTTTAAAAAGGATTCTTAACTTCACTTCTCTTTTTCTGTTGCTTTACAACTTAAACTAGCATCCACACATCTCTTACAAGCAACGGTATCTTTGTATGTTCACAGTAGCTTGACTGGATGTCAAAAATACCCATGAAGTCTAAAATTGCTGGTTTAGTTGTCGTCAAAAACATGGATGTGGAGAGCTCTTTAAAGTACTGGAGGACTGTCATCGTAAAGTATTCGATGGATTGAGATTGGAAGTGTAAAAGAAAATGTTGCAGCGTGTTGCCTTTGAGCACTAACACACATATTCATACATACAACCATTCATTTTCTTGTATATATCTATATATATATATATATTTATAGAGATAGAGAAATCTGTAGTGATACTGAACAACCTTCAATTAAATCTGATGGTGTTATGGAGGAGAATCTGTTCTGTGTATGGAGGCTCTTCAATGAGCATTTACATGATTTCTGTACAGTAAAACAGCACACATAGAAACATGAGGACATTAAAATAAAAATATCCCACGCTGATTGTGATGTTTAAAATGTTAAATTCCTTTTTTTTTATTCTAGAAAGGGTTTATTTTTGGCAGGACTGGGCATGGAGTCGCCCATCTCCCACACTACACAGTAGTTTCATTCTTCCAGGGCCCCGTGCGTATATTCCCCGTGCTGTCCGAGCCGTACAGGATTCCTTCTTGCAGGCCCCCCTTTAGAATTCCATTCTGATTGGGCGGGTTCTGAGGGAACGATTGTCTGCGTGGGGCGTGCATCTCCAGATGGTGATGTGTCGCCATCGGGTCCGGCTCGGCCACTTTGCCGCAGCCACACAGGAAGATGCCCGTGTCGCCCGCCTCTGCCGGGCACAGGGAGGGGAAAAGGTCAGCCTTGGCGCAGCAGATGTGCCTGTGGCAGGGATTATGGCACACCAGGGCCTCGTGCGCGGCGGCGGTGGCAGCGCAGTGGCACGTGTGATGCCCGTCGTGGTGGCCTTCGTGGGCCAGGTGTGGACAGATGTGGGCGTGGCGCTCGTGTGTGCTGTGGGGGCTGTCAGTGTGTGAGCTGTGCATGCTGCCTCCGTCCACGCTGGAGGGGATGTGATAGGCGTACTCCTTTTCGCCCACTGCCCCGCAAGCACCGGCCCGGCGGCCGAAGTGACGGCTTTTAGTCCTGGTGCTGCTCTTTAGGCAGGGGTGCAGCTGGATCCCCGGCCGGTACCCCTCCGGGTCGGCATGTAGCAGCACGTGTGTCGCCGCGGGCTCCTCCTCCATCAGCTGCTGGCTGTGCAGTGCCGCGCAGCACGGAGCCACCGGCGCCAGGCACGTCACATGGTTCTGCAAGGAGGGGAGGGCAGCGTGTTTACAGTGAGCTAAACCGCCATGACTGCAGGTTATCACTGCTTTACCGTGACACGGAGAGTCATGGTGACAGTGGCTGTGACCGTGGCCATGCCCGGGGGTGTCTCCGTTCACGTTGACTTTAGGTCGCGCCTGAGGGGCCCCTTGGGCTTCGGCGTTTCGTCCGGGACAACACGAACACCAGCAATGCCAAACATCGTCGCGCTTGGCACAGTGATGGATGAGGATGAAGAGGCCGAGGGTGACTGAGAAGGCACCGTAGAGGCAACTGAAGATCATGTCCAGGAAGTGGCCCTGCGACACGGCCAGGGCCCCGAACGCCCAGGTGGCCAGGAACAGGAAGAGGGTAAAGGCCGCCGTTCGTAGCTGAGCCTTGAAGGAGTGCTCATTGGCCAGCAGCGCAGGGTTAATGGGAACCCCCGGACAGCCAGCGGGGCAGTGGCCCCCACCGGACGGGCACCAGGGCCCCCGGCTCGGCTCCCTGGTGGCAGTGGGTGGGCACGTCGACGGCGGCCAGCCTCTGCTGCTCCTCCGTCAGCTGCTTCAGCTCGTACTTCTTCTCGGGGTGTCGCCGCAGCTGGATGAAGGTGCACAGGAAGTAGATGCATGTCACCAGGATGATGAAGCTCACGGGGCCAAAGAAGGCTCCCAGGCTGGGCTCCCACGCCATCCAGCAGCTGCAACACACAAGAACACCCGTGCATTTTAATACTTTGATTTATGTCCACATTTTTCAAAAGAACTAAGAAGCTGAATTATATAAACTCAATAACATAGGTTTACATGTTTTGCTTTGTATAAAGATACTTCTTACAAGCATAATATACTAAATACAACATAATATACCTATATAGTGGTTAATATATAATAGGGTCCTTAAAAGTCCTTACACAATGCTTATTAACATTATAATGTGTTAAAAATACTAAATAATAGTATCATAATATGTTTATTGTTGGATTATAAGGTATTTCTAACCGCTAATAATAACACATTTGTAGGTTTTATAATTGTTTACATCGCAATAAAACCACATTTATTTAGTTTGACTTACAGACCTATGATGTCATACCTTAACTCTTATCTACTAAGAGTGATACATACTTTATTATGTATTTATAACGGTAACACTTTATGGTAAGGGTACATGAATCATCATGAATTCATGCATGACTTAATGCATGAAAAAGCATGAATTCATTCATGTAGTACTTCATGAACTATCAGTAATGTACAAGGATTAATAGTATCTCATGCATGACTTAATGCAGGAACAATACCTTAATTAATGCATCAACTAAGGTATCTCAATCATCATGACTTCTGAGTTATTAATGATGTTCATGTCTTCTTCATGTAGATCTGCAGTTAAAGTGACAGGCCAAACAACTGACCAGTCACAGCAATTCCAAGTGTTGTAATCATGATTAACTAAGCATTATTTGGTCATTACTTCATCATGTTTGTGCCCCTTCAAATAAAGTGGTGACCTTTTCCGTCGTTTACACTGATAATTAACATGTAATTAATGGCCTATGTGAAATCACCTTTATTAACCATTTGGTGCTCATGCATCAACCATCTTTGTGATCCCTCAAATAAAGTCAGCCCTTATGTCTATTTAGGCATCATGTATTTGGTAATATTACAAATGCAAATTAGATCATAATTTTGGACTTAATTTCAATTATCAATTATTTAGTTAGGACTTTTTTTGATGTATCATACAGTATTATCTTAAAGCTCACAAACTATTTAAGATAACTCATTCATAATATTAACAAACTTTAATTTATAATCCAAAGCCAGCAAGATCACATTTTCACATATCATGTCACATAAGAAAGCAATACAAATTTTCGGCAAAGAAACAAGATACATGGCAATAGTAAGTTAATAGTAAATCATACCATGTTTATATTGTTGAATTATTTGTGATTTGAACTTGACCACAACAGATGAAATGCACTGAAATTACTTGCGTATAGATCATCAGGGATTTATCTTTCAGAAAAAAACTCCTGACTCATATGTAATGATAATAGATGTGAGGCACGAACAGGGGCTATCTTGAAACGTCCATCTTCTTCATATCTGAAGTCAGTGAGCTCTTGGTGGTTCAGGGAAACATGACCCGAATGTCCTTCAGTAAACGACCGAGAGGTCCTTTCTTATGCCTGTTTCCAAGCCAGTAAGTCCATTCTATAACTGCAAGATGTTCTTTCAAAAGTTTCTCAGTTCGGTTTCCCCTAAGCTGCCAAATTATTGATTTGTAGTTAATCAAGATTACAACACTTTGAATTCAACAGAATACATGCACTGCTGTGACCGACAGACCGGGTCACCACTCTATTTGAAGGGGCACAAACATGATGAAGTAATGACCAAATAATGCTTAGTTAATCATGATTACAACACTTGGAATTGCTGTGACTGGTCAGTTGTTTGGCCTGTCACTTTAACTGCAGATCTATATGAAGAAGACATGAACATCATTAATAACTCAGAAGTCATGATGATTGAGATACCTTAGTTGATGCATTAATTAAGGTATTGTTCCTGCATTAAGTCATGCATGAGATACTATTAATCCTTGTACATTACTGATAGTTCATGAAGTACTACATGAATGAATTCATGCTTTTTCATGCATTAAGTCATGCATGAATTCATGATGATTCATGTACCCTTACCATAAAGTTTTTCCTTTATAACTACGTGACTATTCACCTCTTTTTGCAGCTCTGAAGTGAGAACAATGCCCTACCTTAAGGTTCATGAACCCTTTTGTATTATTACTTATCACTTATCCTATTAGTTAATAAATGCTCATACAAGACCCCAAAATGCAGCGTTACCCACACATTTCAAAAGCATTTATACAACCACATGTACAAGCATGCTTGAAACTTCTTTTAAAAGCACCAACAGACAGAGGTGCGTGAAGTTCTTAGTTATTTATCTTAGTTTTATACTTTAGTATAAGTTCAGAATGAATTACATTCAAATGTAATTCAAGTATCAAAAGTACTAAATAGGAAGAATGGCTCTTTTCACAGTGTCATATACTGTAGTATTAATGTTGTGGTTTGTCAAAGTTAAGCCAATTTCAGATAATCTTTAAAATACTGGGTATTACAATACTGCCTCAAATCATATAAGCCTATTTTGTGTTTTGTACGTACAAAGTGTTAAATAACTGTAATGGAATAAAAAGTTAAATATTCGCCTGGGAGTAGAAGTATATGTAGCATACAAAAGAAATACTCAAGTACAAGTATGTCAAAACAGCCCTATAGAACAATACACGAGTGCATGTACTTTGTTTCTCTCACCACTGCCAGCAGAGTGTGTAATTTAACCTTGAGAGCAGAAGCAAATGGAGGACTTACTACGGCGCCTGCTCCCCGCTGCCATAGTTGTCTATATTGACGGCCGCCGTGACCCCGCAGATGATGAGGGGCACTCCACCGCTGACTAAATAAAATCTGTGAGGTGACAGAGAGAATAGAAAATAAAAGAATGTTAGAGTGAATAAGGCAATAGCAAATCCTATATCATCCTATACACATCAGGACTACAACGGTCAGCTGAACAATTGTTTTAGACAAACAGAAAACCACAAAACCCCTTTAAACAAAGAAGATTATAGACAACAAACACACTATGACACTGAGCAACAGGCATAGAAACATATTTTCAGGATATCCATTCCCTATACTTTCCTCCAATATGACTTGTCAACGTGTTTGTGATCACACTCTCCTGGTGCGATCACACCTACAGTTTGTTTTCTTTGCCACAAACCAAAGTGAGAAATGTACTCTGAAAACAAATCTGTTTCCTGTTGATTTAAGCACGATGGACTTGTCAGTACTCATTGCTGCGATTTACAGCATCTGCTGATCATAACAGCTCCTGATACGTGAGGAAAACCTGGGTGGCGAATAGTCTTTTCTTTTTTACTCAGGAAGGTTCCTTATGGAGGGACATGACCCCAAAGTGGCAGCCATGATAAGAGCTGTTGAAATTCTAGGTAGGAAAGGAGCTTCAATACTTCCCTTGTTGTGTATCCTAAGCAAAAGGATACACCATGATCATGCTTTAAGAGAGAAAAGGAGATAATGCTGTGTCACTATTATTTGCAGCCGCAGCATTTAAAGTGATGCACCATTCAGCCGTTTTGCGAAACAACCAATCGTAACCAAACGTGGATCACTTAAATTACGGTAATTCAGCATTTTCCATCTTATGCCATATTTTGTCAAAGTGCTTATGTAGTGCATGTGTTTTGAACTTTCACGAGATGTGACATGTCTTGGTTAGCTGGCCAGCTCTATTGTGATTGGTCAACTGTTTAGAGATAAGATAAGATGTTCCTTTACTAATCCCAAAAGGGAAATGTAGTTTCCCACTCGTCTACACACACATTAAAAAATACATACATAGGACCTATACAGATTACTCAAGGGAACTTTGGGATTTTGGCCTTTGCAGACCATTTACATGCACACAAACCTTTATAAGACAATAAATGAAAGGGAAAACCTCAAAAAGCATAAGAGGTCCCCTTCAAATTAAATATAATATATGAAATAGGGAAAATAGAGAGAAAGGCATCATATTTAATGATTGCACAATAACAAAGCTATATGAATGAGGATATGAGTGATTGACCAATCACATTGTATGTTTGCTTTGAAGAATTACAAAAAAGGCCTTTATTAGTAAATGTGGGAAGAAATAAACCCTTTGGAGTTTTTGTATCACATGGAAACTCACAGCTGCACTGACGTCAAGCCACCACTGGATCGGAGGACACCTGATTACCGGTTACAACATCTCTTGGATTCAGTGTAAAGTGTTACATTTGATCAATTGGAAGCTTGTTTTGTTCTGTAGAGCAAGTGACTCTCCTTTAATGCATTGGTTGTGATTATCTTCAGACAACAGTGCACATCTGCAAGATGCAATTAAACATAAAAGGAAGGGCAGTGAATCAGAATGTGAAGTAAGGCGAGCAGCAGACTGACAAATGATAAATGAACAATGGCAGAAAGTTTTGATGAAAAATGGCTATTTCTCTGAGATGCTCTCAAAGGGTTACTGAGGTATTTTTTAAGCTGGGCCCTATTTTACCTTGCTCTGTGTCAAAGTGACTAATGGGGACACCACTTTAAAAAAATGTGTCCAGTGTTTAGGGAAAGCGCTGCAGACGGGATCTGCTAAACAGGCTGCATTGTAATTGCTTTGGGCCATTGCGCACCGTCAATGTATATCCAGTGGAAGTGCTTGTTTTTGCCACGGACAGTCTTAGATTGTTATTAAAGGTGTCTGAAGACATCGAAAGCAGCCTACTGAGAAATACAAAATGTTTCTTTACATTTCTCTTGATCCTGTCTGTTTGTTATTATATCTAACCAAATCTCATGTGCTTCCACTTTGTCTGAACAAGCTATGTTCAACCCTAACATTGAAACTCTATTAGACAAGAAGTATAATCTTCCTTTACGCCAATGCAACAAACTCTGACAAAAGTCATTCACTTTCCGACCTTTACCTTACGCCCACAAATCAAATGAACGGAATAAGCCTAAGGTAGAGTAAAACGTGTATTTTATCCTAGGTTCCTTTCCATAATGTGTTCAGACATTAATGTAAGGGTTCATTTGCAACAAGCTGCTCATAGAGTCTTAGAGACTAAGCATTTTACCATTTAGTCTAGAATTCAATGGTTTAAAGGTGTTTCTGGTTTGAAGCCTGATATAAGGTCCCTAGTTAACAAGCCTACGAGACTTTCCCATTTAGTTATAAAACATAAAAAACACAAGTAAATGTAGCAGTTGGGATTTTAGCCTTTGCCGACCATTTACATGCACAAAAACCTATAGAAAACACTACGGGAAAGGGAAAACCCTAAAAAACACAATAGGGCCTCTTTAAGAATTACTCAATAATACAGGGGCAGGTATGTACATTTCATGAGCTTTAAGAATTCAGCACAGGAACAAAGATTCACCCCAGCAGCTCCCTCTCTGTCCTTGTCGTTTTCTTTCCTATACAACACCATGCTATTTCCTCTTCCATCCAGTTCAATCTCAACCCCTGTCACCGCTCCAACCTTTCCATCACTCTATCTTCCTTCTCAGTTTCCCTTCTCTCTCCGTCTCTCTCTCTCAATCCGTCCTCGTCACACAGCACCCGTCCCAAAAATTCAATTACAATCAAGATGTTTGTCTGGGCTGGTTTGGCGAGGGGTGTTTGGGTGGATGGAGGTGTGGAGGGGGGGGTTTGGCGAGGCGGCATTACCGGCCTGTCACTGTCTCTGAGTGGAACGGTTCCCCCAGGGGACTCTCCTTCAACAGAAAGCCATTTACACAGCCGTCAGCCAGATAAGCATAAATGAGAAGAACTAGTGGATTTTAAAGCACCCTGCACTTTATAAGCTTCATTCTCCTTTATCCCCTCTAGGAAAGCCTGCTTGTGTCTGCTGCAGGCCTATGTCCAATAAACCACACACACATATAAAAAGAAAAGAGCATCTGTGATCAAATTACCATCTACATGCTGCTCTGCCTTTATGCAACAAACTATTCACATTAAAATGATTGCACTCACTATGTGGGAAACAAAGTCTAACACAGTTTGTTATTTTTGTTGGACATTCTATTAGAAAAAGGCCTTCAAACTAAATGTCTGTGTATGCAGAGTTTGAGTGAGTTTAGGAACAGCAATCATCTGATATAAATAGACCCTGAAGTGCCTTTTAGCCAGCAGCTACACAGCGACTCCCCCCCCCATCCCTGTTCCTCTGCCTCTGCACTGTCCTTTTCTCTTTCTCCTGCTCCAGGATATACATAGCACAGATGGGGACAACAGATGGTCGTATAGCTCCAGCACAGAGCAGAGGCGTATGGTTAAAGCTGGACTATATACTAACAGAAAGTCTATAGTGAGTTTGTATCCAAGCAATGGCGAGACAACTCCACGCATGAAATTAAAACCATATTTGTAGGGCCTTTAACATGCATTATTTATAATGACCAGCAGGGGGCAACTAAACTCGATGCAAAAGCTCTGATTGTATTGAAGTCTATGAGAAAATGATCCCACTTATTCATTCATTACCTAAGCTGCTTTTTGGGGTTTTCCCTTACCCTTTAGTGTGTTATACACTGTAAAAACTGTTGCTTTGGTAACAATTAAAAATAATGTGTCAACAGTTTCCAAGCAATTTTAAGAGTTTAGTCAACTTTTGCATTTTTTGAGTTGGTGAAACTTACTTTTTTAGTTTTCCTCTACTCAAGAATGTGTTACTTTGCTAAAACTTAAAAACAATGTGTCAACAGTTTCCAAGCAATTTTAGGAGTTGGGTAAACTCACTAATGTGATTTTTTCTGCATGTGAAAAGATGAGATGAGCCTACAATTAAAGAAAGCCAAGATATTAAAGGAGAGGTGTCATGGCCATTTCTACTGATCATAATTCCATTGTTGAGGTCTACTAAAATAGATTTATACTGTGCATTTTTCCAAACTCACATTGGTTTCACATACAGCATCTCTGTAAAGCGTGTGTATTCAGCAGTATTCACTCTCTCCACTAAACGGCTCGTTGCAGCTCTTGCACCCCCTCCCTGTGAGCCCAGTGTGCTCCGATTGGTCAGCTTGGCCACTCTGTTCTGATTAGTCAACCACCAGAGAGGCTCCGCCCATGTCTAACAGTGCTTTTTTTGGCTCGCTCTGAGCGGAACTTGAGTCTTACAATGGCGTCGGTACAGCCGTATATGTTATACGCTAACTAACCAAACTGTACCTACAACTGTTGTTATAGAAGAGTAAGCTATTTTTACCTGTAATAAACTACTACTGTTTGATGAAAAATCAAATCATGGTTTGCTATATATGAATGATATGTTATAGGAGCAAATAATTCAGGGAAGAAAGGCTACTAAGTATTTCCATCAAACTTTATTTTTAGAAATGTACAAAATGAACATGTGTAAATATACATATATACACTGTATATCATCCATTCCTCCCCTTATAGGCGTTTTCGGCATCTTGCCTATCGCAGCTTTGTAAGCTGCTGCCGGGGCTTTTTAGGACGAGGCATCAGATACCTCATTCACACCAACGGTGTTTCTGGGCCGGTTTGGAGCTGGAGCTTGAAAAGCACCGGGTTTTCCTGTTCACACCGCAGCGGAGCAGCCTCTTAGCTCCGGAATCCGGTTCGTTTCAAGCACCAAAACATTCTCCGGCTAGAGCAAAAGCACCGCATACGTCACGCTTACGTCGAGGCGGGGGCAGGGGCAGGGGCGGGATCAACTCCTGAACAACAACAAAAAGCCCGCGTTTTATCCAGTTTGTACACAACGATGGAGAAACTTAACAAGCAGCAGTGGTCCACTGAAGAGACCAGCTACCTACTGGGAATCTGGTCTTCCGAAGAGGTACAGAGGAAGCTGGAGGGGAGCACGCGGTCCAAAGCAATTCTCCAACAATTGCAGAAAGAGATGGCAACCGCTGGTTTTTATCAAAACCAAAACGAGTAGCGCTTCAACACAATCGGCCATTGTTGTTGTTGTGAGCTGTGAGGGGTTTCCGCGCGGTTTGGCTTTATGAAGCAGGCACTGTGTCAATGGCTTAGCATATGGAAGCAAACAAGAGACAGAAGTATTTGAATTTTATCAGACACCGAATTTATAGCATTGAAAATAATTACTTTGAAAATCATGTATCTGAATTTTTTTTGCTCCGAATTTACCTATGTGAAATAAAAATGTAACAATTCAAGTTAAAAACATTTGAATAGTCAAATTCAGATCCCAAAAATTCAAGTTAAAAAAATTCGAATGCACAATTTCGGTGTATAAAATTCGACGTCAAAAATGTCGATGCATAAAATTCGACGTCAAACATTTCGATGCAGCATCATCCGGGCTACCACACAGGATAAGCAATCGAGCCTGAATGCAATCGAACCGACTTCTGGCCTATCAGAGCCAAGCGGCGAACTCCGGGACGGTGTGGTGAAGCCCAATGCTGCAAACTGTAGGCGATGGATGCAGATGGGAGCAATTCCCGTAGACCCTATGTTAAAATGTCCAACTTAACATCAGAAAATGAACATGTTTCTAGCCTGGATCCAAAAAAACATATTCTGTATATAGTTAGATTCCCCCTTCCTGACAACGGGACTGCTGCTCCTAGCTCCTCTGTCTCACTGCTAGCTCCGTTAGCTCCATTAGCTCCTTGATGCTACAGGGGCTCAGCTCATGCGGAGAACACTACTTGAACTCGGCCGTGTTTGTTGTGTTGGCTCCTGGTAGACTATTCGTCATGCAAATATAGGATTTATCTGCGGTTAAAACCGACCGTCCATGAATGCAGTTTCTTCGGTAAGTCAACCCCGTGTACTTTATGTTATGTTACTGGTGTTTTTATTAAGCTAACGTTAATGAATGTTTAGAGTTGGGTTAGCATTTGAGCAATCGGTAGCTCCATCTGTGCTAACAATGCTATGCGTAGCATCCAAGTTAAACGTAATAGAGAAGTGTAAAACATTAAGTGGGATGCTACTGTATACCAAAAGGCTTCTGTGTGAGGTTGGTAAAATAAGGTCATCCTTGTACGTTAGATAGTTAGTTTGCTATTTAGGTTACTGTATGCATTGTTCAGGTTCATTTAAATTCGCTATGCTCTACTATAGCATAAAATAGACTAGCTAATGTCAACGTATTGTTGAAGAGAGGCTTAGTGTATATTAAATCAACCTCACAATAAAATGTGCGTATCTTTAAAATATGAACGTCACATTTCAAGATGGTCCAGAAATAACGCTCCCTTAGATATTGTAATATGGTTTGTTGAACTGGAGTTATTTATTGCAGCTAACCGCCTATCCGACGAACGACCCAAACATTGTTGTTTTTAATATTATTACAAATGCCTCTTTTCATTGTGGCTGTAGAACGGAACATGTAACTTAATGCCTGCATTTAAGGACGATGAATAGCGTAGTCAATGCTTTAGTGACAAGGAAATTATTTGTTTAAATATGAGATATGACGTTATCTGTGACTTCAGTGAAAATTAAGCTTATCCATTGCATTGCATTTGTTGAATAGGTTTGAGTCTTACCCTTACGTGTGTGATACATATGAATATGGCATATGAAAACAAATTAATTTGACTGACTCATGAGAAACACATCCAAAGTAACAGTAAAATAAAAAGGACCTACACAATAATACTCAATCAAACTGTTACGATACAGTATAAGGACTGTGATATCTAGCAATTTCTTAAGTATAAAAATAAGATTATGACCTGTTTTTAAAAGAAGATAAAAAGTTCTTTGCATGGAAAGAAGTCTGTAACCCACTCCTGTAACTTTACATCTGTTTGTTCAAAGTGTCCTTAAGGTGATCCAGACAGGCTGGACCAGAGGAGGAGAGACAGATCTGGACTCCTCACAGCAGAGAACTTCAGCACGGATTCCAAGGTACATATACCTTTTTCATCATTTACAAAGAATGCATAAAGTTATTGGTTTTAAAAAATAAAGTAATGACTCAAATACACTGATATACATGCCATTAAACATTACTAAATACTAGATCCCCTACACATCAGTGATGTTGAGTGTACTTTCTTAGCAAAAGGTTACATTTACATTTTTACCAAGCAACATAACTTTTTTGTTCAACTTTCACATTTCAATATATTATTAGGCAAATATTATGAACATAGTGAGAGCTGCGACCCTTTGTCTCTGCATATTGACTGTAAAAAACATGTTAAAAGTGATTCTTTCAGTGAGACAACCGAAAATAGCAAGCTTCTACAGTTGCACTAAGTTTTGATAACAGTTCAATATTATTTTAATAATACATTTATTTCAATGTTGATGAATTTAGAACGGTTTATTCATAACCTGATTATCTTTGTAGTACACTGTTGAATTTAAAAAAACACATTCAAATAAAAAAATCTTTATATGTATAGCCCCTGAACAAACAAACACACCTCTTTCTTAAATAACACACTTGCTCTGCAATAATATGTTTTTTTGATATTTCTGTTAGGAAAGGACATGCCTGAGAGACAGGACTGCTTCACCATTTTCTCTTTCTCTGAGGGTCCAGAAGAACATCCAAGAGGGAAAGGAAAAGCTGATGTTATGACATTCACTAAGAGACACTTATATTGTAACACAAAGACCTGCACACTGAATAGTTTTGTAGTCTAACAGGAACTTAATTTTTGTGTTTTGTGTTTTACGTTGCACATCAGAGACTGTGATTATTGTCAGGCCTATAAAGTTTGGCAAAAAGAAAAGTCAGCTGATCAAATGCATTTGCCTCACTTTATGAGCTTCACAATACTTGTGCCTTGTACCGCAAAGTTTGCAACGTCACAAATAAATGGTGCCAATCTTCAGTCAGATGTGAATGTGTAATTTAACATTTTCAGTAAGAATAACGGACAAAAGGAGTGCATATACAATTTATTGAAATGTGAACTAAAAGTTATCAAGCATGAACCATCACAATTTTTTTAAATAAAAACGAAATAATATACATAAGTTACACCTTAATGTTAATCTGTTAATTGATTAAGTAAACAAATGTTGTCAAATAAAGTGACAGACTAGGCCTGTGCAGGTGGTAACAGCAGGTCCTCCTCCCTCAGGCCTGGTCCTCCTCCCTCAGGCCTGGTCCTCCTCCCTCAGGCCTGGTCCTCCTCGCAGGGAAAGACCCTCAGCCCTCTCTGGCCAAACCAACAGACAGGACGTTCATAAAGCTGAGGTTTCCCCCAAAGTCTCTAATCATCCATCCTGTGAATATGAGAGGGGAACAAATAGTGTAATAGATGCTTTGGACAATAAGACATATAAAGTGAACTGTTGAGTTGCTTAGTTTTTTAGATGACAATGCTACTACTGTATTACTAATATCTCACATCTGAGGGTTTAATAATACAAACAAAAGGAGAGGCACCGTAAAATAAAGATTGGTCTTTCAATAAATTGTGTTGATTTTGTCTTTTGAATTGTTTGTCTAAAGTCAAGTAGCTAGAACTGGTACTTATAGTTTGAATGATACAGTCTGGTTATAATGTTTGGAGGAGGCATCACAGGTAAGAGCACTAACTAGCTATCATCACAGGTCAGAACACTAACTAGCTACCATCACAGGTCAGAGCACTAACTAGCTACCATCACAGGTCAGAGCACTAACTAGCTAGCATCACAGGTCAGAGCACTAACTAGCTAGCATCACAGGTCAGAGCACTAACTAGCTACCATCACAGGTCAGAGCACTAACTAGCTACCATCACAGGTCAGAGCACTAACTAGCTAGCATCACAGGTCAGAGCACTAACTAGCTAGCATCACAGGTCAGAGCACTAACTAGCTACCATCACAGGTCAGAGCACTAACTAGCTACCATCACAGGTCAGAGCACTAACTAGCTACCATCACAGGTCAGAGCACTAACTAGCTAGCATCACAGGTAAGAGCACCAGTTGTTGTGTTCCATCCACAACAAATGCACACAGATTGATGTGTGTGTATTTATTTATCTACTATTTCTTGAATCATTACTGTCAGTCCAAAACAAGAGATTTTGTTTTAGTAACCTGTTTTTAAAACATTATCTCTTTTCCACTACACTATCTTGAATATTTTAGCTTTTACATCACTACATTGATCTAACAGCTTTAACATTGTAAAGGTGTCACTTCGGACTCTGGGTAATTATGACAGCATGTCCTACTATTTTGAGAGTTTGAACAAACCAGACCTTCATCTATTAATGTAAAAATAATCAGCACATTAAACCATTATGAAAGTAATCATTAGTTAGCTCATTGTTCAAAATGAGCTCCAACTACAACTGTTAAGTCAACTTTTGTATCGGTAATAATAATAAAACAAATGATATAACTTGTGTCTACTTTAAATACTTTAACAACACTTTCCTGATTATACTAGCATACTTTTACTAAAGTAACATTAACAACACACTGTTTAAATGCAGGGCTTTTGTAAGAGAGTATTTGTATAGTGTAGCATGGTCTACTACTTGACTTATCTAACCGAAGTGATCGTATCGTTACTTTGCAAACCGTCACCCCCCCACACACACAAAAGGACACGGTAACGTTGTGATTCACTTCAATTAATGATAACTACGGAGCTTACTGACAGCAAGGCACAAGGCTACTTCACTCATTTAGCTAGCTAATGTAAGATACAAATGCTGTCGAGCCCTCACAGCTTGTAAAATAAACAGCACAAACTGACTACGTACCGGAGCCCCGCTGTTCTCCGTCATCTTTCTCCTGGATTGTTTTGATCACATGACTGACAAAGCTGTGCTCTGATAGGCCAGAAGTCGGTTCGATTGCATTCAGGCTTGATTGCTTATCCTGTGTGGGTAGCCCGGATGATGCTGCATCGACATTTTTGACGTCGAATTTTATACACCGAAATTGTGCATTCGAATGTTTTTAACTTGAATTTTTGGAATCTGAATTTGACTATTCAAATTTTTTTAACTTGAATTGTTACATTTTTATTTCACATAGGTAAATTCGGAGCAAAAAAAATTCAGATACATGATTTTCAAAGTAATTATTTTCAATGCTATAAATTCGGTGTCTGATAAAATTCAAATACTTCTGTCTCTTGTTTGCTTCCATATTAGCAGCCAGAAAAACGTTTACCCATTTACACAGCCGTGGTAGATATACCTTGTTTGTTTTAAACATCATAAATACACAAACAACAATGGATACTTACAGGTTGTGTACCCGAATCTCCCGCTGGTCCAAACAAAGTAGGAACAGCATCGTCCTTCAGTGTCCTACACTGTGCATATCCGGAATTAATCGCTCCAAGGTTTGTGAAGCTATAGTCCGTGAAATGCTGCGCACAAAGTACAATACCGGCTCGAACATCTGAAGGAACAGTGCTAAAAAGGAATGTCAACCACTGACTTCGTCGTGGTTCTGCCCTCGGTAAGGCATGCATTGAAGATTTCCCCTCACAACACAGGAAACAGACCCTCTTTGGCATGACTGGATACAGTTTTGAACTGAACTTGAGATTCCAACAGTATATATGTTCGGCTGGCAGAGGGTGCGGCCAGCGCCGCTGGGTGTGGCCATAGCTCTTCCTGGTACTCGCTGACGTCGGCTCGTACCCGGAAGAAACTGAGAAATCTCCAACGAGGCGTTTTGGGGAGGTATTTTCTATGTTAGAGTTTTACTCGCTACAGGGTGTACTTTGAGGGTTTGTGACTCTGCAGACCGTTTACATGCAGAAAAACCTTCATAACACACAAGGGGACGGGTAATAACCAGAAAAGCATGACACCTCTCCTTTAAGTGTAACCAATGCAAATAACAATCTGCTAAGAACCACATAAGACAAGAATAAATAAAGTAAATTATAAAACACAATTGAGTTGCCGGAACCTATATACGACAAACTCTTCCTGATTTCAATCCAACCCTTTAAATATTTGATAGCATTGAAACATTGCAGATTAAACAAATACATTTAAAAAAGGGAACGTTATGGACATGTCAATACATTTTATTAAAATTTGATTATTTCAAAACAGTTTTCATAAAACAGTAACAAGTTTGTTTAAAAGCACAATACTTTAACATACATGGAGACACATGGTTATTACTTGATGGTTATAACTGCATCTGGCTCGTGGGCAACGTATCACTTCATGCTGTGCATCACGAGCCTGTTGCACTTAGACCTCTGCTGTTCCCTGTATATACAAATGAAACACTAAATTGAGTACAAATCAGGACACACCATGTGTTTTCCTCAACAACAAAAATCACATCCGTCTTGAAATCATAACGAGCCAGTTTACATTAGCTGTTAACAGACGGTAACAGAGGTGCTATTCACATGCATTACAAGGGGTTTAAGCCATCATAAAAAAGGCTGGTTTGCAAGAAAATGAACCACATAGTCATGATATTGATATAGTTCATAAAATGTCCAACTACTTCTTTTTAACCCCACCTCATGCTCAGAGATTTATATAAAGTGGCACATGGGTCCTAGAATAAATAAGAACAGACGATTATTTCAACTTTTATCTTGATAAGAGAGAGCGCAGGCCAGTTGACATGAATGCAGGGCAAGGCACGTTTCTGTCCAAAGGTTCCATGATGGAGTCGATAATGTTTTAAAATATCACTTTGAGTGGTGACATGCTGCATAGTTTACATCTCCATCCCATCTGTGATTCAAAAAATAGAAATGGGTACGTTTACCTGATGCTCATTATATTAGAATGTAAACATAATACGTCTTGAATTAACCTCTGAAACAACAACTTTAGTCTGACACACTCAAGGGCTTACCTAATGTGAACCTGAAGTCGATAGCAGGAGGCAAAATGTCTTCAAGAGGCGGTGTGACTGTTTTCTGGTGAGGCAAATACAAGAACAAAATAGTTACATGATGACAATGTAACAATCATTTCCGTAGAATTCATTAAAACATCTTTAATTCAATTAATGGAATCAAACATAATTAAAACGTGATAATAAGTATCATTTAAAACGGTATTGTATTTATTAAGGATGGTATTGGTAGATACCAGTAAAATTCCATGATTCTCTACACAGCGGATCCTAATTACTTCAATATACACTCCTTTATCTCGTTTGAATACTGTCTAATATCTACTTTATGTTGTAGTAAAACATCTCCTTAATACAACTGTATTTATTGATATTTCTCGCTAAAGACTGCATTTTACTGGACTACATTGAACACATCCTGCTGACGTTATAAATGCATCTTCGCCCAATACACACTTTTACCGAATTGCGCCTGAATGCACCTTAACTGAAGTAATACGGCACTTCCGTCACTGGCTACTGAGAGCTAACGTTAACTCTCCTGCAGATTCAAACATGGATTTGCATCTATAGCGTTGCATAAGCATGACAAATATAGTTTGCACTTCATTTTGTATAATAACAACTCGATGCTGTAACTGCAGACTATGAGTTTAAATTGGGTACACATCTAGATTGTAGAAATATAATAAATAGCTCACAGTAAAACAAACGGTGAAATACATACAGAGGAATTAATATCAAATAGGCGCATTAGTAGCTTACTCTTACATAACCGCTGGGTTATAAAGTAGTAGGGAATGGTTTTAGCGGAGGTATTTTACCGCACAACATGCTCAAGCAGAGCCTCTGAGCCCCGCGGCCGCATGACGGTGCCCGGCCTACGCTTAGAGCGGCACAGGGGAACAGTTTGCGGAGTAGATTCTTAATACGTACTCTTAACTTAACCACTTTTAACAGAATTGTGTAGGTAAGCACTTGATGCAATTTTACATTTTGCCCAACACCATTTGCGCGAAAAAATAGACTACATGAGCATGACAGGGCTGAGTCTAACTTTAACAGCAGTAATGGCGCTGGCATGCATTAAAATGTTCGAAACAGTGAATACAAGAAAAGTAAATAACACTTGCTAGTTAAACAGCAGTAATTAATAACTCAGGTGGTATGCTTACTTGTTTTACGATGATTTGAAGTAGTTCAGATGCAAACACATGTACAGCTGCCGAAGAATCGCTGTAAAGAGGAACAGGAAGTCTCACACCGCGGTATTCTTGTTTGAGGGCGTGGCATGACCGTGGCATTGACAAAAGCATTTTGATGAAGTTTTCCAAAACGTATTTATAAGAAAGTTCAGAAAATGTGACTATTAATTTATAAATTAATGAGTTCTTAAAACATGTACATCAATTTAGGGCAATTTAGGGCAAGTCAATTACATTAGAAAATAGAGTTTTATTGACTTCACCATCGGAACCGTTTTTACAGTGTAAAGGTTCCTATGCAAGTTAAGGTCTGCAAAGACTAAAAGTGTTCCCTCCAGAGGGAGTTTCTCTCCTACACCCACTGCTTCTATTGGCTAGTGATCCAACACATTGTACGTGATATATATATATATATATATATATATCTTTAGGCAGTTGACCAATCACATAAGAGCCGGCCAGCTAACCAATCAGAGCAGACTGGGCTGTGGTTTCAGACAGAGGGTGAAAAGAGGTGCAGAAGCACAGGCAGTTTGAGAAAAATAAACACCCTTTTAAAGCATGGAGACATGTCACAGTAAACCTGAAAATTATCATAATATGTCCTCTTAAACATTTTCGAGTTACGTTTATGGTGTCAATCAGTTATTTCTAGACTTCTTCAATACAGCATGATGTTCACTTTCCTAATTATAGTCGTAGTTAGACTAAAATCAATGACAAAGCCGGGTCTTACTCAGATCATAATACTACTTTGGGATTGACAGGTGGTAAACAGTGTTGTCCAGTTTGTGTTTGTCCGCATTTTTTTAAATACAATTTTAACCCTTTCATTGTGTTTGTTTGGTTATTTAAAGTCAATTGTAAAAGTTTGGTCGCCTAAACATGTCTCAAAGCTCCACCCTTTTGTGTTATTTCTGGCCAAAATTCCAAACTCATGGCTTAAAAGCTGTAGTCCAAAAATCAACGATTGACATCCCACTGCCTATTGATAATTACTCTTTTACAAAAAACACTAATTTGCTTCCTTACGGAGAGTTAATTGTGAAGATCGAAACCATTGCAGATAGATATGATAAAAGCATTAGCAGCTGGCTAACTTATTTTGGCATAAAAACAATAAGAAAAACTGTTAGCCTGGCTCCATCCAAAGGTAACAGCACTTTACAAATGCACTAATAACACATTATATTGAATTGAATCAATCAAAAACAGGTTAAGATTTTATGGAGAGTTATGCAGCTCACAATTTTTTGGTCTGGCAAATATTGTTTCCCTGACTGAGCAAAGCTAGCTGTTTCCCCTATTTCCAGCTAAGCTAACTGGCTGCTAGCTGTAGCCTTTTATCAGACGGACACATATTAGAGTGCCGTCAGTCTTCCAATTTGATTATTCTCCGAAAAAGTTGAGCTACAACATTTCCCTTCCACTGCAAATGTAAGTGTCTATTGGGCTACATTCATTTCAGGTTCTTCTTTCCTTTGGGTCATTTTCTAATTTCAGAGAGATATTCTACTTCACTAGACCCTTTCATTTTTTATACACATATCTCATAGTTCATGCATCAGCAGTCATTGATACTAGCCAATTCCCTTTTATATATCTAAGAATAGCTTTTCCATAGCTTTCCCAGCCAGACGAAAGCTGATGAAATATTATTTTATTCTGTCTCTCAGACTGTGCCTTCTAGGCAGTCAATTTGCCTGTTTGGAATTCTTAAAAAGGCCCTATTATGCTTCGTGGGGTTTTCCCTTTCCTGTAGTGTGTTATACAGGTGTGTGTGTGTGCATGTAAATGGTCTGCAAAGGCTTAAATCCCTGTGTTCCCTCCAGAGGGAGTTCAGGCTTCAGTTGGCAGCTTCAGCGTCAGACAGACGAAGACTGACAAAGACATTAGAGTCCTGCGGGAGTCACGAGGCAGTGTGCGAAAAAGCACACGTCCCACCGTGCGGGACGTGTTATTTACAATATCGGACAAGTAGATCTTTCAATTGACTTGTCCGGTGGACAAGTGACGTTTTTCGCCCTCATTTATTGACAAATTATTGATAAATTCAGTTTACAAAAGGCAGAACTCATTCGCAAATTGTACGTGTCCACCATTGTTCGTTTAGAAATGTTAGTTTCGGTTCTGCTTGTCGATTCCCAAGGAAATGCATCTCGCCGCTTTCTGTACAGTTAGACGGGGGCGGGGCGGGAAGTGTGGCACAGTGGCCCCGCGGACCGCAGCTCTCTCTCTCCATGCTCCGTATCAGCGTCTCTCTCTCTCTCTCTCTCTCTCTCTCTCTCTCTCTCTCTCTCTCTCTCTCTCTCTTTCTACACACAGCGGATCCGCTGCCCGTTTAACAGCCTCATCTTTGTCAAACTTTCTTATGTTCTTTCTCTAACACGTAATGAAGGTTATTAAGCGTTTTAGCTCCTATGTTGTTAATATTGACCGCAATTTCCTTTATGAAGTAAAGCAGCCTCCCTGTCTGTGTCCTCGCGCTGTCCTCACATCCCCGGACCCCCAGACTCGGAGGAGCACAGGGATGTCAGTATTGTTTATGAAGCAGGGTATAGAAAGTACATTATTGAAATGAAAATACTATTTATTTACTTTTACAAACAGTGAGCAGCTGGGCAGCTGCAGCATGTGTATTGCAGGACATGTGTAAGCGTGCAAGCGTCTTTGAGTTGTAAATATAAATATAATTTATAAATATAATGTATTATTATTATTATTATTAGGCCTATCTGTTGGACATGTGTGGTTGGACTCTGTCCAGGTTGCAGTGTAACATCAGAGGAGACTGGGCCAATTGTACATTCTCAAACTGCACCACTTAGAACTAACCAAACAATGCAGAGATTATTTTTATATAATTTCATTCAATAACCATAAGAAATTAAACAGTATGAAGTGATTTGTAAATAGGAATACAGATTTGACTTAATGTTTTCATAAATATATTTTTCTCCCAGTTTGTCATTATTTTTACCCTCTCAAAGAACTGGAATCGAGAACCGAAAATAACCGGAATCGAAAAGCAGAACCGGAATCGTTCAAATCCAAACGATACCCTGCCCTATGTGTGATGCAGTAAAATCTTACCGCTCACTTACGTTGGCGGTGTCATAAAAACCGTGGGAAAATGTTAAATACGATGGCGAAGAAGAAGATTCCAGTGGCCCCAATTTTTGTCCATTCTGGACAAGTGAAAAATGTATTCGGACAAGTAAATTGCCAAACTCACTTGTCCATGGACAAGTACTCTCTAAAAACTTTTTCTCACACTGCGAGGAAGGCAAAGAGGAGGCAAATCCTACTTTGATTGAGCTAAGTATCGCTGGGTTTTTTTAGCCCCTCATGCTATAATCATGTGTATTTTCTCCATTCCTGTTCATGTGTCTTCTCGCAATTATCACTGGCCCCGTGTATCTCCTAATCGATATAACCGGCCTGCTCTCGTCTATCCCACATGCTCCACTGCGATCCAACATCTAGTTACAGATGGCCTGTGGAACTGCCAGTCAGCTGTTCCTAAGGCTGACTTCATCTCTGGCTACGCTTCCCTGCAGTCTCTGGATTTCCTTGCTCTCACTGAGACCTGGATTACTCCATCCAACACATCCACTCCAGCAGCTCTCTCCACAGCATATTCATTCACCCATACACCCAGACCCACTGGCAGAGGAGGTGGCACTGGTCTCCTGCTCTCTCCCAAATGGAGCTTTTCCCTCTTCAAGCTACCTAACTTCACTCCTTCCACCTTTGAATTCCATGCCGTCACTGTAACCCATCCTATACAATTAACCATTGTTGCTCTCTAACGTCCACCAGGCGCCTTGGGAGACTTCTTGGGGGAATTAGATTATCTCCTCTCACACATCCCTGAAACTGGTCCTCCCACTGTACTTCTCGGAGACTTCAACCTCCAGACAGGGAAGACATGTGAACTAACATCTCTTTTAACCGCCTTTGCTTTCTCACTGTCTCCATCCCCACCAACTCATAAAGCTGGCAATGTCCTCGATCTCATATTCTCAAGGAACTGCACTACTTCTAACCTCTCCGTAAACCCACTTCACACATCCATCACTTTTTCATTTCATTCGCTCTACCCCTTTCCAAACATAACAAACTAATCTCTTCTAATTCTGCACCTGTCCGCCGTAACCTTCGTTCCCTCTCCCCCTCTACTCTGACCTCATCGGTGCTCTCAGCCCTCCCTTCCTCTGACTCGTTCCAACTCCTGCCTCCAAACTCTGCTGCAGAAACTCTCCTCTCGACTCTTTCATCCTCTCTGGACTCTCTCTGTCCTCTCACATCTCGGCAGGCTCGTCAGTCCCCTCCTGCTCCCTGGCTAAATGACGCACTGCGTGCTAATAGAACCATCCTTCGGGCAGCTGAGCGGAATTGGTGGAAATCCCAACACCATGACGACCTCCTAACCTATCAGGCTCTCCTCTCCTCTTTCTCTGCTTCGATCTCTCAGGCAAAAAGCACTTTCTTTCAAGATAAGATCCATTCTTCCTATTCCAATCCCAAAAAACTATTTTCCATCTTTTCCACCCTCTTAGAACCCCCCAAAGCCCTTCCCCCTCCTCCCTTCTGTCAAGCGACTTTGTAAAAAAGGTTGATGATATTCGTTCTTCTTTTTCTGACTCACCTTTACTCACCGCTGGGTCACCAGACCCACCGTTCACCCACACACTAACCTCCTTTTCCCCTCTCTCTCTAAGTGAGGTTCTTACCCTCATTACCTCTGCCCGTCCTACCACCTGTCCTCTGGACCCTATCCCCTCAAACCTCCTTCAGACTATCGCTCCTGATATTCTACCGTTTCTCACCCATTTCATCAACACTTCTCTAACTTCTGGTCACTTTCCAAACAGTCTCAAGGAGGCAAGAGTAAACCCTCTCCTAAAGAAACCCACTCTCAACCCGTCTGATGTTATAAACTACAGGCCTGTCTCTCTCCTCCCGTTCCTGTCTAAAACACTTGAACGCGCTGTCTTTAAACAACTCTCCTGTTATCTCCATCAGAACAACCTTCTGGATCCGCACCAGTCTGGTTTCAAGGCAGGTCACTCAACAGAAACTGCCCTCCTCGTTGTCTCTGAGGAATTGCACACTGCTAAAGCAGCCTCCCTCTCCTCTGTCATCATCCTTTTAGACCTGTCTGCTGCATTCGACACGGTGAACCATCAGATCCTCCTTCGCACTCTCCAAGAATTTGGAGTTTCAGGCTCTGCACTTTCCCTCCTCACCTCATACCTCAAAGACCGCACCTACAGGGTAACTTGGAGAGGGTCCGAGTCCGACCCTTGTCAATTAACTACAGGGGTCCCTCACGGCTCTGTTCTTGGTCCCCTCCTCTTCTCTTTGTACACAAACTCGCTCGGATCAGTCATTAGCCCGCATGGTTATTCATACCACTGCTACGCTGACGACACCCAATTAATTATGTCCTTTCCCCGCTCAGAGACCCAGGTCGTCGCACCTCAGTGGATGTCTGCTCACCACCTCAAGCTCAACCTTGACAAGACTGAACTGCTTTTCCTTCCGGGAAAAGATTGTCCCACTCTTGACCTAACAATCAACATCGGCACCTCTGTTGTTTCCCCGACTCAGACTGCAAGGAATCTGGGTGTGACCCTAGATAACAACCTGTCCTTCACTGCAAACATCGCTGCTACAACCCGCTGCTGCAGATACACTCTTTACAACATCAGGAGGATACTTCCCCTCCTGACCCAGAAAGCGACACAACTTCTGATCCAGGCTCTCGTCATCTCACGCCTAGACTACTGCAACTCCCTCCTGGCTGGTCTACCTGCATGTGCCATCCGACCTCTGCAGCTCATCAGGAATGCAGCGGCTCGTCTGGTCTTCAACCTTCCAAAATGTTCCCACACCACGCCGCTCCTCCGCTCCCTTCACTGGCTTCCAGTAACTGCTAGAATCCACTTCAAGACACTGGTACTTGCGTACCATGCTGCGAATGGATCTGGCCATTCCTACATCCAGGACATGGTTAAACTGTACACCCCAGCACGTGCACTCCGCTCTGCATCAGCCAAACGGCTCCCCATTGACATCAGGACAGCAGAAAGCCTACACATCTTCCGGCGCAGACTGAAAACTCATCTCTTCGACTCCACTTCGAGCGATAGAATTACTAACAAAGCACTTATATACTAATAAAGGACTGGCTTATCTAAAGCTAGTTGAGTAGCACTTGAAATGTTTTGTCTCTATGAAACCTGATGTACTTATATGATTCTGTTTTCTTCAATTTTGTATCTTCTTGGTCGAATGCACTTATTGTAAGTCGCTTTACAATACAATACAATACAGCTTTATTTATAGAGCACTTTAAACCTCCAGACCAAAGTGCTGTACAGGCAAATAAAACAAAACAAAAACATACAAAAAGTAACACAGCACAGCTCACACACCATAAAACAAGTACAAGTAAAACAATAGACAATTTAAAAGCAATAAAATCAACGCTCTAAAAGATGTTAATACGCTAAGGAGAAGAGGTGGGTTTTAAGAAGCGATTTAAAAGCAGGCAGTGTGGAGGCCTGTCTGATGTGCAGGGGCAGATCGTTCCACAGTGTGGGAGCTGCTACAGAGAAGGAACGGCCCCCCCTGAGCTTTGACTTGGTTCTGGGCACATTCAGGAGCAGTTGATCAGCTGACCTGAGAGGGCGGTTGGGCGTATAAGGGCGTAGCAGCTCAGAAAGATATGGTGGGGTCATGCCATTTAGGGATTTAAGTAAACAAAAGGATTTTGAAATGAATCCTAAAATGTATTGGCAGCCAGTGGAGCGAAGCCAAAATGGGGGAAATGTGCTCATATTTCCGTGTGCCAGTTAAAAGCCTTGCTGCGGCATTTTGCACCCGCTGCAGATGAGCGAGGGAGGACCCACTGACCCCCATGTAGAGAGAGTTACAGTAATCCAGCCGAGTGGTGACAGAGGCGTGGATTACTGTCTCAAACTGCTGTCTGGAGAGAAATGGTTTTACTTTGGCTAGCTGCCTCAGGTGATAAAAGCTCATTTTTACCACAGATTTAATCTGACTCTCAAGTTTTAGTTCACGGTCCATTTTAAAGCCAAGGTTCGTAATGGTGGGCTTGGTGTACTGAGCCAGGGAACCCAGGTCTACAGAAGTGGTGCCAGTGGCGCTACCAAAAACCATAACTTCTGTTTTTCCTTCATTTGATTTTAGGAAGTTGCACCCCATCCAGGCCTTTATGTCCTCTAGGCACTTTAGCAGTGGGCTAATTGAGTAACCCTCCTTTTTTGTTAGTGGGACATAAATCTGGCTATCATCAGCATAGCAGTGGAATGCGATGCCGTGCTTTCTAAATATGGACCCAAGAGGGAGCAAATAGAGGGAGAATAGCAGGGGGCCTAATACTGAGCCCTGTGGGACCCCATACAGGAGTGGAGCAGAGGATGACTCGGAGTCACCAAGGCTGACAGAGAAAGTTCTGTCCTTCAGATATGACCTGAACCATTCCAGGGCTTTCCCCTCAATGCCCACCCACTTCTCCAAGCGAGAGATCAGGATGTCATGGTCGACTGTATCGAAAGCAGCAGTTAGATCAATAAGTAGAAGCACAACGCAGTCCCCAGAGTCAGTAGATAAAAGGATGTCATTAAAAACTCTTAAAAGCGCTGTTTCAGTGCTGTGCATAGTTTTAAAGCTTTGGATAAAAGCGTCAGCTAAATGCAATGTAATTAATGTAGTGCTTCATCACATTGTACATAATAGTCTAAGGCCCCGTCCACACGGAGACAAAACCGATTTCGAACCGAAGTCGATTTCAAAAAAGTCTTCTGTCCACACGGAATCGGCTCAAGAAATGTGTCCGTCCAAACGAAACCACTCAGACGCATATGCCGGGCCTGTAAGTGGCGCTGTACTTCCGACACAAAATACACCAAAAGCAGCGAATAAGACCCCCCGAGCATAGGCAGAGGTGGGGAGAGGCGGGGCTATGGTGTCATCGATTCAGGAAAAGATCGTATAGGGCGTACACACGGAGCCGCAAGCGTGTCGTCTCCAGACTTACCCACTTTGGGAGCCGGTTTCAACGTTTATCGGTTTCGGAGGCTCCGTTTCGGCTTCGTGTGGACGAACCGTCTATATGATAAAGAACTTTAGCGGATACAACTGAAATCGTCTCCGTGTGGACGGGGCCTAAGATGCAGAACATTTCTGACACATCTCTATGCGGTTGACCAATCACAACAGAGCAGACTGGGCTCTGGTTTCAAACAGAGGGGGAAAAGAGGCAGTATGAGAAAAATAAAGAGTGTTTTGAACATTAAAGAATGTAGAAAGGACTGTATGTCCTCTTCAATATTGAAAGCTGGCAGGAACTGCTGGCATTCAACAGATGTTGGATATTCTATACAAGGAAAGTGTTACTTTAGAAGAATGATCCACACCAATCTCACCAGATGACTGTCAGTTAATAGCATTAAGAGGTGTTAAAGGTGTTTGGTCCAACACAGTGGAGCAGACTTTCTGACAGAGGTCAGTGTGATGGTCTGCTGGATACGCCACTGGTTGCTGTCAGGAGAGGAGGGACAGGCAGAGCGGTGGATGAGGAGGAAGAGGTTGGTTAGTGGGGGGGGGGAAATTGATTTGTCTCCAGCTGTTAAGTCTCATTGCATGAGCCTGTCTGACAGGGAGCATTACAGTCAATCACTGTGGATCAACTCGCCTGCCGCGCCACACAGGCTCCCCCCCCTGCCCGCACCCAGACAAATGATCTAATTCACAAGCGGTGCATGATGGGAGAGCCTCGAAAATGTTCCATATTAAAAACCCCAATCACCAAGGTGTCTGAGGATTTGCTTTGCGATGAGAGTGCTGCTTATACAGTTGAGAGATCCTTATCCTCTCCGACTTTCACTGACTCTTTAAGAGCTATTGAGCAGTTTGCAGTTTTAATAATGACAGACATATGCTACTTAGATATTAGTCCTGCATTCTAAATTTGACTTAAAAAACGTAAAAAAGGTATTAGCATCAAAACATACCGGAGTACCAGAGCTAAAAGTACTTGTTTTGCAGAATAGTGATATATAAAAAAAGAATATATATAATTTTTTGAGCAATAGCAGCTCATCACCAGTAAGGCGAAGAGTACAACATTTTACTCAGCTGCATAACAGTTTTTTTGTTGATTTTTACACTGGTAATCAGGTGCAATCAATACATTACATGCTTTACAAATTGTTATGAAAAATAAGATAATTGTGAAAAGAAATTCAATAAAAAATGCCAATAGTCACAGTGGCTTTGGTGACTACACTAACATCATCGGTGGCTATGCTAACATAATCGGTGGCTATGCTAACATCCTAATACAAGATCAACTTTATTAACGGCGCTATGTCCAGAGCCCGGCTCTCTTGTGATCATAAGTCACCCGCTTAGAGATGTCCCGGCACTTAGCCTATCACGTACAATGTAGTTGGAGCACTAGCCAATAGAAGTGCGATTGTTACATAGTGATGTCACTATGTTATAGAGGTAAACAAAGGAGTCCAATGGAGGTGTTTCAGGCAATGAATAAATAAGTAGGATAATTTTCTCATAAAAATATTAACTTAAAGGGAAATATGTGTGTGACAGTCAGACAGTGGCGACGGTACTGAACGCCGGTGGATTGGCAAATTGGTTCGGAAGTTGGACCAACTGTGTACCAAACTAGCACCAGCACGGAACCTCATTACATTACCTTACATCTTACTTTCATTCAAAACGATTTACATACTGTGCGCAATCCGCGCACGAGCAATTTGGGGTGAAGTGTCTTGCCCAGGGACACAACAACATGCTGACTGCAGTGGGACTCGAACTTGCTCTCCCCTGATCCGAAGATCAGTGCACTACCCCACTGAGCAACAGTCTCCCTAGAACTAGAACCTAACTATTGGGGTTATTCCCTATCTTTATTCAAGAGCGTGGTCTTTAAATTTGAGAGCATAATTGATTGATTTCACGTTCAGATGATGTATTTCTTTCCCTCAAACCCTCTCCTCGCACTCAAATAGTGCCTGCTTGCACTTATATTTGCTCTGCTTCTGCTCAAACTGTACGCTTACACTCAGATAAATTGCTGCTTGCACAGATTTCCCCTAATCCACTTTAAAACCTTCTCCTCGCACTCAGGCTGTTTCTGTGCGCTGGTCAAATGTCTGCTCTCAGATTTCTGCTCTGCGCGCTTGGATTTTTTGTGGAACTACACTGTCAAAATCTCTCAACCAATAGGAGGCCAGGTGTCCTTGCGGGTGCGTTCGCTTTACTTATTAGAGCGTCCCGTAAGGGCGGTTACTCTTTGGTTTATAAACTCCCGCCCTCCACGGCTTTATTACATGTACTTCACTTGTTTCACAACTTTTGGGGTAAAAAAGCACAGTTAATATATATATATAAACTAAGCACAATCCGTGTATCTACGGATAATTTGTTTTTCTTTATTAAACAAGTAAACGGAAGAGCGTCTGAGAGGCCTTTTTGCTTTTTGCTTGGAGCGAGGGGCGGGGCGAAACTCACGGAAGTGACTCGTTTCCTTGGAACGGTGATAATATTATAAACAAGGGGAATTTAGCGATGACAACGAAAACGGCCACGACACACATTGAGCCCAGAAAACGAATGTTATTAAGGGCTGGCTGTAAATATAATAAGCCTATGTCTAAAATGGACAACATTGTTAGGAGATTTAAACTATACAGCGATTCTGCACTGCGGTCAACTTAGCTGTCCCTCGCGTTTGTTTTTTCAAATCAGCTGCTCTTCATATTTATTCCTGCTTTATTTGATGAGTGATACAAATATGTTTTACCACAAGTTCTTAATAAAACTGATACTGTTGGACTCGGCACTTACGGAGCCCCTAAAGAAGTGTATATTGTACTTTTAGAATCTACGTCCAGTGGATGTGTAGGATCTATAGTTTGATAGATATTACGAAGATGATTTGACGTCTCGCCAGGAGAACGTGGGTGTTTCTCAATGTCGAGGACGCTTGCTTGGTAGCACATGTCTTCCGAGTCACTTGCTTCAGAAGCGAGGCAAGAATCCTTCCTAGCCTCGGAAAACGAAGACTTGTGGAACAGGCTAACAGGTGTGCAGGTGTGCGTCAAATGCGAGGCCCCGCCTTAAATAGAGCGCGATTTCCGCCAAAGATTTGGAAATTGGTCCGTGCGCAAAGCATTGTGGGGATTTTAAGACCGCGGAGTCTACACATGTGCAGCCTCGAAATTTCTCGCTACGAAGTACGCCGGCCTCGGTAGAATTCCAAGTATGCTGGACATTGGAACACTCGATGACGTAGTATGCTTGAAATAGTGGCGCAGCCTTCCTCGACATTGAGAAACACCCCGTGTATACTACGTCTTTACGCAGTGTCCATATAAAGTTGGCGTCAACCCTCACGGGGTGAAAACAGTATTTCCGGTCTCGAAGTTTTCAGAATAAAACCGGAATTATTCCCCTCACTGTCAAATGATTACACAGTGATATCTGCATTACTCATCCACTAAAAACATCAGTTTATCCTTGGTAATTACACAATATTGATTGGTTTAAATTGTGTACAATGCTTTTGTGTTTTTAACCTTCGATTCGGAGAAACCAATAGTTTCTTCGGAGTTTAGACACTACAGAGTTTCCGAAGACACTACACTACCCAGAATCCTCAGCTATCGTTTGGGACTACAACATCCGCTTTGCTTTACAAGCCCCGTGATTAGTCCTCAAGCTCTGTGATTGGATGTTGGAGTGGGAGTGCGACAAGGTTACGCCGAGCGTCAAAGAGCTCTTTGAAATGGAATGTAACCACGGCAGACTATCCAAAACTGGACTCGAACGGGTCCCCCAAAGTTTTTTTCTTATTCAAAAGAAGACCTTAACTTAAAGTATTCTTTAATGTTTAAATAAAGCCTTATTAATTCGTCTGTTTTGCACATCCTCCTATTAATATCTTTGGACGTCCTCCACTAGCTGTTTTATTGTAGAGATCACTACAGTATCTTCTTGATATTTTCATTCTATATTTCTATCATTGACCTTCTACTTTCCCCCTATTTTGTAGGTAGGCTACTCTTAATATTTAAATGTTTTCATCAAATATAACATATTCAACAACAAAATTCAATAACGTGCTTTAACCACTAGGCGGTGCGGGTTAAAAAACTAGTGGTCTAGTTAATAAAACATAATAATATCAAACATAATATTACTATTAACTTTATTGTGAAATTAAAACAGAACGGTAAAGAAAATATAGTTTCAGTCTCTCGATTTGAAGCTTATGCATTGTACCATGAACCTGTATAGACCTGTAACAGCCAACTGCATGAGGAGTTGGAAAGGTAGTTTCTGAAGATGTTACAAATAACACACAGCATACAATGCCATAATAACTTTGTATTATTAGTGTAGGACACTTATGTATGTATAACATCTGAAGATGTGTAGTTTTATTCATGTTTTCACATAATTGTACAGGATATTGCTATAATATTTCACATATTGTAGTTTTATAGAACTACAATATGTGAAATATTATAGCTGATAATGTATATATATATATATATATATATAATGTAATATAGATTTGTAAAACATCACAGACAGAAAGGTATATCCGTCATTTAATGGTAAGCTATTGAAATTCTGAATCCATAGATGTGTCTCCCATCACCCAAAACCCCTGACTATTCTCTCAACTCAGTATTTACATTCTTTAATTCAAAGAAAATCAGTAATATCTTTAAAAACTACAAGTCCCTTTCTATCAGCTGTGCACCGTTATGGTGTAAATACAGCCATCTACCAATTGGATCAGATATAAAAGTCAGCCGAATTAATGTTGATACTGCAAGGAGACGTATTGTGTGAAAAGAATGGAAGATGTTGTTTAATTGCTGATATATTTATGATCCACGTCACATATTCAGTTTCGGTGGCAGTTCTTCCAGTTGTCCAAAGGTCTTCTAATCAGGGCTCTATAAATAGAGAACTACGGCAGATGTGTAATATTTAATAAAGCCGAACCGTGTATTACAATGCCGTTATGTGATGACTTCCAAAGAGAAAAGTATTTTTTTTTAAATGTTTTCAGATTTCATATCGCATAAACACCATATCCCAACATGCATTGCGGCTAAAGCATCCAATCACCAAGCTTGAACGGTAGCTGAGGATTATGGGTAGGTAGATGTTTTAGCCAACCAACCAAACCTCTGAAAAAAGAAATGTGTCTCTCAGAATCTAAAGGGAAAAACCTATGGGAAAAACACAAAAGCATTGTACACAATTTAAACCAATTAATGTTGTGTAATTAACAAGGATAAACTGATGTTTTAGTGGATGAGTACTGCAGATATAGCTTTGAAATCATTTGACAGTGGGGGGAATACGGTTTTATTATGAAAACTTCGAGACCGGAAATACTGTTTTCACCCCGTGAGGGTTGACGCTAACTTTACATGGACGCTGCCATATACACGTTCTCCTGGCGAGACCTCAAACCATCTTCGTAATATCTATCAAACTATAGATCCTACACATCCACTGGACGTGGATTCTGAAAGTACAATATACACTTCTCGCTAGGAATCTAATCAAAAAGCATTTTAATGGCCAAACTATCCTACAATTTAGGATTTTCCAGAGAGGGTTATTTGTGAATATACGACCCTCCGGAGCGTTTGCATTCAACGGGAGCACTAGAGGTCGAAAACTTTAAAACGTGATTATAGGTCGTAATAAGCGCTTGAACAATCGACCTATTTGGTCGTAATAAGGGCTTGAACAATCGACCTATTTGGTCGTATGAGTTGGAGGACTTGTTACTCCTGTGTGCTCGACTTCCTGCTTGGTGCACCGGTAACTTTCTCAAAAAAAAAAAAAAAAGTCGGGATAACGGGTTAGTTTCTTGTGCACACGAGATACTTTCGAGATACACAGAAACTTTCTCGTGCGCACGAGATACTAACCTGTTATCCCGACTTTTTTTTTCTCTCTCTGTTTTTTTTTTTTTTTCCATGTCCCTTTAGGGGCTCAGTAGGTACTAGTTTGACTGCTACCAGAAATAAAATGAAGTACTTTTACTGTGTACTTTGTGAGTAATCCTCTGTCAGTCCCCTCCATAGTAGCCTACATAATGCATGTTTTTCTGCTATCTTTGATGAGTGATAAAAATACAGTTTTACCATTAGTTCTTAATGAAATTGATACTGTTTGACTTTGTATTAGTTAGCCTACTACTAAAAATACATTGAAGTAATTTTACTGTGTATTTTTGGAGAAAGACTCTGTCAAAGTCCCCTGCTGAGAACAAAATCAAGCCACTTCTGCTAAATTTGACGAGGGAATTATTTTTTGTTGCCATTAGTTCTTTGTGAGATTGATCCTGTTGGACTCAGTACAAGTGAAACTATACCCCACAAGTACTATGAAGTACTTACTGTGTACTTTTCCAGTAATCCTCTGTCAATGTCCCCTCCTGAGAACAAGAATGCATGTTTTTCTGCTATTTTTAATAAGCGTTAAAAAATACTTCAATGTATTATTATTAGTAGGCTAACTAATACAAAGTCAAACAGTATCAATATCATTAAGAACTAATTGTACAATTGTATTTTTATCATTCATCAAAGATAGCAGAAAACATGCATTATGTACTATGGAGGGGACTGACAGAGGATTACTCACAAAGTACACAGTAAAAGTACTTCATTTTATTTCTGGTAGCAGTCAAACTAGTACAGAGTCCAACAGTGTCAGTTTTATTAAGAGCTTGTGGAAAACATATTTGTATCACTCATTGAATATAGCAGGAATAAATATGAAGAGCCGCTGATTTGAAAAAAAAATGCGAAAGACGGATGAGTTGACCGCAGTGCAGAATCGCTGTATAGTTTAAATCTCCTAACAATGTTGTCCATTTTAGACATAGGCTTATTTTAGAGAATTGCGCTTAGTTTATATATATTAACTGTGCTTTTTTACCCCAAAAGTTGTAAATGAAACAAGTGAAGTAAATGTAATAAAGCTGTGGAGGGCGGGAGTTTATAAACCAAAGAGTAACCGCCCTTACGGGACGCTCTAATAAGTAAAGCGAACGCACCCGCAAGGACCTGGCCTCCTATTGGTTGAGGGATTTTGACAGGGTTGTTGCACAAAAAATCTAAGCGCGCAGAGCAGAAATCTGAGAGCAGACATTTGACCAGCGCAAAACAATAGCCTGAGTGCGAGGAGAAGGTTTTAAGCTGGAACACAGGAAATCTGTGCAAGCAGCAATTTATCTGAGTGTAAGCGTACAGTTTGAGCAGAAGCAGAGCAAATCGAAGTGCAAGCAGGCACTATTTGAGTGCGAGGACAGGGTTTGAGGGAAAGAAATACATCATCTGAACGTGAAATCAATAAATTATGCTCTCAAATGTAAAGACCACGCTCTTGAATAAAGATAGGGAATAACGCCCATACCTAACTGATATTCAATGGAATAAGGGTAAAAGGAAGTAAACCGTAAAGCAATTATTTCATATGGGGTTCATATGCAGTGTAACTCCACATGTTTAAATCGTTTTCTTATGTTGGTTCGTTCGCTGTATCAGCTTCAAAATATTTCGTAATATTCAAGAAAAAATAATCAAGCAACCTAACGGGCACAGGGAACTTCCAATAGCTTTGAGGAAATTACATTTCAAAACCAAATAAAAGGTTTAAAATGACAAACTGACATTCGCTACACCACGCCCTCAGTGTGGCTCTCGAACGGTCCCTTAAAAGGATTTGTGCTCGGAGCTTCTGGAGTTCAGCTCTGCAGCAGCCGCAGTGAGAAGAGCTCACACAGCATCTTTCACCGCAGAGGAAGAGCACGGTGTGGTTCCAACAGCTGATCCTCTTAAACATGCCAAAGGTCGTGACGGTGCAGAAAAGGAATAGGGTGGAGAATGAATTTGAAATGACAAAAAGCTCAAACTCAATCTGATGTGTGTCTGAGCGAATAGGAAATAAAACGGGTCAAAAGGCTAAATGCATTTAGATTTGTGATTGCTCCTGGCTCTGCAGCCTCCTGGGTGATTGGGGTAATTAGTTATAGCATGGGGGTGACGCCATGGTAACGGGTTGTTTAAAGTCAGTCACCTCTTCGTCCTTCTTCCTCCTCCACCTCATCCTGACATTCATCTGCCCTTCACTCTCTTTGCTGTAAATGTTTTTTGTTTGTATTCACTTGTCCTTTATTGTGAGCCTCTATAATGCACGTTTCTAAATTATTTTATGATATTTTTATTTTTATAATTTTAAAATGTGTTTTTGAGTGACTTTGCAACATCTGTCCAGCGACTACAGATAGAAAAAGCTCTGGCGCCTACACAGCAATGTTAACTAATGTGCACTGTCCCTGTTACATTTTTAAAATAAATAAATGAGTGAATTAATGAATAAAACAATAAAAAAATGCGTGTAAAAATGTGTATCATTACTAATGGGAATGGTTTAAATATGTTTTAAAACTAAAAAAATAATATAATTGTCATCCATAAAATCTTCCTTTTATTACACTGTACAGTATTTCATTTTATATTTTTGGCTTATCTTATTTTATTTTCCATCTACATAGTTGACTTGTTACTTCCTTCCTTTCACTTATATATTTGCACTGTTTTGTACTTATTTATTTTATATTTTAACTATCTTGTGTGTTGCACTGTTAGAGGAGCCTGACAACTACCTTGTAGCTATTACGCTGGCACTTAAGCCTTCATTTGCATCTTTGCCAAGAAGGAACAGCAAAAACATGTGAAAATGTAAATAAAAACAATAAATTAAATGAAAAACGGTATAACAACCACATCATCCAACATGCACTTAAAATGATCGGACACATATCTGTCTATTTTTTATTACCATCTGTCATTATTTCAATTTTTTCCCCCAAAAGGGTATCTATCAATCCTGTACAGCGCACCCAGTTTAATCCTCAGCTTCTTTGTGAACAGCAGTGATCTAAACCAAAGCTTTTTAACTAGACAAATGCCCAGGTTTTTCTTATCTGTAAACTATACGAGTAGAAACACAAAGAGTAAGCAAGGTTTGTGTTACATGGGACAAAATTCCTGTTTTTTTTTTATATCATAGCTTAATTGTCATTTTCTTACATACACCTCCAAGTTCAAGCACAGCTGTTTGGGACTGGAAAGGAGCAAAACAACGATATTTAAGCTGTCGCTAGTTAGACTTCTAACCTAACTGTGTCAATGTCTTGATTTCCACACTCATTGGACTTAATGAGAACCCTAAAATAGTAGCCGTTTTCAGCCTGAAATTAACCTTCAACTGGTGAGATGGAGCTAGAATGCCACAGATGATGCGTTTAAGCGATTCAAAATAATTCAATTGGCTCCTCTTATCTCTGGCATTTCTCAGACTCATTTTCACATTAAGAGAATCATTACCCTTAACAGCACAGACTTCTTTCCTCACGGCTGACAGTGACTCAGATTAAAGATGTTGTTTCTTAACATGAGCAAATGTGGGGGAAATCCACAAGGAGAGCCAAAGCGGTACAAATAGGAAGACCTGACAGCTTTTTACTGCAAAGTGAACAAAGCCACGGGCTTGAAAGAATGCAAACTAGCTGTGGATGTCCCCGCAGATAATGCATGCAATAACTCATCTGTGAAAAGCTTTTGTTGTCATCTAAAGAAAACATGAGCAGGCAAACACCAAAGAAAAATACATTAACATAGAGAAAGTAGCATAAATCAACAGGCAAACGCTCAAATACACACACCTGTATTCACAAACACACACACACCCACACACCGACATGACTGAATACAATACCTTCAATTAACCCCACATCCATTTTAAAATGTGTTATTAGAAACCGAAACTAATTGGTATGAATATATGAATCGGTAATCTGTAAATGAGTTGCATTGTTAAAGATCTTGTCTTGTGACCCCATACAAAAATGGTCCCATATGATCTATATGAGTTTTTTTTTTACCAATTACTCATTATATTTATTTAACGTATGATTGATGAAATAGGTACAAGTTTGTCTGGTTTGGCTGTCAACAGGAAAAATTAAAAACCCCAAAATAACAAATAAAATAACTACTGGCCCAATTTTCATAAAACATGGAAGAAGGGTGTAGCTAATTATTTTTAATTGCATTATTTTTTCTTTTTCTTCCCCCCATTCATTATTTTATAACCCCCCCAGGGTGAATCATTGGAGAAGGCCCTAACCACTGTAGACGGTAGTAAAAACCGTGATCGAAATGCTATTCTTACATTAAAGGTGGGGTAGGTCATTCTGGAGAAACCAGCTCGAGTGCGCTAGAATTTGAAAATACACAACCGGAACAAATCTGCCACTTCCTTACAGAGCCCCTCCTCCAACACACACGAACGCGCACATGACCAATGAGGGCACGAGATAAGTTTGTGCACAGATGGAAAGCTGACAGGCAGGTAGTTCCATCCAGTTACTTTAGCCGGGCCGGCTAAAATGATTGGTCGTGCTTTTTACAGTACTACGGCTTCCACAGACGAAATGTTTTTATGGATTTTTTGTCAAAGCACTTAAGATATTCATCGCTATCGGGATGTTAAGAGCATTCCATGGAATATAACAAAAAGTGTTCTCGAGCCGGTTTCTCAAACTTACCTACCCCACCTTTAAGGCATCAACAATTCAATAATATAAAATATGCTTAAACATAATTGGTCACAGTGGCCATTTCTTTTCAGAATTGTGTGTGCTTATAAAGTATTTTTTTAATTTGAATACTTATTTCCTCAATGCTTCGAATCATAAGTACAAGGGGCAGGAATGATTGTAGGATGGCTGTGGCTCCGGGGTAGAGTGGTGGTCTACCAACTGAAAGGTCAGTGTATCGTTCCCACATGTCTTTGTGTCCTTAGATACCCCAAATTGCTTCCAATGGCCTAACCCTAACCCTAAATTGCTCTCAGTGGCCCATGATGTGTGAATGTTAGTTTATCTGGCCAGTTGTATGGCAGCCTCTGCTTTAGTGTGTGTGAATGGGTGAATGTTGACTTGTAGGTGTCACAAAGACTGCAAAAGCGCTATATATATATATATATAAATGCAGTCCATATCCCATCATATCTGGCACCTGTATCTCAGAGTCTAAGCCAGGTGATGTACTGAAGGAAATAGGGAATCAAATAATTGCACAGTGAACCAGTCCTTGGCCTCTCAAGACACACGCAACAAGCATCACGAAATATAAAAAAATACAGGCACAAAAACACATGCACACAGCAGTTTATGTCCGTGTCATGGCAGTGAGGGTTGAGAGGGGTCGTGAAGACATTACCTCAATAGGGGTTGTTTAGGGGGCGGGGGCGGGTCACCATCCTGGCTCTGCAGAGGTTTCTTGGTCACCTGCTTGTAAATGTTCCTGGCCGTCACCCCGAGCCACAGCATGGTCGACAGAGACGAGTAGTGCAGCACGACCCCGACCTGTGACGGGGTGAAACAAGGTACATAGAGTTATTTATTTGACTTTTCTGAACTTTTGCTTACGGTACAGCTTCT
Organism: Dissostichus eleginoides; assembly: GCA_031216635.1. NCBI lineage: Eukaryota > Metazoa > Chordata > Actinopteri > Perciformes > Nototheniidae > Dissostichus > Dissostichus eleginoides. The sequence goes on along the minus strand of CM062278.1, from coordinate 5,361,442 downwards.
GAAAAACGAATGAACTCCTGTAAGTCAAAGAAAAAAGATGTTCCGGAAGAGCTGCCTCTCGCAAACTCATCATCAATGTCACCGCAAGGGTGTCTCCAAAGACGTTTCCCTTCAAGACCTGACTGCTTTGTCTCATCCTACACTTAAAGACAATGAATGGAAAGACAGGTTCAAAAAGTGCCATTGAATCATCAATGTTGTTTGGGATAAGAGCATTACGGCGAGGTTATACCGACGGATACTGAGCAGCTCCTTATCAATTGAGTTAGAGGACACGAGGTGTGCACCGGGAATAACAAATCTGAATATAAATGATAGTCACGTTGACGACTACCGGCGCGTGACTGTGTTCCGAAATGCGCTGTATGTATATCTCCGCTCGTCCTCGTTTTAATATTCATGAATAATGTTCGAATGGGGGAACTGATCTAACTTTGTCTAAAGGCTTTGCCAGTTTGTCGAAAGATTGGAGAGATGAGAGTTACAAGCGGGAGAAAAGGAGGGAGGAAAATTGAAATGCACTGAGGCTTCTCTCCACGCAGTCAGTGTGTTCATAAGCTACTGACAATCAAATGCTCCAAGCCCTGGTAGGCCTAGGGAGCCGAGCTAGCGTACCAAAGCCTGGATGCTAATTGGAAGTGTCCTTGAGCTAGTTACAGAGAGCAAAGAGCAGGTTTGAAGTCAATCACTAATGCCGAGTCCACACGCTTCAGAGCTTCATTAGTGCCAAGAACATACAGAAAGAGAATGTGTTTGTAAAATGGAAATAAGGGAAGAGCAAAGGTTCTCAAATTAACGGAGACGGTGAAGGTGGGGGAGGTTTAATCCCATTTTTCAGACAATAGATGCAATTCTGAGGCATAAATAAGTACAATTTCAGGGAAGTGTGACACAGTAGGCTTGATCGGAGTTCTTCAAAACTATTGCCATCTTTAATTTTTAGTATGGTAAATCCAAAAGCAGATTATCCACCAGGACAACAGATGGGAAATCAACAAAATCAGCAGGTTTCCATCTCAGAAGAGTGACATTCAGATACTGAAGTCAAAATGACTAGTGGTGGAATGTAACCAACTGTAATTCACTCAACTGATGTACTTAAGTACAAATTCAAGGTAGTTGTTCTTGAAGTATTTCCATTTGATGCTACGTCATACTGCGACTGTGCTACATATTAGAGGGAAGTATTTTACTTTTTACTCCACTACATTCATTTGACAGATTTCAGATTATGATTTTGATCTCCTTCCTGTCGAGTAAAAATCATGAATCTAAAGTTGTATCCTAGTTGATTTGTGTTGCCTTAACTCAGACCCGGTACCAGAGCAAATCTGCAAAGAAGATTTTCAGTGAAGGGCCCACAAAACCGTCATGTGCTGCGGCACAAATGACATACCATTAAAACAGCTTGTCCATCAGCATGTGCGTAAAGATGCATGCTGCTCGCAAATACTCACAAACTAACAAATAGACAGCACAAACAACAGTTATCCATTTTTGTTTAAAACTAACACATTCATAAAATAAGAAAGATCAAATTAAGAAACGGACATGGTTACAGTGTGCATGTTAAGATGAGACATATAAACAAAGTTCCATTTTGGTATTTTACTTTTCAAAGTGTCTGTGTGCTTTCACCTGATGTCCTGTTAGCAGGAAATCTGGGGAAATTCCAGCCAGTGATTGGATCAGTGAGCAGCACGACGATCACTCAGTTAACACAGCAGCCACTGGAATACCCCAGAAACCTGATCAATGTGTCGCATTAGAAAAGCCAACGCTTCTGTCACGTCAAACTCCCTCTTTCATCACTTAGGATAGATGTCAAAGATGCATGAATTAACCACACTGCACACCTAAAGAAAAGTATCTTTAATTACGCCTGTGAGAGTTTAAAGCCAAACATTATTTTGGGATTTTGCACATTTGATGTCACTAAAGTAAAATGACTTGGAGTATTATTGAAAGCGTAAAATCAGCACACACTTATATACACTTATAGCACATACTATATCTATCATATTTATAACATCACAATAATACTAGTATTATTACTAATTCACCACTGAGTATATTTTAATAAACATTTTTTTTTAAATATGTATTGTTGTTATATATTGTACAGTGTGCACATTTACTTTAAATAGTGTATATAAATAGTTATTCTGATTTATTTATCTTTTATTGTATATTTAAAATTATTGGGTTTTTATAGATATTTTTATGTTATTATTATCATATGTCACAAAAGGCAAAAGTCACAAAACCCAACTTCACCTCAGGACAATATTAAGTATTCAGATTCTTATCCTGATAATAGCTTTGCAGTGTTTAGGTGCACCTTCATGTGTGACGCACTACAAATCAAAGTTGAGCTGGCTTCTACGTTTTTTTCGATTTTACATTTTTGAAACAAGCGATGTCAGCCAACGTTAAACATTCGAAATAATGCATGTTTATGGAAATCACACAATGGCTTTGACATTTGGACCCAGAGGTCTGTATATCTCTAGAAAACTGTAGATTCTAACAGTCAAACCATTGTTCTTTCTGGCCATAATATGTTGCTATTCAAACAGTAAGTAACTAAGCAGGCCGTGACATCACTATGTAACACTCGCGCTTCTATTGGCTAGCGGTCCAACATATTGTACTCGATAGGCTAAGGGGCGGGACATCTCTAAGCGGTTAACCAATCACTACTGAGCCGGCCAGCTAACCAATCAGAGCAGACTGGGCTCTGGTTTCAGACAGAGGGTGAAAAGGGGTGCTGCAGCACAGGAGATGAGAAAAATAAAGAGCTTTTTGAACATTAAAGCATGGAAATATAGAGGCACAACAAAAAAGTGAAAGCGGCATCAAATATTATAGCTCTGTAAGAAAAAGGTTTCATCCTGGAATACCCAAAACTCTGTATCCACCTTTGGACAAACATTTTCTCACGTTCCATATCTGCATTAATAGTAGCCTGAGCTTGACAGTATTATAATGAATAGACTGTATGTAAACACGTGGGATTAATGATAACGTATCCAGCAGAGGAGATGCTACTCCAATTAGGACAATGCAACCCTTAGTTGACAAATAGGAATAACTTTCGGCAATTTTCATCCTCTGCAAAGTCATCAAGTGGGCCGGAGTGGACCTTTTGTCAGGCGGTAAGTAGGAAACCCATGTTTTAGCATTTTTTGTAAGGAAACCACCATCAGAGAAAGTATTTCAACAATTTAAGCATATGCTTACAGAGCTAAATTCAAAGGCCGTTCTAAGCTGTCTTCTATTGGCATATTCATTATATCGGCTCCCCACTGTTTTTGATTCATAAGTAATAACCAGTCTACCGGAAGCATTCCAACATGTGGGGAAATGAGCCCAGGAACATTTAAATTGGATTTTTTTTTTTTTTCCTGCCAGCGTTTGCCGTCACAACTAATTTCACAGTGGCACACTAATGAGGAAATCCTCTGTAAAGCATCTTTAAGCTGACAGTTGGACGTAACCTCAGATCTAGGTCACATCCTTAGCCAAGTTCTTTGCTCAATTAATAGTTTATTTAACGCCGGTCACACTCGCTGAACAATCAACGGAGACGTCTAATCTAAATTATAATGGTGTAAGATGAGGTGAGGCGAGGGAAAACAATGCCAAACTGTGTGTTGTTCTGCCTTTTAATGCACGCACACACAGTAGATGCGGTGTGACAGCTGGGGCGTTGCTCAAATCAATGATAAAATGAGCCTTGTTTGAGGAAAAGATAGAAAAAGAGATCAGAGATGACTCTGAGGCTGTAAAGACATTGGATGCTGCATAGCGGCAGTACAGCGGTGGGCAGGGACGCAGAGCAAGACTGATGGAGAGCGGGAAGATGAGTATAGGGGTGCAGGTGGATGTGTTAAGGGGGAGCTGGGCTGGTGCTGCTTGAAGTGCTGCGAGAGCTGCCAAACCTAGTTTCAGAGCTCCTTGAAGTTCCCTCTGTCGAAGGGAGAGCGTGTACTTATGTGCCCCCCTGGGATGATGTAGAAAGTGTGTGTGGGGAGGTGGGATGATTTGGGCGAGATCCCCAGAAGGCACTGCGAGTGCAATTTAAATGTGTGTTTGCGTCCTTGTGCGATTACACATCTCCTGAAGCAGTCCTGTAATTATCCCAGATTGTGTCTGCTGGGGCCCGTCTGCGTCCCAGTGGAGCCGCAGACAATCTGGGCTCCAGCCCAAACCTGCATAGAGCCGTCCTGTTAGCAGTGATTGGGTAAAGGAGGAGCAGCAAGAAACAGTCAAAGGCCCCGGGAGGAAATTAGATAAATGAATAAATGCTAAATAAGAGCCACAGCAGAGCCAAGTGAGCCGCAGGGCTCCGTCAACAACACCTGCACCCCCACTGCTGGACAGGAAGGGTCCCACATGACCTAAGGAACATTTATTTTCTAATAAGGCATATGTAGGTTTTGTACACATCTTACTATTGGATGTATTTATAGGTAATGATTGACTCCTTCCAAAGATCATAAAATTAAGTTAAACAATAAACACCTTTAGGTTGTCTCGATGGAGGCTAAAGAACTCTAAGGGCCTGTGTCCACATGGCAGGAAGGAGCTGGCAGCACTCATGTATGACAGACTAGCCTAGCCCCCGGATGATTTTATTTTATGTTTGTGCTTCTATATATGTGTTTGACAAACGATCTCCTCCAACAAACGTTTTTTTGGTCTTGTTATAATAGGTTCCATCTTTAAGACACCGTCAAAAACAAGCTCTCCACCAATTTACTACAGTGACTTCACCGGCGCTTAGGAAAGTTGGCTGGATCTCTGTTCTTTAACAATCAATAAAAAAAGATGCTTGCTCTCAGAAAGAGGCGCTATGTGGACACAGGCCCTAAGACTTCCCCACAATTTTTGGTCGCCATGCCATTGTGAACTACATATAAAGACAATGGGCAGACTCAACCATTGACCAATTGTCCCTAAATATCTCAATATATTGTCATTCCCAGCAACTCCAAAAAGCAGCCTGTTATATAAAGCTACGGTTTCATAGTCAACTCATACTTTTGATAATCAGAAAAGTAGCACTTTGCCACTAAGCGCTAACAATATTTAGCAAACACACATACTTTGATTTGGACTGTGGTTGTTTGCACTTGTTTTCATAAACCTCGTGTTTGCATTTCATTTGTTCATTTACATTTTGCATACTAAATATCGTGGTTTCTTCTTTTCTAAGGTCACATGGTTCTGTTGGCTTACATTCTAAACTTAAGTAAAACATGTTATTGATATTTATTTTCTCTTGTATTTATTTGCATTGCATTTGATATTGAGGTAATCCAAAAGTAACAGAAAGTAATCAGGTTACATAACTTTTATATTTTGATATTCATATTAGGTTACTGATTACATATTTTAACATGTGAATTGTAATTGTACGGAATACATTTTCAAAGTACGGTGTAGGTGCCATAATGCTACTTAGCCCAAGTTCATTATTTGTATTATTATTATTTGTTTACGTCACTTTTATTTGTTTGTTGAGCACTTCCGGTAAATGTCACATGGGTGTGGTTTGTGTATAAGTCACCTGTTTCATGTCGAGTGCGGATGACAAAGGGTGAGCTTGTGCTGTCATTTTTTCTGTTGACCGTTTTGTCCATAGTTACTGTGTTTTGATTTTGTTTATTAAATATAGTAAAACTATCTTGCTTCAGTATGGACTTTCTCTTTGTAAACGCGTCACAGTTTATAGCCAAGCTTAGCCTCTCGGCGACTCAAACTGAACTGGAAATTGAGCCGCCACATACGGTAACCCTCCTAACCCTGGTGATGAACTCATAGAGAATGATCAGCTGTAGCTGCAGCTGCCATGGCTTTATGGAGCTGTTTATGTGAGCTGCAGCTCATTGTTTCACATCTTCTCTGTTTACTGTTCACTCTCGTGGTGTTGCTCTCTTTTCAGCTGCAGCAGCACGCAGCTGTTCTCAGGGAAAACTGCACCTGCACAACACCTGGCAGCGAGCAGTTAGCTACTGCTGGGAACATACAGGAGGATTCTGCTGCTTAAGACACAGGTATTTCCATCAGAGGTCAGTAGCAGTGCGACCACACTGATGCAACCGCTGGCCCCCCCAATGGCCCCCACCTCACAAGTGTCATATTTAACACATCTGTGTGGTGATTTGAGCTTGAGTAATTTTGTATATTGGTCCTAACTATCAATGTTCATATTTAAGCTTTATAATTGTATTTGTTTGGAAAAGGGATGACTCAATAAACCAGAGTTTTTTGTGCAACTCAAATCATTAACACACACACACACACACACACACACACACACACACACACACATACATACACACCAGTGGTGAACTGTGTCTATCACAACTGGACCTTCTGTAGACATAAACACACCTGCGGCCGCACGAAGGGTATTCCAGAAAAATATCTGATTGGTTGCTTTCTTTTCTAACACAAAACACTGAAATGCGTAGTGCATGGACCGAGAAGGACAAACAAATCAACGTAACACTGTAATATTACAGATCAACAACACAGATACGATTCTCATTTATTCATTTTACATACATTTTATTTATATAATTAAATCGATTTTTTGTTTGGGTTCTCTGAATACCTTGAAGGCCCTGACGGTTCGCCACTGATACATATACACACACGTCTGAACACTGCTATCAGCACTGAAATCTAGAGAAGGACACAGAGGATGCATGGGTTAACAAAAGAGAAAAGGAGGTGAGATGGGTCCAGATGTATGGAGAAAATTAGATAAAGCCCATCGCTCCCCCCTCTCATCATGGGCAATGTAAGGTCACTGGCTAATGGAATGGACAAGCTAACGGCGTTAGCTAGGAGTCAGACGGACCACCTTACTTAGGAGTCTATGTTAATGTAATTTTGAAAACATGACCGAGAACTTCACCATGTCTTAATAAGCCTGAGTCTATTTTATTCTAATATGGATCCACGTCAAGAAACTTAATAATTTACCCCTGGGATTAATACAGTATTTTCATTGATTGATTGATTGATTGATAAACAATTAACTAAATATGCCTGATTAGGAAATGGTGATGATTTATAGTATCAGTACACTATTAAAACTGCCTTTTGGCGTCGACGTCTTTCGATCTTGGAGTGGTGGGAAGTATTTTGAGTAAAAACCCAGATCCTCAATATGCCTGTCAGCAGCTGTGGAGGAAGAACTGTCGGCTGGGACACATGTGGTGACTTCTTACAGACTTCCCTGTCACCTGTGCTTGGCAGCTCTGACATGAAAAATGACGCTCTCCGTCTCAACGCGGAGAGTCTGAGTCTTTACTCTATGGAATAAAGGGGCCACCTAAAGTGCTTGTGACAGCAGAAGACGCAGCTAAGTCCCAAACCCACTGCAGCTCACAGTGAAGGGAGAGAACACGGCCCATTGACGGAGAACAGGGACTGAGTGAAGGCATTTGAAACTCTGAGTGAAAAGTGGAAGTGTACATCAATCTCTTTGCGCCTACGTACGGTAAATGCACCCCCGCTGAGGTGAGCTGGCAGTGGAGGATGCTCTGTTCCAGCCGATGTTTAATGCGAAAAACCTGAACAAGGCCAGCTATCAATCACATGGAAAGGAAATCCACCAGGTAAATATGGCTTTTCACCCATGAGGAAAAGTAAAAAAGGAAACATTATTTTTATTTGCTCTCTTTTTGACACCTACACCTTATCTTGAAAAAAGTCTTGACTACCTTAACGGGACAGTACACCCCAAAATAAAATAAAAAGTATTCGTCTTCTTACATAATACAAATCTGAAAGCTGCTGTATCGTGTTTTCCACCCACATTCTTGATCAATAACAAACTGAAAATAGTATGGTGCCAGCAGGCAATAAAGCGTTTCTCTGACCTGTTTCAAATGTATCCTGACATCCCAAATCTCCAGGACCCTCTGCAGAGCTTCTCTTACTCATTCATAACTGTGGGCTGCAGAGATGGAGGCACCACCCATGTGACCACACAGTGATTGCAAAGGGTCAGAAAGTCCAACTGCAGGGACATTCTGCTGTAATGGAATATCCATCTTCTCAGGCAGCAGTAGCTCCAGAAGCTTTTTTCAATATGTACAAAACAGCTGAAATATGCATCAAGGGTTTCGATACGTATGCAATTAGTTTCATGATGTTTGATGAAAGCTAGAGGAATACTTATCTCCAACAAACTGAAAAAAATAACCAAGCTGACAAGACAGCCATGCTAAGAGCTTTATAAGGAGAGGCGATGCTTTGAGCTAAATACTGTTGTTAGCAGATGCTAATGTGAGTGGATGCTAACAAAGACAATGTTAACATGCTGAACTTTAGCAGGTCTAATGTTACATTTACAGACACTAACATACATTTACACAATACGGTACTTGACGGGGGCAATTTAAGGTTAGAAACTCTGCACAAGGACATCTGGTCGTGTTGAGTTCAGACCAGACGCAGCCTCTGATTGCTCAACAGACTCAGGACATGCAGCACAAGAGAAATTAGGTATATTGTGAAGATCATAAATAGAACTACATTGTAGGCTAATTTTATATATTTGTAAAGTTCTATGTTAACATTGTAAAGCAAATTGGTCTATGAGGACTGGAAGAGTACATTGGCACTGGATATGGAGAAGGTTGCTCCATGACCTGCAATATTTGATGTATTTACCATAATCTCCAGATCCTTCATCAAACACATGCATTGTTGATGTGATTGTGAACCTGACCAAATAAGTTATACAATGTATAATCTAGGGCTGTCGAAGGTAATGCGATAATAATGCGTTAATGCAACTTCCTTTTAACACCACTAAACTAAACACCAGAAAAAAGCTCAAAAGGAGAAAGATCAGTTCCCCAGTTGGATTGTTGCAATAGTAATACACATACATTTTTAAGAAACAATCACATTTGTCTACTCCCATGTTGATTAAACACTGAGTATTAAATCGCAATCGCAATTAATCACAAGTTAACTATGGAAATCAAAACGATTAATCAAAATTAAATATTTTAATCGATTGACAGCCCTCGTATAATCCCACGATCATTGTTCCAGAAAAACATGACACAAAAACTGTTATTTAATGAACAGAGTAGTGGTAATTATGCAAGATTATGCCATGGAAAACTGTTTCGTATTGAATTCTAATGACAATAAAAAAAATGTACATACCACTTTCGTGAATGCCCAGAAAAATGATATAACACTGGGTAATATGGCCCACCATTAACCCCAGGCAACAACACGGACAATAGAGGGCCAGAGAGTAAGTGCATTCATGACGGAAGACCCTGAACCATAGTGGCTCATTGTGTCAACACTTAACCATGAGACGGACCAGATCATTCATGCAGCTGAAGCATGACAGACACATAATGCCGGGTTACTATACGTCCACATACTGCACTAGAGGCTGTGGTTGACAACACCTGAGTAGACATTCATAATCCATTTTCTGAAAAGCTTTGAGAGTGGATGAATGAAAAGGGAATGCACTTACTGCTTGACAGATGATGGGGTATTTGATTCGATTGATGCCGCCGGCAAACACAGCAAAGGTCAGCGCCGTGTGGAAACAGAAGTTGAGAAGCATGTGCCATCCCTTCCGACTGATGCGGATCGCGCTGCCAAGAGAGACCGAGAATCAAAAGAATTAGCAGGTAAACACCACACGTCACAGAGCTTTATCATAAATCTCATTTAGATGCAGTTTTCAAGGTGTATTGCCCATCAGTCACTTCAAGTACGATTTAAGCCAGGCTTTTTCAAGGTCTGCATACATTTTTTTTACCTTGCTTCTGCGTTATAGATTAACAACCACAGGAGAGCCTGGGGGGTGCTGCTCGCAGAGTTTAAGATGTCTAAACAGCTCTTTACAAACCCAATGCCAATATATGTGCTGAATAACAGAATACTTTCTATACTGAAAACATTTCAACCTTGACTCAACAATAAATATTTTCATGTTGAGCAATTCATTTCTAATAAAAAATAATTTCTCTTGTATTTAGGCCAAAAATCTGGCCTGCTAAAAATATTCGTATATTAAAAGTCTAATATTGTAATTGGGTAGCATCGTCAATCATACGCACAACATCACTCATTTTCTTACCACATTCAATTGTGTGTATTACAAGGCCATTTTGGAACAGTTGTAGAACACATCGTTAACACAATTACACCAGAACCAGTACAGGAACACAATTATGCAAATGTCTGTATCCCTGGTGCATGCTGGGAAATGTCCACAATGACAAACTTAGAAAAAAATGTATATAAAATACAGTTTTTGCGTTGACTCTCATAAGGATTTTATAAATCCAGATTAAAAAAAACATTTTGTTCATAGTGGAACATTTAGATTACAAGAATGCCTGTGACAAAAATATGTGCCGAGTTAGGAACAGTCACCGCTATCACAACGGGCATCTTATATACATTGAAGAAAATCTTAGTTGAAAAGCACATTTTTATTAAACTTCCAAATCTACTCTGTGTGACCTAAAAGATTTTGATGAAATTATTTTTAAAAAAAAACTGTTATTTCAAGATTTAAAAATCGCAATGTCAGAAAAGAAAATGGTTCATAAAAAACTTAGTTGCCATGTCTAAGCATTTTAAAGATTCATTTAAGAACGTTTATTACGAGTTAAAGACTAATTTTAGTACATTTTAATGATCCACGGGAACCCTGGGAAGGATTTTTTTATAATTTAAAACCCTGGTTACCTTAATGGTCACACTATTTTATTTTAAATGGACCGCAAGACAAGGGCTTTTCACAGTTCACATGAGATAAGGGTTCAGTGTGTCATTCAGGGCACAACCTTCCTGTATTTGTGGTTTATGCACACAAATAAGACTCACTCCGCTGGTTTGATGATGAAATAAAAGAGATTGCTTCCAGTTGGCTGGGCCAATTGAAGTTTTCACGATGTAAAACCATGCACTCATATCCACCCTGTGAAATATGGCATTAGCCGGGGGGGTTACACACTCTTGGGCAGGGCACTTAACCCACATTACCATTTTCCTCCCAGCTGTTAGGAAATAGGCTAACTAGGTCAGACAAATGCTAACATATTTGTCGCACGGGTGTGAATTAACAGACCATCCATTCTTTTAATTACTTTCCTGTGTCAGTCCCCCCCTCCCCCCTTTCCTTTTCTTCCATACAGACACTGTCACCATTTGAAATTATATAACCTTGTGCTGGAAATCTGCACTCCCCAAAATGGAGGAGCGGAGCCCCGGCTGCACGTGAGCCAACTGTAGATGAAGCAGTGGCTCAGCAGTGAGCTATGAGGCGTGTCTGGGGCCGGTGGGGGGGGGGAGTAAAAGCTGCTGCCGTCGATGCCTCTGCCGCGGTGCAAGTGCTGAACTCCATCCAGCAAAGAGGCCATAAATCAGGCCGGCTCCTGGCCTCCCTAGAAGAGGGTTTTCATAGGCTCTGCTCCGGGCTTTCATTGGGTCAAGTACATTAACCTGGCAACCCTCCACATCCCCATCTCCCAGAAGGTGGGGGGGGTCCTCTCTCTGCATCTGCTCCCTCACCCCTGCACCCACTGCTGAGCCAACTGTAAAAAACGATTAAGCTATGGACAGTATAACATGACACAATATACAATGGGCAGGTTTCATTGGTGGGAGACACACACGCTGATATGTGCCATAAAGCAAAGGTAACAGGGCTGCTAAGGTTAAAAAGAGGTGGATGCAGCGTTTCACCTCTGCTAGTCATACAAACTAAATGTATCATCATCAGTTTAAAATAAATTACTAACAACTAACAACAGGGCAAGGATAAGCAAAATTCCATCAAACTTTTGGAACTCTGAAACTGCATTCACACGACTGGCGGTATCGCCCGAATAAGCGGAAGCGCTACCCGAAACTGTCATTGAGCACTCAAAGTAAAAATTATTTCAACTTTGACCCCTTTTACCTTTGACTTTTCAACACGCACTCAGATGACAGCTGTATGAAGCGGTAAGCTAGCATCAGCGGCGCCGGATTGATTTCAGAAGTGGGGGGGCCAAAAAGTGCGTGTGTATGTGACATACTTGCCAACCCTCCCGAGTTTCGCGGAAGACTCCCGATTTCCTCCCGGTCCCGGGGTCATATTTATCCCGCATTTCTCCCGATTTCTGACTAAATCTGATTTGTGAGTCACGACCTGTTTCATTCTAACATAACGTTCCAAATGTTACTGTTTCCACTCGGACTTCAATACAGCTACAACATTGTTTGGTTTCCATGGTAACGCGTCTCTTTAGTAGCGCGCGCAACTGAAAGTCTGAGAGGGTGTTCAGCATGGGGAGGAAGATAGTCACAGAAAACAGAACAAGAATGGACAACTCTACCCTCTGCTCACTCCTTTCCTGTAAATTAAACTATACAGGTCCAGCCCACACATATGACAGCGCAGTTGCTCCATCATTCCATCTCTCCTTTTTTCCTGCTCAATACGCTCTTGTTTGACAAGCTGAATGTTGACTGGTGTTTGACTGAAGTAAGCGCACTTTTTTTGAACACACTCTTTGAAAAGTTCCAGTTATTAACTCCGGTATTTACAAAGCTGTCATCTCCACATTTGGATTTGATGGATATCCATCGATCTGATTGATTATTATCGGAGCAAATGATCAAAGTAGTAACGGAGGGAAAATATTTTCGTTTGGATTACTGGTCTGGGGGAGCTCGCGAGTGTGTGTGTGTGTGTATATACGTGTGTGTGTTTGTGTATTTTTGCCTTTGTGTGTATTGTGTTTGTTTCCCGGGGAAAACACTCATGAGAAACACCGGCTGTTGTTATGCCTGCTGTGACGTCAAGTTACTCCGTTCTCCGCTTGTAATTATGTCGTTACAAGCTTCAAAGTTGTATTTATCATCTGAATCTGCCGAAACAAGTTTAATATTCTAAAAGCCAAGACTTTGTTTATTTGAAATCAGATTAAAACAAACTGTAACGGACTCTGCCGTGTTATCTATGATTACTATACGCCTTACATTCATAATTTCAGCGGAGGGAGGGGGAGCGGCGCTGTGGAAGAGCAGAGTGGCGAGTGAGAGCTGTCATCTTCCCTTTACAAGCTTCAAAAATGCCTGTAGCTAATGAGATTGAATATAACAATAAAAAATAACAAACATATACACAGCTAGATCAGATGGCGTTCTTTTTAGATGCGACTTTAGAGTAGAGGGGAATTATTGAAACGGGATGTGTACAGTGTTCCGCGGCATCCGCTGCTGCGAGAATGTGGGGCAGGGCTGTAAAGTGGGGGGGCCAATGGCCCCCTGGCCCCCCTGCTTCCGGCGCCCTTGGCTAGCATTAGCATAGAAATTAAACTTAACTAGCTGTTTTGACCGCAAGGCTCTGCGCTAAAACCTAGCGGTGAGCAAAGAGCAAATCGTGTATCACGTGAATGCAGCTTGAGCAGCTTTCTTAAAATATTTACTTTTATTTGCTGGGGTTTGTTCTGGCAGAATTCAAGCTAAGTGCTAAGTGCTAACTGGGCTGACTGGCGCTATATTGACTAACTGTTGCATCTTGAGGAACAAGTGGTAATACTATACAGTACAAGACAGGCTGTTGGCTAGTCGATTAGCATGCTAATTTCATAGGCTATCTCCGAGACACAAAACACAGATCACTTTGACATGATGTCAACACTGCAGCCCCTTCACGTTGATAATTTGAGTGAATTTATTGTACGTTTGAAACAAAAGTTTGGCTTTATCTTAGAAATTGCACCTTTAGATTAGAGAATGGAAGTGTTTACGTGCTAATATAACAGAGAAAGGACGCTAACTGGCAGCAACGAGGCCGGCAATATGATTTAAATATAGAACAATGACAAACACCTTTATTTTCTTTCCTAGGCTCATATGTTGAAATCATCATTGCAGGAATATTTTTATGGATGTCCGTATGTTTTTTTAATTGAGAAAGTGGCTTGTTTAAACATGCACAACCCACTGTGCCTATCCTTGAACAGCCTCCCTCACATTCTGCCCATTTAACACGCGGCCCGACGCTTCTCTGCTCCGATACTGTCAGTCAGCGGGAGTGATACTACATAACCAAAGTGTTACTAAACAGAGATGTGTTTTACTGCTGGGAAGTGCCTTGAGGGCGGTGTGGAGGACGAGGAGGTGTTGGATTTTGTTAATGTGAGTGCCTTTGAAAAAAAAAGCCTCTAACTCTCCCCTGTGTGTGTCAGACACCACAAAAGCTCCGGCTTCATTTCTTAAACATGGGTCTCTAGTTTGGACTGGAATTAATGTGTTTCTGCTCTGCAAAGCGCTTTTTGATGAATGAGTGTGCTTACATCATGCAAACACGTTTTGTATTTTGGAGGAAGACAGGTATGTTTTACACATGTAAACATCTGATCCTGGTTATAGTAACTTGGATAAGCCCTTTCTCTGTTTTTGGAAGACATTGGTGTGCTAGCTGGCGTACTTTCAAAGAAATCAGGATAATGTTGCATGAATGGACATCATGCCAAATATGAACAAGACTAGGGTAGTACTGGGACACTTATGTGCATGTAAACATACTTAGGGCTGGATTCACATTTTCAAAAGGATTGTACAGCTTTTGAAGCCTCTAAACCTTCAACAATTATACAAAATACAAACATATGGGATAATTGTCGTATCAAAGTTTGAATGCACCCTAACTATGCTGCCAAGCAAATAGTGCATGCCTATGTTATATGCATATATTCAAATATGGTAATATGCACACATTTGGTGCACAATCAGCAACTTTCTATGCAAATTAGACTCATAGACTTTCAATTATTTGGATACTCTATTGTTTATCAGTCTGTCAATCATTCCTTTAATCTGTAAAAACAGTCAAATTCTGAAAGATTTGCACGAATAGACCCTCGCAGTTCTAGTGAAATTAAAAGCGTCTGCATAGTGGTGGTAGTAAGTGAATCAAATGTAAAGCCTACTGACAGACCAAAGCAAATGAAAGGTTTCTCTCTGTCGCATTTAAAGGGGCTATTATACCTTTTTCGGTTTTCCCTTTTCTGTTCAGATGCTTAACCATTCAGCATATAACAATAGAGCTGCACAATTTGGGGGAAAAAAACTGATTGCGATAATTTTGACTGCATTGCCATGTGATTCTCAATGTTAAAGGGAATGATGAGTCAATCCTCAAATTAAATAAAGACTTACTACCAGGTTAAATGTTCGTTAAAGAGTCCTCAGCATGTTGTCTTCAGTGATTTTGATGCTGGGCTAAATGTCTATTTCCTTGTATCTTGTCTTAGATATTTGTCTGCGTGTCCTCTCTGAGGGCCTAAGATATTCTAAAAAATAATATTTGAAAACATTAAAAAGAAAACATTTAAAAAAAAAAATGTTTTAGTTATATTTTTCATTAGTTTTAGCAAAATAACTTGATTTAATTGTATTTAAAATAACATTTCCAAAGAAAGAAATCCTTCGAATCTGCCTGTTCAGTTTCTGTTTGAATGTGAAGGGTTAAATGAAAGAAGCTCGTCTCTGCGAGTTACTGTGAAGAGGAGCTGATTGGTGGTCCTGCTGTAAATTGACAGAGGGCCAGCTATAGTAACTCTACGAGAGAGTAATGTCAAATTACAGTACAGTTGACCAATCATATCTTCCCTCTAAATGGGTGGGCTTTATTATCGCAGACTTTATGACAAGTTCCGCCCGCTGTGAAGTTGATGCATGTGTGTTACTGGGTGTTTGTCAATGTCAAGAAAGGATGCTCCAGAGCCACTATTTCAAGGATGCTACGTCATCGAGTCCCGCCGAAGGACTGTTCCAAAAATCGCGTTCCATTTAAGGCGGGGCCTCGAATATGACGCACACCTGCACACCTGTTCCACCATTCTTCGTTTTCCGAGGCTAGGAAGGATTCTTGCCTCGCTTCGGAAGGAAGTGACTCGGAAGACATGTCCTACCAAGGAAGCGTCCTCGACATTGAGAAACACCCACTGAGTGGTGCAGTGACGCGTCCTAAAACCCGGAAGTAAGCTGCTGGTTCCCTCGACAAAAAAGCAATGGGATTTCTCCAGAGGGTTTTGGAAAATAGTTCGAAATAAGGTCTGTGGAAAACGAACCTGTTGGATAAATGCACGTTTTGTTCAGCCGGATAATATCCACATGTCTACCCTACTTTTATAATTTTCGAATCATAAATCTAATCGATAGATTTATGATCGATAGATTTAGGATTAGCATAAGTTCGTTCATGATGGCTCATGTCAGTGATAGTGATGACATCGTTGCGAAATTATTAACCGAGTAATTTTCAAGATTGAGTTACAATGATAAACTGGAGTGGCAAAGGATCAGCTGCATGACCCGCCATCAAGTGCTTCATCCAAAAGGACAGGAGGATGGACTTGTGTTTAAGTGATTTGATCATCAAAGGTAGGCCTAAGTCATTTTCAATGTGGGCCGCCGTGCCGACTTAATTCAATTTTAATTGTTACTTGGCTGTGGGTGCCCTGTCATGATAGGTGTTTAGATAAATGGTGTTGTTTTGTGTGGTAGAGGGTCGCTGTCATTGATGCGTTTTGCACAACGGGCCGTTGTTTTGATATTCCGCTGAAGTATTCGCTGTGACGTAATAACTCTTCTTTTTTCTTTTCTTTTTTCGAGGGAAGGGGGGGGGGGTCAGAGGGCCTAGGTATAAATGTCACGGCTCGCCACTGGTTGATGCATTAATTAAGGTATTGTTCCTGCATTAAGTCATGCATGAGATACTATTAATCCTTATACATTACTGATAGTTCATGAAGTACTACATGAATGAATTCATGCTTTTTCATGCATTAAGTCATGCATGAATTCATGATGATTCATGTTCCCTTACCATAAAGTGTTACCCATTTTTCTTTACCAATTGTAGTGCTCACGGAGATTTGGACATCACACACGTCCATTTTGCAAGTAGAAGAACATGAAGAGTCCTGTCCTTATAGATTTGAAATACGTTTACAAGTCTACTAAAATACCAGCACTTTCATATATCAACTTAAATTCAAGACTGTTATTTTACAGCCACCATAGTTTAGCACTAATATTGACTATTAACTGTATGTATTATTTATTTTTGAATTGAGTTTAACTAATAAAACCCTAATCTTGCACAAACCCTCAGAACATCCAGTGGTGTTTGGATTCTGTTTACATTGCTCTTTTTATTATATTTAAACAATATTTGTAATCAGATGCAATTTTCTACCTATCATATGTATGCTGATGACACTATTGTATACTCATGTGCTCCTTCTCTGGATATGGCCGTTTCCAATTTAAAATCAGATTCTATCACGCTGCAGCATGCGCTTCTTGATTCTAAACTGATATTGAACGGTAAGAAAACCAAAGCAATGCTCTTTGCTCCCAAGTCAGCATCCTCTTGCCTCTCCATTGACACCCTTGATGGCGTCTCCGTTGAGTTTGTCGATACATACAAATATCTGGGCTTTTGGTTGTACAGAAATCTAAACTTTAAACACCACATTGAAGTTCTAACTAAGACATTGAAATTCACTCTTGGCTTCCTTTACAGATTTAAACGTTGTTTTTCAACTTCTTCCCATAAAAGCTTGGTCTCTGGCTTATTCCTGTCCCAGCTGGACTACGGTGATACAATCTAGATTTGCCTGTCCCACTGTTTTGGCCAAACTTGACCCACTCTACCATGCTGCACTGCGATATATATGAAATGCACCCTATAGGGCTCATCATGCACACTGTATAGCCTAATTGGATGGTCCTCACTTAGTATGCGTAGGATGCAGCATTGGTTTTTATTAATGTATAAAGCCATTTTAGGTAAGCTTCCACTGTACATATGTGCCAGATTTGCTCCAGTTTGTGACTCTTACAACCTCAGATCCAGTGCCTGGATACGGTTCCTGGTTCCTGCCGTGCGGACTGAGGCTGGAAAAAGGAGTCTTTTTTATTATGGTCCTTGATCTTGGAATGACCTTCAATCAATCCTCAAACTGATGGCACTTGTCCCTATAGCCTGTTTTAAATTGAAGTTGTCTGAGGTCCTTACCTCCAGCTGCTCTTGCAGTAATAAGTGTACCTTTCTTGCTGTCCTAATGTGCACAATGTGACTGCTTTTTGTCTTTTGTTTACTTAGTTGTGTTCTCTGTATTTTATATGTCTGTGTTATGTGTAAGAATGTGTAACGTTGCTGCCTTCTTGGCCAGGTCAGCATTGTAAATGAGATTTTATCTCAATGCTTTTATCTGGTTAAATAAAGGTTAAATAAATAAATACATTCCACTCGAATCCAAAAGCTCAATCTTCTGCAATTTCAAAATTGCTCATGTCTGTATTTTCATATTTTCTTCCTCCAGTCCATACTGCAGTGCCGGGCGACAGTAAGTGATGCTGCTGCTGTTTGGAGCCCAGCTGCTGTCATCGCTGTCTGACTGCAGAGGGACGCACCCTGTCTCCGTCCCAGGTGTCACACATGGTGGCAAACGCTGCTGCGCGTCCACACACACACTTTAATACATGACTGCGCTTCAGTCACAGTACGATAAATGAAACCAAACCATGTCGAGAATATTGTGTTATTCTAAGAAAACTGTCGCTTACGAAACATTTATTTTAGATTAACCCTCACTCCAAAAACTAAATCGTTGACTTTAATTAAATGTATTGTGTCAACACATTTCACATCACTGTATCAGGTTAGTTTAAAGCAATAATTAAGTTGAACCTAATATTTTTTTTTTTATAACTTATGTTATTGCTTTCAACTAGCCTAATATATGTATGTGAAACCTTTTGACATCATACATTTAACAAAAGTCAACGTTTCAGTTTTTTCACTGAAAAGTAGTCAAATCTCACCGATTTACTACTTTCATCAATCATAAACATTGTGTTTTACATTTGGTTGCTTTAAGGACTTGTGATTATGAACATATAACATTGCTGATCACCACTTGTATTCAATTAAATTCAAATTTTAGTGATTTAGTCAACTTTGTAACACCTATGATGTTCCGGGTGAAAAGTGGCGCCATAGGAAATGAATGGGTAACCCTAGATTATGTTCATTCATCAGATAGTAAACACCCACAAATCGACAATATGTTAATTTTGGAAGACATTTTCAGTGTCTATTCTTTGTATATTCATTGCAGTTATTCGTGTAAACCAGTGGTCTGAGACACTGTTTACAGCTTAAAAGGGTGTTGAATAAAATGTGGTGATGCTCAATGGTTTCCGTGTTAATGTAAGAGCAGTTAAAACAGACCGGGAACACAACAGTAAGGGGGGAAAACTAACACGACAGGAGGGTTAAGATAGATCCTATGGTACCAAATTAATGCCACAGAGAATAAAGTGACTGACGCCCTACAAGAATAAGAATTTGAGTGCTGGAATAATGCGCCAGACAGCCCCCCCCCCCCCCCCCCAGCTTTCATAACAGCTGAAGAAGGGCAGACAGATGCCACAGTGCAAAGCCACAGTACATTCTTCATCTCCATATGGAATAATAGGAGTAAAGGTGGCCTAAATGCCCCTCAGAAATCTATTATTAGCCGCTCTGAAACACACACGCACACACACATCTGTGTTTTAGATCCTCTTAGTCAGACAGGCTGCCGTGCTTTACCCCCCCAGCCTAAAGCATCTGACTCACACCCAGGATCTCTGACAGAGGAGTCAAAAATAAACCATGAAGGGAAAAAGTGGTGAGAGATTAAAGTTTAAAGCTTCTTTTTTTTACCTGTGGTGCACTATGTAGGTGATGATGGAGGCGAAGAGGCAGAGCAACATGACCGCCGTGCAGGCATACACGACCGGGTGCAGAAACTCCCCAGGGTACGGGGGGAAAGACAGCACCTTCTTCAGATCCTGAGGAAAGAAGAACAAAGTGGGGTTGAGACAGAAGTCCTGCTAAATATACACTGAAAAAAACGGAAACGTTGACATTTATTTAAAGTCAGTGTCTCAGTTTTTTCAGTGTAGTTTCATCAACATAACATTTTGAAATGACTGCTAAAGACACATCGTTTTAGATTGCAATGTTGCACTTGGTAAAAGAGGGGTTCATTTGAATTACTGTATGCAATAGATTAACCTATAATAATATATGATAATGAATTATTTGATTTATATTTTGTATTCATATTCAAAATCTGCAAAGTAACTAAAGCTGTAAAATACAGTATATGTAGTGCAGTAAAATTACAATATTTGTCAAAAAAATGTAGTGGAATAAAGTATAAAGTAGCAAAAGGTGACATTCCATCACTGACAATCAGCCAACAAGAACCTGCAAAGTGACAGAAAATACCAATAAATGTCAAGGAAATGCAGTCAGAATGTGTTCCAAATCAGAATAAAAGAGTAACAACAACCCCGTCGAGTGAATATCTCCCCCCCCATATTAACATATTGCATTTCAGGCGTTTAGCTGACACTCTTAGTCAGAGCGACTGAGTGCAACAATAGCATAATCTGCCTAGTCTGCCAACATAAAGAGAAAAACAAAAATGGATAGCAGCCAGGCAGAAAGACAAACTTAAGTCTCTCTTTGTGGCACAGACGCTCATTAAGCTCTTATCAACATCACAGTCCGTTTGCTTTGTGATTTATTCTACATGAAGTGTACAAGACACTCTCACAGCATGACAGAAACAGATGACAACTCAGAGCAGACACACGTTTTTACGCAGTTTTAAATGAATTGGTCACTCTTTTGAGCATTTTGCTTACATTAAATGTTTTTTTTCAGCCAGTGTTTTATCCCTTTTCACCTGTAGTGGGTTGCAACATGTATGGAATTTTACGGTTGTATTTGTCACTTCAGTAGTACTTAAACACAACAAACGTTTTAGTTTAATTCCTTTCTCTATTCTGAAGTATCCTCCTGATGGTTTGTTCATTCACAGCCTAGATAATATAACTGTATATATTTGTTAAAGGCTGTTGTATATGTATTAATACTAAGAAAGGTCCCACATTCCCTCTGTAAAACGTCACTGTAATAAAGAAGAAGATAGAAGATTACCCATTATTAATCCTTTTGGGGAAAATCAGTTGTTTGCGCAACACATGCCTCCTTTTCATTGAGAGGGGCCAGAGCAAAGACGCTAGCAGGTATTCTTGCACCAAGGAAAGGTATAGTGGCTTGATCAATCACAATGAACGTAATATGCTAGGGACGGGACATCTCTAACCGCTTGACCAATCACAACAGAGCCGGCCAGCTAACCAATCATAGCAGACTGGGCTCTGGTTTCAGACAGAGGGTGAAAAGAGGTGCTGCAGCACAGGCAGTATGAGAAAAATAAAGAGCTTTTTGAACATTAAAGCATGGAGACATGTAGTAGAGACACTACATACTGATATACACCTGAACATCAGCAGGAGAGGACTCTTTAAAGTAGAGACACTACATACTGATATACACCTGAACATCAGCAGGAGAGGACTCTTTAAAGTAGAGACACTACATACTGATATACACCTGAACATCAGCAGGAGAGGACTCTTTAAAGTAGAGACACTACATACTGATATGAACCAGAGAATGGTCATTATATGTCCTCTTTAACTTACCGTAATCACATGATAATTTAATTTGTTGTTGTATTAAGAGACAAAACAAGCTATTTTAAAAACTGTTCACCCATTTAGCATCTGTGTGTGGAGCCAGCAGTGTTGCTAAATAAAGCACCCCCCCTCCTGTATCCCATAACCCTGCCAGCTCACTGTGAGTTTGTGTCTGTGAGAGTGATACACACACACACACACACAACACACACACACACACACACACACACACACACACACACACACACACACCACACACACACACACACACACTGTCTGTCTCTATCATTGTCTCGGTGCGTAGCCAAGTGGGATATTCTCTGTGTGTTTATCCGAGGGCTGATGAGCCTGTCGGGGGCCTGCGAGGGGTCGCGACCTTGACCCGAGCATTTATAAGCACGGTTGTAAAGCAGTGGCCCGAGATGAAATAAAAGCTTTGGGGACAGGACGCCTGGGACATGTAGAGCTGTGGTGCAGACACTTAGTCCAACACTCAGCACTGAGCCCATTAAACACTCCCCTCTGTTTCTAGAGAGAAAATGGAAGTGAAAAACAAGAATCCAAGACATCCATCCAAGTCTTTAAGAGCTTTTTTCACAATTCAACCTTGAGAGGGGTTCATTTTTTGCCATTTTTGGAGGTAAAGTTAGATTTTTCCAATAGATTACTTTATTGTAAACTAATAAAATACATAATTTCAAGTTTCCCACCCATTTATCCATCTGTCTATCCATCACTTACTACCCTCTACCTCTTGGTGTCAGGTACATTTACTGAAGTACTGAAAATATAAACATTTTGAGTATTTGTCATTGTATGCAAATGTTCTACTTTGCTACATGTTATAGGCACATATTGTATGTTTTGCTCCACTGCATGTTTTTGCTAATTAAAGTTACTTTTCATAATCACATTTTAAATTCTAACTATAATCACTATAAATAAATTAAGACATATTATTATACGTAGGATAAGCTACCAAGAAATATATTGAAAAATGTAAATGAGATCCACCTTCAGGACACAGTATATAAGTGATTAACACATTATCTATGATGAAATGGGCCATAATGAGTACTTTTACTCTTGTGTAATATTTTGAATGCAGGACGGGGTACAGAGAAGAGATACAACATGATCCTGTTTGCTAGTTATCCGCATTTACATTTACAAACAGTTGCTTTTTTGATGCCCTGATAAGGTAATCCCTTTAAATGTAATCCATTACTTCCCAAGCCTGCTCATGGAGCTAACCTTAGCCTAATTAGCTAGCTAGCTACAGCTGGTTGTAATGTCAGACGGCATAATCTTTTCCTAGAGACCAGAAGCCAGCTTTCGTCTACTTCTGAAATCAGGCAGCCATTGTTTAAAGAAAGAGTAATCATGTTGAGGATTAAAGCTGCCATCGTTATCATAGTCAACTGCAAATGTGCCATTAGAATCACAAATCCTTGTTATTCTTTCAGGACAAAGGACAGTGCGGATAAATCTTTGGAAGGGAGGAAATGTCACCCAAATTGTTACCAATAAGACCCCAGCCAGGCATAACAACATGAACTGACCAAGTCAAATCATTACTGGAAAATAACAACATACTGGGTGATAATTGGGAGGTGGGTTTGTCACTGTGCAACACTTTCCCTTACAAGACACAAGTGATTGGATCCATTGCTGACACAAAAGTATTGATTATAGCAGCTTTAATAATAACTATGTCCCTAACTTTGAAAGGTGGTGGAAGAAAATCAAACTGATCTTTAAAACAAAACGGACATGAATTTGCAGCTTGCAGCTTGTAGCTAAGGGTAGAAAATCAAAGAGGACAAGTGGGAGCTGGGGAAAGAGGACTATAGACCCGAGCAATAAAATGCACCATCATTCTAGAGCAGACAGAGGAAAGGAAACAATGTCAGAGAGAAGGACAGAATGGTTTGGCCCTTTGGGGGAAAACCACACAGCAAACACATTCCAACAATTGTAAACAGCTTCATTTAATTTGGTTGCTACTGTTTTACTGGGAATTATTACATTTGTATTTGTCCCCGGAGCGATGTCATGGAAGGACAATAAACACTGCTGTTAATTACAGCTCAATGAATTCATGTCGCTGTTAAAAATAAATCAAGGCCTGAAGCATGAGCAAGAAATCCTGCTGAAGTGAAGCTTTTAAGTCACTAAGCTGATTTACAGACTTAAAGAGAAAGTCACACTCCACAGGGGTTTAGATCATCAAAAATAACCCTGCAAAACATCATCGTTCCAAAGGTCAAAGAGAAAACGTCTTGAATCAGCGACAGCAATGGTAAAAAGGAAAGCGTGTCCGGACATGTGGAGCTGTTTGGTGTGATGCGAGGCGCATGAGGAACGGCAGCCATGGCTAAGTGGCTCGAGGTGTGAGGGAGTATGTGGATGTTCTCCTGGGATGCATTATCATCATTACTAGGCTTATAACGTTGGCTGAGAATGTCAGCTGTTAGCCTCCAGAGCAGGGGTCACCAACCTTTTTTAGGATGAGGGCTACTTTCAAAAAATAAAACAAGTCGTGAGCTACTTTTACTCCTCTTTTTTTTGTTTTTTTGCAGTGTATATATTTAGCACATTTTAACATTATTATATTCTGACCTTTAACCTTTGTGTGCTGTTTGGGTCTGTGGGACCCGTTTTCAGTGTTTACTAAAATAAAATGTTTGCAATTTAATTAATTTAACCTGCTTTATTTGGGGGTGGACCTCACCTCCTCTAGGGGGTCCGGGGCATGCATGGAAGATTTTTTTAAATGTTGAAGTGAAATGCATCAATCTGGTGCACTTTGAGAGCAACATGAATTTCTGGATACAGCTCTCAACACTCAGATGAAAGGGAGCTGTATACTTTTCAATGATCCAAACATCTTTAGAATATGATCACAACCAACAACAAATCATTTAAACTTGTTTATTCTTATCTTATGTTACCTAGTTAGCATTCTTTCTTTCATTTATGCATATTTTACTAATCACTCCCCTTTTAAACTGTTTTTTTTACTGTCCTATAGTACACACTGGAATGATTTCTTACTTTATCTATATTAAATAGATAAAGGTGTGCTCTCCCTGGCTCTCTCGCTCTCTCTCTCTCCCTCCCTCCCTAGCTCCCTAGCTCTCTCTCGCTCTCTCTCTCTCTCTCTCTCGCTCTCTCGCTCTCTCTCGCTCTCTCTCTCTCGCTCGCTCACAGAGGCTGTGTGTTCCTCCGTGGCAATGACGGCTTGCGTTAAAAAATAATAATAAACATATTTGTAAAGTGGGGGGACACAAACGGGATTTCGAAAAGTGCGGGGGACATGTCCCCCCTGTCCCCAGTGGAAATTACGCCATGCGTGTGTGCGTCAAGTGCAATAAATATATAAGCAAGTTGCAACACACACAGAGTAAAACTCTGCCCCTCATGTGTTGTATAGGCTGGCATGATAGGCTGTTCAATGGGGCTGATGTGTTGTGTAGATTCTGCCAGAAGGAAAATCACGGTCAAACTCCTTATGAAGCGGGGAGGTGCCACATTGCTTTTCTTCCCGACTGCAACGCTGGTCCCGCAAATCAAGCAAGAACGTGATTGGTCGATATTCATTGTGGGGGTGGGGGGAGGAGGGGTGTTAGATAGATATAGAGTTGTAGTAAGTAGATAGAGTTCGCTATGATTTAGGTTTCGTTTATGCATAGGGTAGATTCTTTTAATTACATTTCCTTTTTTGTTTTGTGTATTTTATACATTTTGGATTTGCTTGGCGAGCTATTTTTAGAACGTGCCCGGCGGGCGACTCACGTTGCCTCTGCGGGCGACTAAGCGCCCGCGGGCACCGTGTTGGCTACCCCTGCTCCAGAGTCTTTAAAACTACAAATAAAGCTGTGTTGAGCTACTCTCATCAAAATCCAGAAGACTTCATGCATCCGAGAGCAGAGGTTAGTCACAAAACAGTAAGTGTGGCAATGCCTTGTAAATGAAAAGTTAAAGAGACCTGTTCTGCTTTCTCGAGTTTCCCTTTCCTGTAGTGTGTTCTATAGGTTTGTGTGCATGTCAATGGTCTGCAAAGGCTAGAATCCCTGTGTTCCCTCCAGAGGGAGTTTATCTAGGTGAGCTAGGGGGAAAGAGTGCACAGGCAGTATGAGAAAAATAAAGACCACTTTGAATACTGGTAACAAGTCAATGTAGTATGTCCTAATACTGCCCTGACAGACGGCAACCAAGATAGCTTTAAGCTATTAAAAACATTCCACACTAAAAAAGGGCATTTACATTTTTTTGTAGTATTTCATTATTTCATATTATTTATTCACAGCACTGTCTACCAATTTTCCGTCTAGCCATATTCTAGTAGCTCCTCCATTTCCATCAAACATTACATTGTGAGAACGCAGTGTCCATCAACGGCACATTCAAATCAAGTAATGTGATTATGCATGCTGGTGTTTTTAAGTATGCTTAATTTAAAGGGGACCTATCATGCAAAATGCACTTTGTGATGTCTTTTATACATACATATGTGTCCCCGGTGTTCCAGGGAACTCACAAAGTGTCAGAAAACACAACCCTCTCTCTTTTCCTCCATACCCAAATCTCTAAAAACGGGGCTGCAACGGATTTGATACTGTGGATTTTTTATTTGCACCTTTTTGACGTAATGTAGGTGCACTCCGCCTGATTGGTCAACTCTCCACCAATCAGGGGAATGACAGGTTGGGCCATGTTGACTCTCCACTCGTAATCACAGCAAGCATGATAACATGACGCTCGTGCCGGGGCCGTGTCACACCCTCTTCCGCATGGGGGCGTGGTCAGCTGAATCAGACCTTGCAAAGACAGAGCTGGAGTGAGGCAAAATGAGGCATGGCTAAAATGCATGATCTGTTTCGTATTTTGAAAATTAAAACGTATTAATATACCTTATATATATATATATATATATATATACCTTATATATTATTTAAATATAGCATGATAGGTCCCTTTAAAGAGCAACTTGCAGGTTGTTTTTTTTTACTAGATTTATGCTTAACCTTGCATGAAAATTACAATTAAAAAAGTTAATGCAGGATTTGATATGTTTTACAAGACATAAGGGCAATAATTCAGAGGGGAAAGGAGCCCTTTTGAGCTCTGCTACTAAAAACTGCTTTTTTTTTAACGGCATACGTCAAACGCGTCAGATTACGTCACATGGGGGAGCAACTTTCTCGGACTCCTTCTCTGCCCAATCCGCGGTAGTAGTTTGTAGTTGGTTTGAGCGGTTGTGATTTAGTGAGCTGGTATTTTTTCGGTAATTTTACATTGCATTTCACCATTTGTAATCATGGTGAGCTGGAGTTTGTGCAGGTTGCACAAACTCCAGCGTGTCAGGACATCGAGTCCACAGTTTCCCTAACAGGAAAAGGACCGGAGCTAGCTTTCGTTCCTGGGTGCGTTGTGCGAGGTGCATCCACCTCCCTGCAGCACATACTCTCCACAGCTGAGGCCTATCAAACAAAACGTTTATCAGGAAACCGTATTACATCTCTCTCCCCCCCTTCGTTCCTCTCTCTCCCCCCCTTCGCTCCTCTCTCTCTCCCCTCCGGTAAGCAGCACCGTAAGACGTAGTGTGGAGTTGCATTAGGTAACGCTGGGGTGGCTGTACTCCTCCAGCCGTCTCCTTTGTGTTTGTTTGTTTGTTTTCCCCTGTCTGTGTTGTTTGTGTGGGCGTGGTGGCTGTCACTCCTGGCTCCCGGCTCAACCTCCACTCACCTGCTGCAATCAGCTGTGCACCCTCCCCGACTACACACCTGCTTTCCATCAAGCCATTTACAACGGCATATCAACGGAGGCTCCACAACCTTTCTCCGCCAGATCGTCCTGCCAGTAACGTTACTATATTATCAATACTACTTTAGTTATAGCCTGATATATGATAGCTAACTTTACAATGTTGTGATGTGACCGACGTTAGCTAACATTAACTGTAGCTAACGCCGGTCACTCACCAAGACAGCTGCCCTGTTCTCCACTGGTTCTCCTCACACCACAGCTCCATTTCTCGCCGATGGCCGTTATTTCTTCTAATCCTTGGCTGCTCCTGGTCTCTTGTAAGCCTAGCAGGCTCATAATTATATGGTTGTGGTCCGTCATATGCATTCGAATATTTATTTTCAACCTCTTCTTTGTCAAAACTAGCATTGGGATCCATGTTTATTACTACGTTAGACTGGCCGCTCTTTCCCATGTGAACACGCGGGAGGTCACATGGCGAGGCTTTTTTTATGCGGAAGTAAAAATGTCTTACAAAAACGACGCCAGATGTCACTGTAGTGTATATTTATGTATATTTTTTGGAAAATCTAGTGTATACATCATTTTCCTACACATTTATTCACTGGTGTCTCTAACCTGCAAGTTGCTCTTTAAGGTTTTTTCACTGTCTGTGCGCTACATACTTGAACAGTTTTTGAGCGTATTAAAAGTGGAAACGCCTTGTGTAACACCAGCATGTTCTGTTTCCAGGATCCAAGTGAAGTAAAAGCCTACTTACACAACCATCCTCACTGAATGGGAGATAGTGGAGCTAAAAATCCCCCAAGGTCGTCACACCTGAACACTAAGACCGGATATACAGGGCCGAGGTCTGGACTTACTGCTGCAGGAGATACTGACTCTTTCCGTGATGAGTCCCCACCTGATAGGTTCAGTTATCTGGGGCCTGCCAGGAATCCAGGGACACCGGTTTAGGGTGCATTATCATAATAAGCCAACTAGAATTATGCATCCACCAAACAGTCAAGTTGTAGTTTACATCCATGTCGCTCCAATTTTATCCCATCAGATTTGTGTTAAATTGTCAATATTACTATTTTTGGCCATAATGGAATCATTCATATTATGAATGATTCCATTATGGCCAAAAATAGAATTCTAATCAGTTCAACCTTGAGAAATTTGAGCAAGATATCAATACATTCCCTGCAGGCTTCCTGAGATATTGGGTTCATGCAAATGTTATGTACAGACTGACGTAAATCAATATTGTTTTGAAAATCTATGAAAAGTCCTGTGTTGCATCACTGTGGACTTTTTTAGCATGACATGCTAACAGGGTTAACTGGCACCAGATCTGTAACTAATACATGATTAATAAGGCAATCAACAACAAAGTTATAATATTGATAATGCATTCATTTTGATAGGCATTTTATAACCAAACATGGCAAAACGTATCTGCTCCTAGCATCCTTATTGTACACATGTTCAGGTGGTTCATTGGCCAAAACAAGCAGTTTGAATATATTGATGGCCATTTCTCCTTTTTAATATTTTCTCCTTACAGATCAAATGATTGGATATATAAAAACGGTATTACATTTGATTAAATGGAAATACAATTAGTAGTGAGTTGGAAGTCTGAAACAATGAATACATTATTTTGTATCAATTATTAATTTAGTTGCAGCCCTACTAAATAGATGAGTACCACAACAGCTATACACACGCTAATGCTGTGTCTTGATACCTTCCATTGCTTCTTTTAGTGTATTCTGAATTTTACCCTCAATGGTCACCATCTTTGCTACTCTGTAAAGTGTCTTTGAGTTTCAGGAAAGCACTATATAAATAAAATGTATTATTATAATTATTACATGGGGAAGGGAAGAGACCACCACATTGGTGAAAATGGAAGTCGAGGAAGCCGCACAGGCTGCCATTGCCAAAATAAATAAATTAACAACTGTGGTTGAATCGTTTCAATGCTCAGTGTTGTTCCAATTTGCCATTTAAAATAAGAAGAACAATGTTGTGATTGTCTTTTCCGGTAAGTGCACAACAGCTGTGTTTGATTTGAGACATCACTACCCTGTTGAAGAGCTAGTGAAGATGAGGAGCCTGTTGATCCCCACTTAAAACTAAACTGTTAACATCCTGCCCCGATTTACCTTTTACTTTCACTGTATGTTCAGATCTGGACTTGCAGTTTCTATATTTATTGTATATATATATTTATCATATTCATAATGAATAATATCTGTATATATTGTGAACTATGTTTTATTTAATATTTACAGTCAAACCTTTTGTTGTATTGTCATTCTAAATATCCTTGATTGAACTCTTATCTGTCCATTCCTATGCTCTTATTACTGTTACTGCTAAGACACGTGCATTTCCCCTAGGGGTATCAATAAAGGTTTGTGTTATTTCAGTGTACTTCAGGAAAGTGTACTTACGGGGTATCCACATTGAGACACAGCATATCAAACAGACATTTCAACCAGAAGTTTGAAAGCTTCCACAGCAGGACAGCAGTAGCCTAGAGGTTCTAAAAGAAGTTTGCTGAAAGTGAATAAGAAACAACCTTTTCTTCACAACTACTACAGAGGCAAGGTGCTGAACAGCTGCTCAGAGGCCAACAATGGAGGAACTGCCATTTTATGGGGCAGCATATACAGCAGCATGAAAGTAAAGAAGGGCAAAGCTTCTGCTGAGCATGCAGAACCCTCCGCCGGACAAATAAAGGTTAAAGCAGGCGGAGCTGTGAGGAGAGAATAGAGAGAAAGAAGGATGAAGGGAGACTGTCCCTTTCAGCAGATGATAGGCCCAAAGAAGAAGTGGAGGTTGGACCATAGGGTGCAGTGAACAGATAGTTCATATGGCTCCAAGAAGCAGAGTTTAAGCTCATGTGGTGATGTGGGGAAAACTCCTGCAGCACATCCAGTACAGGCAGATATTCGGGTCTCTTATGCTAGGTCTTGATTCAGATACTTCCCTTGGAACACTGCCATGTATTACACAGTGAACACTTGCGCACTGTGTACTGTGTCAACTAGAGTTAACTTAAAACCTCACATGGCTGCTGGGCCATTAGCTAGCTAAATAGCTAACTACCTATCTAGCTAACAACTGTTGTCGTCGCCAATCATGGCACCAACAATTCATTACAGACTGCTCAATTAACACAATGAAAATTTTCATTTTTAATTTTTTTGTATATTGCTCACCGCAGCAACTTTTTCACTGTTAGGGCTACTCATAGTGCACTGCATTCTGCCGTGCTTTGGAACACACTTATGCACTCAGAACAGCGAATGTAGGTAAAGCACTACACAAACTGAGACACAGCATTGTTGTGCTTGCTCAACTAACCTGGTGTTATTTGAAAAAAAAGATTTGATTGATTTCTTAATAGAAGTCCATTTGTATTAAACGTTTTATTAAAGAGGACATATAACGCATATATACAGTATGTACAATGTGTTGGAGCGCTAGCCAATAGAAGAGCAGTGTTACATGGTGATGTCACTATGTTTCCAAAGTAAACAAAGGAGTCCAATGGAGGTGTTTCAGGCAGGGGGGAGTGTGTGGGAAAGAAACTCTCTCTGGAGGGAACACAGAGATGTTAGCCTTTGCAGACCATTTACATGCACACAAACCTATATAACACACTACAGGAAAAAACCCAAAAAGCATAATAGGGTCTCTTTAAGTGACTTTAGTGTGTTTTGTTTGTGGTATGAAAGCAAGTAAACCAACCGCGGGATTGATATCCATTAAAATATTCTACTAATTAACTAATCATGTTTCCATGTAGCTTGGACCAAATCAACCAAACCACTCTAAGCCCCATCAAAAGCAGTTTTATTTGAGGGTTACATTGTCTCCTGTACATGTACATTATGTATAGATCTTACTGTGCTGTGCAACACATTGTAAAGTTGCAATTCCCATGGTGACCCGGCTGTCATGATGACTGATAGGCCATTGGCGTAGCTTGCGGCTCGATCTAAACACCTCTTCCCTGTTGTACTGCTTCGTTGCAGAAGCCACCAGCAGAATGCCAGCTGGGGACAGGAGCAGCCTGCACAAGATGTGATGCCTCCACTCCAGTTATTATCATTATTGCTATCATATTACATTACATCACCACTGGCCACTTCATTACTGCGTTGGGGGGGGGGCAGGGCAACGTGACCGGCCCTCTGACAGCACAATTCATTCCAGAGAGGCGACAACATCAGCATGCAGCATTGTCCTCTAGCCTCTAAAGCAGCTAAACAAGCCTCTGATCCGCTGTTAGTGTTGTAGTTACAACTTTAATCTGGGATCCTCCCTCCCCATGCCAAAATCAGATTATGAGACTCAATTACACTTGATCCATAATCTCAGCGCGCAGGCACAGTGGGTACAAGGTTATCAGCCCAAACAAATGGGAGAGGATTTACAGAGTCTTGTTGTAAAACTGCACAACCTGTAGGCTAGAAACTCTTTGGAATTTAATGCAGTTTGCTTTTATTGATGCCGTTAAAACCGCAGAATCTGGAAGCCAATCTGTGACATTTGTCCTTGCAAATGTGCAGCTTGTAATCACATTGGTGCATGCAAGAATGCGCAAACACTGGCAGAAAGGGGAGGAAAAGGGAATGTAAATACTTGGCAAAAGCAGCTAAAGTCTACAATGTCAGCGTAGTATCGACAGCAAGGTACATTAATAATAATATTTGAATAGTTCCACTCTAACTGCGTGTGGCTATTAAAGCTGATCTTTGTGATAGGACGAATTAGGATCATTTGCATAGAAAAGGGCCAGTTGTTTGCATAATATGTCCATATTATGTCATATATCTTTGTGCAAATAGCCCACAAGCACTGATATTAATGGTTCTCTTCACCATTTTTGCCATTTTTGAACTGGTTAGGATTCCTTCATTGTCGAAATATCCAAAGAGGTCTCCTCCTCTCCAACACTCCCAGGTTATATATCCATTAAAAACCTTAAATAAGGTAGTATATGTTAAAAACTTATGTTTCTATCCGGGAGGATTTACAGAGTCTTGGTGCAGAACTGCTCGACCTGTCGAAACTCTCTCGAATATAATGAATTTCGCTTTTAATTGATGCCGTTAAAACTGCAGACTCTGGAAGCCAATCTGTGACATGTCCTCACAAATGTGTCGCTTGTAATCACATTGGTGCATGCAAGAATGCGCAAACAGTGTGGGGGGAAAAAGGGAGGAAAAGGGAGAAAGAGGGAGTAGGAGGGAATAACTAAATTACAATCCTCTGGTGAACAGCCTGCGGCTCCGGCTCCCATCCAGCCCGTATTTTATCACCCTTGGTTGGCCGCGTGAACGCTGGAACAGAACTTGGAGTGAGTGTGCAAATCAAGCCCTCACAGCACTGGATAACAGGTGGGGGGGGGGACAGGACAACGGTGGGACGGAATAACCTCTGGACTTCAGTCAGAAACGGTCATGCTCCATTAATGCAGGTCATCAATGTTTCACCTGCACCTGGTGGCTGTCACCAGAGGCAGTTATATGCCAATTTGACTGGGGGGGGGACTTGAAACACTTAGTTAGCGCACACAGATACATAAAATGCCAATATTTGATCATTGTCTCAATTGTGACCCTGTACGATGTACCTGTTCTTCAATGGAATAAACATTTGTTTTAGAAACAGAACTTGGGTCAAATACTTAGTTACAATTTTACTTGTTTTAAAGATACTTTGACCCATGAACAGTTGGGGTATTAAACATATTAAATATGCAGCAAAACTTATTTTTATTTTATTTCTTAACAGTTGTTGGTAATCGTTTCAGTAATTAGTTACAATTTTAATAAATTATATGATCAGAAAAAAACAAAAACACAAGCACAGGTCTTGCTGCAACACTTTCACACATTGTATTATTATAGTTTCTTTGTTTGGAGGGGGGGCACTGGCCCTTAATAGTGTTTATTTGTCAGATAATCTACATATTCGTATCTTTCACATTCAACTTGTATACATTTACTTTATATTTTGAATTTTTTTTTGTTTATGTTTGTTTATTTTCTACTCTTTTGATTTTTCAAATGATGTGCATTGCCTTGTTTTAACATGCTGCTGTAACAAAATGGTAAGTCAAATATATAAAAAAACTGTATTGGAAAAATAGTGGAGTAAGGTACTGATAACAGAAAGTAAGTACAGTAAAGAAGAATGTGTACTTCACTACTTCCAACCTCTCCGACAACGGAGGCAAACAAAACCCTCGGTGAAACGACCAATCAAATCCTGTGGAATCAAACCAGTGAGCATCAAGAGCTGATGAAGAACCTCGCCTGCCCGGAAACACGAAGCCCCTCCAGATGAGGCTCAGATTTAGGTCGTGTTGAATTTATCTCCTCAAACATCAAGGGGCATTGTTTCATTAGCATTAATTCCTCAGATAAGAAGTGTCGCATTGAGCTTTAGGCTACATACATTCCTGCAGAAAATGTATTGTAATCACTGTTCTGTGGAGATATTCCAAAGTGTGACTATCAATTAAAGGAGTCTTGTGCACTGCTCCACCTTGCAAACACGAGTACAATATCACAATTCACTGTAGGCACTCCACAACTGGAACAAAGAGACGTATGTACTGCGCTACTACCAACAGAGGGAATCAATAGGAACAAATGTGAAGGCAGGGAGGAGAACGCTTTTTAATATAAGAAGGAGACACGGCTTGATTCTAATCTCTGTCTTCCTTAGATTTTCATTCATCCAGGGAAGATTTACTGAGCTTGATGCCTCCTTTCACATATATTTAAACACAGTGGAGCAGAGTGACGGGTGTTTGCTGAGTGTGTCAACTCAAAAGCTCCCTGACACACTGGCATGTTTCATGTAGGATTGGGCTTTTTATCAGAACATACACTAAACTGCCAGTTTATCAGGTACACCGATCTAAAGCTAACGCAGTCTAATGCAACAGTGCTGCAACAAATCCTCAAGGTTACAACAGTCAGCTTTTGTTAAAACGATGTAGAGGGGGGGGGGGGGTAGTATTGTGTATGTTCCTGTTTTTAACATTACAGACTGAAGTATGCGACTGTTATTTGCTTTACTTTATCCAATTAAGCATTTTATTCTCATTAAAAATACTCTATTTTTTGGGGGGAGTTCCCTTCCCTGTAGTGTGTGATATAGGTTTGTGTGCATGTAAATGGTCTGGAAAGGCTAAAATCCCTATTCCCTCCAGAGGGAGTTTCTCTCCCACACACTCCCCCCAGCCGGAAATACAACCTAATACATCCAGTAAATTATATAGTATATACTGTAATAAATAGTTCAAACTGACCCATATATAGTAGTGTATCATAAAAATATGGTTAATAACTGACCAAATGCTCATGTAAGCACAAAGGGGATAAAACGCAAAAACAGGCGATCAAAAATAAACTGACCTAACCTTGAAAAAATTATGCATTTATTTAGGTTTGAAAATAGTTGCAACTATTTGAAATAATACATAATAAACAGAACATATAAGACATATAAGACATTTTAATGCAATAATGTTAGATATAATTATACATTTTTGAAAGTTGCTTATAACATGAGCATAAGCTACTGCTGTAACAATATGTAATTTCAGCCGACAAAGCGACATTTTGTGGCAGCTAAAAAGGAAAAAAAACAAGGTTTGCATATTGCTCTCTGTTAATAAAAAAGGAACTAACAGTGTCAGATGTTTATTAGCTTCTGTCTTTAATGAATCCAGCTATCTTGCCAATCTGAAAATCCCAAATCTAGATTTTTCAGAAAACACTATATTCAAGCCACCATCCTGCTCCTCTATATGTTAAAAAACATATAGATTAAATGTAGAGCACATAGGCTGGAATAAGACAAACCTCTTCCACAGCGTTTTGTGTTAACATGCCTGAAACTGCTTGCCGTCTCTCATTGTGTTTCACATGTGTGTGTGTGTGTGTGTGTGTGTGTGTGTGTGTGTGTGTGTGTGTGTGTGTGTGTGTGTGTGTGTGTGTATCACAGGGAGAGAGAGAGCGATGGTCTGTAGCTGCTGTCTGAGAGGGTGACTCATCTCTTCCAATCGCTGCACGCCACAGGATGCTCAATAGCCCGGTGCTCTGTGTGTGCTCACATGTGTGCACATACGCTCACAGAAACGCCTCGGCTGTCTCACACACCGCTCACGCTCTGCTCCCAGCATGCTGTTCTGCACACAGAGCAGCAGCATACATTACACCGGTCCACACCGCGCTCCCTGGCCGGTCGATACTCCGTACCACAACAGGCCGTTTTTCTCCCAGATGAGAACAGGGCAGCGCTCCACAGGTTCTGCTCTTAAAACACTTAAAGAGAATGCTACACCATCAATGCAAACAGCCTCTCTAACAGGAAGCAATGCTCTCTGGCAATGGAGGTCTCAGTGGATGAATAAGCGTGCGTTTGCCTGTGTGCAGCTCTTGCAAACACACTGTTGCTATCCACCATTTTCCCACACTCTTTCTCTGGTAGCAGTCAAATTCAAAAGGAAAAGACGGCCGCGCTTCAAGAGAATCCAACTGCACTTACACTACCCGCTGTAATTATGTTGCGCCAGCGGATGCTATTAATGTGCGTCTGCAGTGGCGAAACAATAATTTTCTATACAGCGGACAAGGATAAGAGCATCTACATACTTTGCACCGTCCGCTATTATGGTCGTGTTTTATGCGTGGTCTATATGAAAGTGGACAACATTGCAACAACAGTATATTCTTCATTAGGTTGGAATTGAAATAAAAAAGTAAAGTAAAGCTTATGGCTGCTCACCCTCGCCCTACACGTATTAATCCACATGAATCCCAATACGTGTGATTGTATGAAAATATTTTAAAAATAAATAAAATGTTATGCAATATACACAGAACTTGTTAGACCTCCACATCTATCAACATTCAAACATGTTTTAAAGTGTTTTTAATGTCCTTAAAAGTTTTAGAAAAACCCCATACAGCTCAGTAAACATTATGAAATGTTACTTTATTTGATCATTTTACATTCATATTTCCCCCTTTGATTAAAACAAAGCACTTAGGCAAGTTTTCATGATACGTCTTTCTCGGACATGATCGGTTGTTTCCGTGAACGGCCGAATGTTGTGTCACAGTGAATGTTTTGTGGGTCAGCATTTTCCCCTTTCCTTTCCTAAAGGATGTTCCGTTGTATCCTAAGCTAAAGGAAATTATAAAGACAGCATCAAAGCTCCTATCCTAGATTCTAGAGAATCCAAACAGCTCTTATCATGGCTGCCACTGAGGTACTTCCGGGTTATTTCACTTGGTTAGGAACCTTCCTAGGCAAAATTAACAATTTGATCGCGACCTCTGTATCCTGTTTAAACCTGTAATAGCCCTCAGTGCTGGCTGATAACATGAAAAGTTACAAAAAGCTGTGGAATGTCGCACATTTACTGGCTCTGTTTGAATGTGCATTCGCAGATCATCATTTCCGTGAAAAAACAAAATCAACGCCTTCGTTGGGAAGTGTTACCAGTGTTACCAGTGTTGGACTGCCATGCTCTCTAACTGCCAGCATTTTACACCCTAAGAGAGGGTGTGGATGCTGTTGAATGAAAGCAGTCAACCGTGCAAAGAATACATGCAGGCAGAATATGTTGCGCATCTAACAACTCGTAGCAGGGACAAATATGAAAAGCACTGATAGAGGGGATATAAAGATGATGATTATACGGACAAAAAGCATGGAGACAGAGAAGGACAAATAGGTAAATCATTACTCCTTCCACCCAGCAAGACACTGTATGATCGCCAAGCCTTTTCCCCCCAACCGCAATGCAATTTTCCTCCATTTTTGATTATAGATTGCACGCCGTGATTTCAGCCCGGTTCCATTTTACCATCTGACAGTGGTGCTGTCTGTGCCATTTAGACGTAAGTGGACGCTCCATCTCCTCCACGGGCAATTTACATGTTTGCATCTCGTCAGTGCCATTTGTAAGGCCAATGCAAAATGTCAAAAAGGGGGGGGATTCAGTGCCTTGGTTAGTTTTCACCTTTGATACCAGAGTGTATCGCTTAATCAGCCACAGAAATGCCAGTCTATGGATGGGTTATTCACTCCAATAGACATTTTTCTCAGATTTTTTTTCCTTACTGTCAAACACACGTGGCAGCAGTACACATGAGCTCATACCAAGATGGACACACTTGAGGATACAACACCACTCAACACCCCAAAAGTTGAAGACATATCGTATAAAAGGACCTTTACTGTCATCCATCTATCTTGTAGTATTCTGTAACATCAATAAATTATCTTTATGCTAATTTCCAGGTTCATATCAGTATTTAGTGTCTCTACTGTGACATGTATCCATGCTTTAATGCTCAAAAAGCTCTTTATTTTTCTCACACTGCCTGTGCTGCAGCACCTCTTTTCACCCTCTGTCTGAAACCAGAGCCCAGTCTGCTCTAATTGGTTAGCTGGTCGGCTCCGTTGTGATTGGTCAACCTCTTAGAGATGTCCCGCCCTTTAATCTATCACACTCTATGTTGGAGCACTAGCCAAAATAAGCACAATACACAGTGATGTCACTATGTTACGCAAGTAAACATATTTCAGGCAGTGGGGAACTTTGAGATTTTAACCTATAACACACTACAGGAAAGAGACAACCCCTAAAAGCACAATAGGGCCCCTTTAATATTATTGTTCCATATCTTCTGTACTACATCCTTTTCCACCTTCAGCGGCTGTTGAACACCCAGCTGTCCAACGGGAGGAAAATATCTTGAAATAGACTCTCCTGAGGTTTCTGCCTTTCTTTTCTTTAGGTTATTTGAGGAATAATGTGATTTTAGGCTATGCAAACAAATCCAACTTTTGACGCCTCAGACAGTTTCTCTACTTTACTGTCCTTTTAAAACCTCTACCTCTGCACACATGTACTGCTCTGAAGTTTTCCAGACAACTCTAGACGGTTGAACCAGGCAGACTCTTTAGGGTCAGTTTATAGTGTAAAGTCTGGGTACTGTCCATTGAACCCATGTGTAAATAGAGAACTCATGATGACTGAGTTGGTGTGTTGTATCCAAGATTAAAACAAGCCAAACAAGGGTGGGTGAAAAAGAAGGGCAATCTACACAAAGACGCCCATACAAATGTCTAACTATCTGCCTTTAAGGAGCAATCACTAAATTGTCTGGAAAAATTCAAGGAATAGCTAAAGACAAAAAGGACGATCTGTCTATCTGATATCTGTGCCATGTCCTGCCTTCTGCACTCTCTACCCAGGCACCACGCTTTGGTCTAACCAAATGGAGTATTTCCAGTAAGTGAGAACACTTCTGACTAAAAAAGTGCCTGTTGTGTGCTATATGTGTGAACGGGGCACAATGTGCAGAGTTTATATGAGTCTTAAACATTGTCATGGCCCATTTACAGTCCTGAAAGCAGAAGCACTATTGACATATGATCAATCATATAGTAAATAAAGATCGATCTAAGAAAGTTGTAATCCTCCTTCAAAGATTATGAGCCATCACAAACAAATCCCATAAAAAGATCAAAACCACAGTAAATTTGATTCCCCGACTTATTTTGATTCTAATGAGGACTGCACAGCAAAACCCTGTGATGTCCAAAAACAGCTGGAAACTTTATTTTTCAAACACATCATACTCAACCTGAGTAAATATTGCATTTATGGGGACTGTTCAAACTGCAGATTAAACAGGTCCTATTCTGCTTTTTGGGTTTTCCCTTTCCTGTAGTGTGTTCTATAGGTTTAGTGCATGTCAATGGTCTGCAAAGGCTAACATCCAAAAGCTCCCTCCAGAGGGAGTTTCTCTCCCACAAACTCCCCCCCCCCCCCCCCTGCCTGAAATGACTCCATTGGAATTATTTGTTTACTTTTGTAACAAATTTACATCACTATGTAACACTCGCGCTTCTATTGGCCAGCGCTCCAACAAATTGTATGTGATAGGCTTAGGGGTTGGAAATGTCTACTTGGTTGACCAATCACAAGAGAGCCGGCCAGCTAACCAATCAGAGCAGACTGGGGTCTGGTTTCAGACAGAGGGTGAAAAGAGGTGCTGCAGCACAGGCAGTGTGAGAAAAATAAAGAGCTTTTTGAACATTAAAACATGGAGACATGTCACAGTAGAGACACTACATACCAGAGATGGAGTACTCAAGTCCTGGACTCGGACTCGAGTGCCGATTTTCGGGACTCGTGACTCGACTCGCGCACTGATTGACGCGGACTCGACGCGGACTCGTGAATTCTCGCGCACGATGACTCTG
The DNA here is from genome assembly GCA_031216635.1 of Dissostichus eleginoides. Taxonomy (NCBI): domain Eukaryota; kingdom Metazoa; phylum Chordata; class Actinopteri; order Perciformes; family Nototheniidae; genus Dissostichus; species Dissostichus eleginoides. Next base: position 5,321,737 of record CM062278.1, on the reverse strand, counting down.
ACTCGTGCATTTTTTGCCCACGATGACTCAGACTCGACTTGTACATTGACGCTCCGACATGGTCTCGAGCAAGTTTTGTCTCGAGTCAGATGTACTCTGTCCTGGCGTGTGCACCTGCGAGGCGAGCTCACGTACTGGGCCGCTATTCCAGTCTAAAGATGTCTAGAGACACACCCCGCCTCTTGCTGTATGCGTTCAAACATTCTGCTTCCACATTGGAAAAGAGCAGCGCAAAATGCTCGTTATGTGGAAACAATATTGAAGAGAAGGCTCCATAACACATTACTCTAAGGATCGAGTTCAGACATATAGGCTGTCTTGAACACTATCATCAGAGTAATGTAATCTAATCAATAAATAAAGATTCAGCCGATAACACGAAAGCACATGGCTACTTAACATGCAGAATGTGTCATTTTGCATGCTAAGTAGCCATGTGCTTTCTGGGGCTAAATCTTTATTGATATAATTTAAACTTTCACTATAATAATTCAACACAGTCTCACAGCATTTCGTGTTATAGTCACAAAATGAATCTATTGATTCGTGTTCACCACACGATTTTCGCATTTTCTTCGTGTCACACAGAACAATTTTAAAAGCAATAACAAATAATAACAAATTTGAAGGAAAAAGAGATAAAAAAAATACAGATTTCAGTATTCTGACACAGAACGATTTTAGAAGCAATGTATTTCTATTGGTATTATGTTTCGTGCCTGCACCAAATAATAACAAATTAGAAGGAACATTTTTTTAATAAAATACAGATTTCAGTATTCTGAGGCTCTGAGCCCCATTTCTTTTCCTCACGGACGGCAAAAAAACTCCGACATTATACAATTTAAAATAAAGGGTTAGGTTTAGGCTTAGGCTAAGATATTGAGTAAGAAAATGTTTTTATTAACCACACAGCTTCCGGTCTTCCAAGACCCGACCGGACAAAAAGACGTGGTGCAGGCACGAAATATACTACCAATAGAAATACATTGCTTTTAAAATCGTTCTGTGTGACACGAAAGAAATGCAAAAATCGTGTTGGTGAACACGAATCAATAGATTAAATTAATTTTGTGACTATAACACGAAATGCCGTGAGACTGGGTTGAATAAATGTAGCGTCCCGGCTGAACGATGGTCAGACTCTCTAACTGATGGTATCTGTTTATTGCACACCCTTGCTTTTATACAATCATTACCAACGTAAGAACTTATGCCCTTATCAGCCAGGTGCTAAAAACCGAATGCAACTATTTAGTATATGTTAATTTTTTCGTCATCTATCCGTCAACTCGTTATACATGTGTGTTTACACAGCGCCGTTGTCCATTGACTTCCGGTAAAAGTTCCTTCAAAATAAGAGTATCGATCTTATTACTATCAAAATAAAAGTGCAAAACGAAAACTTTACCATAAGAAAAATATTGGCATACAAATATAATCACTTCTCCAAAAGGTAACTCATTTTAAATATAGTTAGACATATTAAAGGTCATTTACAATAATAACAAAATAAATAATAATAATAATAATAATAATATTAATATTATTAATAAGCTTTATATTCGTATAGCACCTTTTATACAAGAATTGTAGCCAAACTCGCTTCGCAGCAGTTCAATAGACACATTAGTATAACATGACAGGATAAAAGCAATGTAGTGGAGCAGCTATATTTCAACAAATATATGAAGAGTTTGGTTCCAAAACGCTATAAATCCATTTTGATTAATTTGAGTAAAAATGTGTTTTCTTTACCAAGAAAAGTGGCTATTTTCTGTTTCGCACTTTCACATAGCATCTTGAGGTTATAATAACATTAAAAATTAAAATCAAGATTTTTTATTTTCAAAGATTTATTTTAAAAACTGATTATTTTTTTCCCAAAATGCAATAAATCCATGACACGTTTTTTTTTCTCCAAAATTCAATAGATCCATTTTATCAATATAAAAGTTATTTTCCATATTGAAACAGTGCAAAATACATAACAGTAATTAGGGATGGGTACCGAGCCCCAGTATTAAACGGCCCCGGGGCTGAATTATTAAAGGCCGTGGTACCGTTAAGCTCCGACGTTATCGGTCTTTTTATCGGTACTGGAGAGATTTAAAAAATATATGTCATATGTATTATAGCTACAAAAACATTATATTGCAGTTTTAGTTTCGCCAACTCCGTTTCTAATATGCAAAAAGACTGCAAAATGCATCTATGATTATTTTTTGTATTTTCGAACACACACACACACACACACACACACACACACAAACACACACACACAAACACACACACACACGGCTGCTACATGCATGCAACACACACTCACACTCACACACACACACACACACACACACACACACACACACACATACGGAGGAGATGGCGGAGAGAACGCGCTCCAAGGTGTGGTTAAACTTTACCCGTCTCGATGTGGACAATGCTCGTTGCCAAAAGTGCAATAAGAGTTTAGCATGTAAGGGCGTAACACGAGCAATTTGTCTAAACATTTAGCAAAAGTGCACCACATTCACACGGAGAAATACATGGTTTGTATAGTACAAAATAAATTATATATATTTGTAAGTAGATGACGAAAGCCGGTAGGATGCCGGGTGCATTCAGGGCGCCGCCATTACTGTTTACACTGCGTGGAATGGTGCTCTGTGATTGGTTAAGCTGCGTGGAATGGTGCGCTGTGATTGGTTGAGCGGATGTATCGCATTCTGTAGAGAAGGGAGACTGGCGTTTGTCGCTGTTTGGAAAGAAAGTGAGAAAACAGGACAGAATAACAGGGCGGATATCGCGTTTTGCGGAAAATTGAATATTGACTTTTCAATACCGCCGAAATACAATACTGATTTCGGCGGTAACTCATTTTTTTCAAAAGTGGCGTTTATCGCGTTTTGGAACCAAACTCTTCATATCCACTAAGATTAATACATGACGACTTGTGACTCGGACTTGACTTGGACTCTTCTTGGGTGACTCGGACTTGGACTCGGACTCGAACATAGGTAATGATGATTCGGACTCGACTCGGACACTCCTTGGGTGACTCAGACCTGGACTCGGACTCGAACACAGGTAATGATGACTCGGTCTCGGACACTCCTTGGGTGACTCGGACTTGACTCGGACTTGGACTCGGACTCGACTCTGACTCTCCCTAGGTGACTCGGACTTGGACTCGGACTCGAAAAGCGGGGGCTCGAGAGTGACTTGGACTCGTGAATTGGTGATTTGACTACAACACTGCTACATACTAATATGGACCTGAAAATGAGCAGAATATGTCCTCTCTAATATTTACACATTTTAAAACACTAGAATTCTGAATTTGAAACTGACTCCAAATAGTGTCCACAAACATGTTACTCGACAACAGTGTGCCTTACTGATGTGTTTTAACAGTAGTTGGACAATAATGGAGCTCTATGGCACATAGGAATGAGGTACAGTTACTGTATATTAGGCTTTGGCTATACACAGATACATACTTGAAAGAATTTAAGGCTGCTGCCTACTTGTTAAAATTCATGGTTTTTACTATTGTGCCATCAAAACACACAGTTTAAGATGAGAAAGAATGGGAAATTGTGACCAATTTGTAATGTTGGCTCTAATCAATGGCATGCCCGATGTAGCCAAGAGAACCCTTTTCTGGATAATAAACATACATGTATCCATATCAGAGCCTGAGATAATCCAAACGGTGTGACCTGTGAGTATAAATGTGAAGGGCTCTTAATAAACCTTGCCTAAAGATATACCTCTCTGCCTGTCATGTTATCGCTTTCCGTTCGAATAACACACGTCTCTTTTTCTGCTGTCCTTATCTTTCCCCAGTCAGGAAGGCTTGGGGGGCAACATTGCATCAATAGCTGCTCCTTAATTATAAGTCTAACAAACAGCAGCAGCCCTTACAGTACATATAACAAAAAAAAGAAGTGACTGCAGGGCTCTCATATGAGGAGAACGATGCACTTTCATAAAGTGATATGGTCATGAGGTTAATTGTCAAAGGTCATGGTGATCATGATTAACAGTGGCAGAAAAGGCCATGGTGCATAAAAAAGCAAGTCTATTATAAAAATGACTGTCGCCTTTAAGCTTCGATCTTTTTTTGTTTTGCGGGTTAGGGTTTAGTGGTGATATACTTCTGCTAATCAGGGCCTGGCAGAAGCAGCGGCAGCAGTGTAATGGAGGGCCGGAGAGGGGCATTCTGGGAGCTGCCTTCTTGTCTGATAACAGAGGTTGACAAGCAGACAGCCAGCCAGCATGCCAAAGGGCTGGATCTCTCTCTACACTGCCCTAATGGAGGTAAAAACTCAAATATAGGCTCTTAATGAGTTTGTCTAGACTGCCATAGCATTGTGCAAATGAGGTGCTGTCCGGTGCCGTTAAATGCATTGCACAAATACAGCGGGCCAATCGGAAGCCAGTGACAGGAACTCAAACAGAGGCAGAGCGGGGGGGAAGGGGGAGACACAGGGAGGCTGTTTACACGGCCTGCCCTAATTTCTACCAAGCTGCTTCTGGTGTTCAGAGAGGGTCGCACTGTCCGCTAGGGAGGGCTGCTGACGGTTGGATTTGAGGGGGGAGACATTTGAACCTAGACAGTTGTTGGGGAGTAACAGATTACATGTAATGGGATTACTTGATCAGAATAAAAAGAAATAACTGTATTACCTTAAAGTAACATACAGGCTTACAATCTAACAATACATTTTAAAGAGGAAATATGTTCATTTTTAGCTTCATATTTGTATTTAGTGTCTCTACTGACATGTCTCCATGCTTTAATGTTCTAAAAGCTCTTTATTGCTCTCATACTGCCTGTGCTGCAGCACCTCTTTTCACCCTCTGTCTGAAACCAGAGCCCAGTCTGCTCTGATTGGTTAGCTGGCCGGCTCTGTTGTGATTGGTTAACCGCTTCGAGATGTCCCGCCCCTTAGTCTATCATGCTCTATGTTGGAGCGCTAGCCAATAGAAGTGGGACTGTTACATGTGACAGGCAGGGGGGGGGGACTCCATCTGGAGGGAACTTTTACATTTTAGCTTTGCAGACCATTGACATGCACAAAAACCTATAGAACACACTACATGAAAGGGAAAACCCCAAAAAGCAGAATAGGGCCTCTTTAACTATTGATAATGATGTTCTCTTGTTTAAGTTTATCTGCATTGCATTTGATATTGAGGTAATCCAAAAGCAATGGAAAGTAATCAGGCCACATTACTTTTATATTGTGATACTAAAATGAGTTTACTGATTACATTTCTTTACTGGTAATTTGTTATTGTAACATAATTCATTTTGAAACCAACCCTGCTAAGCCTGGTTTCAGATCAGATGCCATAGTTTGTTGGAGACTGTGTACCGGCAGCGGACATGAATCATGTGAGTCAGATGGCTTCTGTCACATGGAAAGGACAAGTAGGACCTGTTTGATTTGAATCATCTCTGACTCATCAAAGAGGGAGCAGTAGATGTATGCAGAATGGCCATAAAAACTAATTTATCCAAGCTGAGAAAATGTGTGCCAAAATCATCAAGTTGGGGATAAAATCAAAATGCTACTACATTATCTTTCATAAAGACTGTTGTCAGCGAGGACAGATTTACATTTCAAGCAGTGTGCCTCTCTGTAAAAAGTATTGGGTGCCAATTAATCAGTGACTGTATACATCAAAACCATGAGACCATCGAATTCACTTTCTTTACACACACACACACATACACACACACACACACACACACACACACACACACACACACACACACACACATTAAGTTGCAGCAATCCCTTCTGCTGGCAGCAGCACTATTATAATCTGTCACACACCTAGCTGAGGAGCATACACAATTTCAATAACAATGGGTTAAAGCAATGCAATTTGTTCCCGTTCTAAAAGAGGGATGCATTAAAAATAAAGTGTCCAATAGGGAGAAGAGCCAATAGTAAGTATTGGCTCTCACTCTAAAGCAGGGGAAACACTGTTGATGTCGGAGATAAATGGTGTTGTGCGAGCTCTGAAGTCATTAGTCAGGGAGAAAACAATCTGCATCACATTGCCGTTGGCCATCACATTGGCCAACGGCAATGTTGGGGTGGGGTTGACTGGTGGATGAGCCAGACCTTTCCACTTTCACACCAGCCCGCAGTCAGCCAACACTGAGGTTAAACGGGAACAGCGGCAGCAGTCTGCAGTGGGGATGTGGTTTCAGAGAGCTCACACACAAAGCAATCCCCACACGCTAACATAATCACGCCCGACATCAAATATAAGTAAATGCTCACAAGTGGAACACGAGTGCACGTATTAAATATTAACCTTAGCCAAACCTTGACTCATGCGCCGCTGGTTCACACGGCAGAGCACAGAAGTAAGCCTCTGTATAACCGTGTAAGTCAGCGGCAGCTGGGGGGGGGGGGGGGGGTTGCTCTTCTGTCAGATGCCATGTTTGGAACAAGTGCAAGCCAGGTAAAGGGTGAAAGGTAGCCGATGCTAAGTGGGCTGAAAATAATTAGCGTTTACTCTGAGAATTAGCTTAAGCTGCGTAATTATGACCAAGCTTCACACCAACACAAACACTGCAGTACCCATCACTCATCTGTTTGATTTTATCAGCGTCTTGGACAAAAATCGAATTAAAATGATTATTTTTAAATTATGGGATATTCCCTTGTAGAACAATAACATTTTGGTCCTTTGCTATGAGGTAAATACATTTTTGTATACTATTTGCATGTCTATTTGGGGAGATAGTAAGCTAAAGCCAGAAGACAGAGACTGTTGCTTAGCTAAGCATAACCAGGTAGCTCAGCTGTCAAAAGGTAACACAACCTACCAGCACCTCTGAAGCTTTCTCATTTTGGAACATTTTGGAGTGGTTTTTGAGGTCGTTAAGGAAGCTGAATCCATTTCTGACAGCTTCAGTTTCAAAAATGGCAGTTTTAACCAGAAAGTGGCCATATTTGTACTCTCGTGGGATGATTTGATTACTGTTGCAACCATTGGATATAGAGAGCACTAGATGACAATTATTATCTCTAGTGTGGACAATTATCTTTCAAATAAATAGGCAATCTGTCCAATCCAAATGATCCAGAGTCCCCTAAATCTTCCAAATCCACCCAAAATGTCTCAAAATCAGCCCACCAGGAGGCGTGACTCCCTCTTGTCATCACAGTTTCAAATTGCTGCTGTTTGTAGCAACATTTGTTAACCTGCAGTTGCTAACAGGTGAATATTGTACGTTGCCCTATACTTGTTCAATAATCACCAACCACAAGGCCTCGCCCCCCCCCCCTGTCGGTATCACAGTCTGTCGTCGCCCCGCCACTCCTTCCCTCTCACCACAGCACACATCCACAGGAAATGTCAACACGGTGCCGTGAGAGGCGCTTGCATATCTAAACAGGTCATCGCCATTCTCACTGTAAATCCCTTCATCTCCTTAAACACACACAGCCAAAGCTCCTTTAGTATTAAAACATGTCTCCGAAATACAATAGTCCAGGGCATGGGGGGATAAAGCAGAAAACAGTGTGTGTGAGCTGCAGAAGATCTGAAAGCTGCCAGGAAGTTATTTTTCATTAGCAACGAGCATCCTGCCCGCACAACTTACAGTATTTGTGTATTAGCCATAATTGCTCAACAAGAAAGGCACCAAATGGGGATTGGATTTGAGTAAACAACTCTCTTAAAGGATGTTTTGCAATCACAATGAATTCCTCTCCACTGAAAGACTTGTATCTCCTCTACCCTGCTGACATGTATTCACTCTAACTTTCTTCCACCTTTTGAGTGACAATAATAGTGATTGTATTGGCAATACACATCTAGTGTCTGAAAAAGAGCTGATGTATTGTTTGTAAAGTGAAGCCTGGTTATGTCTCTGTTCCTCTCGGTCATAGGGATTAGCTCTGCTGAGAATGAACGGATGGATTCTCACAGTCTGTCCCTCTGTATGAGACCTTGTGGTCAGCTCCAGCAGTCAGCAGTAATGCCATCCAGCTGATGGAAGGCTCAGCCAATGGAAACTAATGCATCTAGATGGGATCCTGTCTTGGTTGGTTTTGTTCAAGATGGAGGGCAGCAGCAGAACAGACAAGTGGAGTGTGTTCTGTTTGGGAACAACTTTATATATTTAAACTGTTATATTACTAAAATGCTATATTCCCAGGCTTCGGGAGTAATGAATTTCACAAACAGGACACAAAAAAACTGTTTTCCCTAAAAAACTATTATTGCTATTTATTTTCTCTTGTTTTTATTTGCATTTCATTTGATATTGAGGTAATCAAAAGTTACTGAAATTATTCACATTACTTATATGTATTTATTTAGATTAGGTTATGACTAGTATTTGAACAGAATACATGTTTAGAGTAACGCCCCCAATTCTGTGTATTACATGACATGTTATATGGCTAACGTTGTTATCCAAAGTGACTTACATACACTGTAATACAGCAGACATTCCTACGGGGTTAAGTATCTGGGCCAAGGCTAAACATGTTGACTGCAGAACATGGACACTTTGATTGGTAGACCCCCATTTAAAAGTGCATCGGAAGCCGATTTGGTTACGGGCCATGGCATGAAAATCCTAAAAATATTCTCTTTGCTAAATTATGAACCATCCAGATCTCTCAGGTCTTCTGGGACTGGTCTGCTCTCTGTCCCCAGAGTCAGAACTACTCTTACTACTTTTAAATCCAGGCTGAAGACTTTTCTTTTTGCTCCTCCTTTTAATGGAACTATTCATATCTTACACTGCAGTGTCACTTTTATTCATGTATTTTTTATGTTTATTTTATTATCTTTGCTTTTCAATTACTGTTGTTATAATATATTTCCGCTGCACTATTTCTTAATGCTCTTAATGTCTTTCATTTTTGTAAAGCACTTTGAGTTGCCTTGTGTTGAAGGGTGCTATATAAATAAACTTGCCTTGCCTTAAAAGGAAAACAAATAAGTTTAGGGCCATATTGATTCAGGTCCTGCATCATCAATAGTCGTATTAAAGGACGCAAAAAATAAGATTATTACAGCTGGCAAAGCCATAGCATGACCAAATCAAAACACATGGTTGGACATTAAAGAGGCCTTGTTATGCTTTTGGGGGTTTTCCCTTTCCTGTCCAGTGTGAAATAAAGCCGACTCTGATGTGATTGGTCAACCGCTTAGAGATGTCCCGCCCCTTAGCCTATCACGCACAATGTGTTGGAGCGCAAGCCAATAGAAGGGCGAGTGTTACATAGTGATGTCACTACGTTCAGGCAGTAAACAAAAGAGTCCAATGGAGGCGTTCAAGGCAGGGGGGAGTGTGTGGGAGAGAAACTCCCTCTGGAGGGAACACAGGGATTTTGAAGGCCTTTGAAGACCATTAACATGCACACAAACCTATACCACACTACAGGACAGGGAAAACCCCCTAAAAGAAAAATAGGGCCCCTTTAACTGAATAATGGTAACACTTCTTCCACCACTATCTTGACAACCTCTTTATCTGTCTTCTTCATCGTAATACCTGCAATCTATTGCAAACATTACCATAACTATCCACTCACAAATACAGATGTTTAGTCCCCAGAAACATCCCCACTGTAGGAGAGTTTAGCCAACACCTGTTCTACTGTAACAGTGATGCAGAGGAGCCTCTAGTTACCTCACCTCACTTTACATATTCATTAAATACTGTACAGGGAATACATCTGTGAACAGCTCTTTCCTTATTGGACCGTGGCCTTAGGGCCTTTGTTGTGATTGGATACTGGCAAAAGAACCCTTCCTCCCCCCTCTGTTGTAAAGGTCTGCTCCTGCATATTAAACAGTCGGAGTGATGCAGCAATCAAATGCAGTATCATCTCAAATAATAAATACATGGAATGAGCCTGGTTGATAATAGGTGGAGTTAAAAAGGGGGGGTGAGACATGTCAATGTGATGAAGACAGATTATGAGGCTGCATTGCTGTAAACCAGTGAGTCAGCCCTCCCTTCCTTCAGGCAGAGGAGGGGGGGGGGGGGGGGGGGGGGGTGGGGCAGTGAAGGAGACATGAAAATGCATGGGAGCTGTCCCTGGTGCTGAAATCCGGAACAAGTTCAGCTCAGTGCAAGAAAAAACTAATATGCATGCTGTCTTTCAATACCTGACCCACATCTAGGATAATCTGCATCACTGGCTTCAGTGTAACAGGTCAGTAGTTCTCTTTAATGTGAGAAAATCAAAATGTTATTATATCTCAATCCACATCACGGACCAAACAAAAGCCTTTCTGTCCAGTTTTTCCACATAGATCCATCCAAAGTCTGTCGTTGGCATTCTGATCACAAAGCCAGGGGTGGGGGGTTCTCTGCCATGTAATTCTGCTCTAAAGACTCTCATTAAAGTACTTTTATATCCCAGAAACCTCAGTCCCCGAGGAGACAACCGTGCTGGGTTTTCATGCTATTTGTGGACTTAACACAGCCCCGTCAGAAGTGCATGTGAAAGGGTCCGGATCAACAGGAATTGGATATTTCATATTGAAAGACATTGTCCCCCCCTTCCCAACCCAGCTCTTTGAAATGATTTTGTTGCATTATTCATCTTTCAAAGCTGTCACGCTTTGAGGCTAACCCTCTGTCAGTTTGCCCAACATCACAGATGCACCATGAGATGGATCCGCACACTGTACCCCACAGACAGCTGATCTGAGGAGGAACCCATCCGCATCACATGGAGGCAGAGGAAGGTGATTCAGCTATATTAGAGACAGTGATCAAACAAAGCTAACTCCAGTAATGCAAAAACCTTTTTGTAGCATTGCCACAGGAACTTTTGTACTTTGTAACTCTGATTTCCCCTCAGAACACCAAAGCAGCCAATTGCAACTCATGTAACAAATTCACTAAAAAGCCTCCTTAAATTCTGAAAAGAGGCTCCTTTACTGAACTTGCAGCCACATTCTTCTCTTTGACGTGAAAAGATCATGCAACAGGTCTAGTACTTGCAGTACCCTATGTAAAAGGCTACACGGGTCATTGTTACAATAGACTGTATTTTAGATTAGGACAACAGGAGAATGATGTCACGAGTCCGTAAATAAGGGTCCTTTTCTGGGCACTGCAGAGACCAGGCGGGTGTGGTGACTGCATTCGCGCAATCCCCGGCGCGAACTCTCCCAAAAAACACACTATGTGGACACCCCTTCCCCTGTGAAGGCTCTCCATAGCTACCACAACCAGGCGGACGTGTGTTGGAGTTCAAATAATTAATGTGCTGCCAGGAATATTTAGAACATTTCGCTTTATTCCGACAGTCAGGTGCCCATTGACGGCGCGCCTCCCCAAAGCCCGCGTATGATAACAAAATACATGCACAATGACAAGCTGACATCTGCTCTCCATCTGACAGCAGCTTAGTATTCCACACAGACATCACACTCCCCCCCCCTCCCCCCCAGCACCCTATGTTTTCTTCCCCCTCCGTATACCCCACTCTTTCTCCATTCCTATGCGGCTTTTTTTTTTTTTCTTCCTCCCCTCCCGAGGCAGCCCGAACACAACAACGGAATTGAACAGCGGCTTCATGAAATATGCAGGTATATATATTAAAAAAAAACTCGGAAAGCAAAAACGACATCTCAAGCCAAACACTTTTCATGCTCTGCCGAGAAACTGACCTCCCAGTCTAACGAATCCCACTCTTCGGTAAACATCCGGAGGATTGCTTTTCATCCAAAAAAAAAGCGGACCACCACCAGGCGCAGCGGCTCTCTCTATGGAGCGACTGGGCGATGCGATGCCATTGCGCTTTTGGTATTATCCTCATGAAATCAATTTGAACAGGGGGACGTCGTCAGGAGGAGAAGGCATCTCGGCGGCGTCGCCCACAGAAGAAACGATGCTACGCTTTACAGTCCAACATTTTTTTTTTGTTGCTGTGCGATGGTTGCAACCAATTAGCACACCACTTGCGCTCGGAGGCGAATAGCTCCTGACAAGGCGCTCCTTCTCTCGAGCTTCGGTTCTATCGCTGTGCTGCTTTTTGGAAAAAGGTGGCAGACTATACAACACACGCAACTTCTCATTTCCAGGATACAGGGAAGGAATTTAGCGTAGCGCTTACTCCAAAGCCAATAAATCCCAGTAGCGCATTTGACAAATCCTTCCCCTCTGCTGAGGAGCAACAATAACCTTAAGAGGTCCCTGCCTCTTAAAACGCGTTATTCCATGGTGAGAGAAAAAAAAAGATCCATAATAGGCCCTAAGCAGTGGGAGATGTGTAGGGGGTGCTAAAAAATGAATGACACTGGGTATGGCTACTCACCATTAGCACAGCAAAGTTATTATGATGGGTGCAATGAATGGTGGTCGTGTTGCCCCCGGAGCCTGTTATGTGGCAGCCCTCTGCCCTCCAGCCACCGTGTCCATCCAGCAGGTCAAAATCCCAATAGGCAGCGGTGGGGTCTACACCCAGTGCGAAGTGCCTGAGAGCAATAGTAACGGTGTGCACGGCGCTCCCCAGGCTGCACCCATCTGCAAGAAACACATTCAATTAAGGAAACCAAGTGGAAAGTCTGGAAAAGAAGCGTGGACATGGGTGGCGGGCGCACACGCATTATTGCTCAGGTTACTGCAGTTTAAGTGAACTTAAGGAAAGTGACATTTGTCTTATGTAGAAATGCATCAGTGGATGGAACGCAGCGTGTGATTCATTTTAATTAAACAGGAAGTAATTGAGATATTGTGGCACACTATAGCTGCGAAGCTCCAACATGTTGCGCAGAGCCACAACGGATCCACAGTGCATGTGTGTGTGCGTGTGATAGCATGTTGGCATTACAGTGCAGCGTTGACATCACAGGCATGATGATGATAAAAATGGATTTCCTCTTACCTAATTTGGTGAAAGCAACTGGTGTCGAAACGCTCCTACGCTTCCCATCGTCTGCGAGATTGGACGAATTGCCCGTGCAAGGGAAGAGTTTCCCATTGCGAAACACAATAAACTGCAGCTTGCAAGTGGAGTTATCAACAGATTCCAACGCAGAGGAGGAGATAGGCGTACCAGCCAGCGGTAAATTGATTGAGGCGACTGCCACTGAGTTCTACGGGTGGAAGAAAAAAAAGAGAGGAGAATAAAAATTAAATAATGTCTCCGAGATGCGCAGGGGGAAAAACAAACTCCCAGGGAAAAAGAGACTGTTGATTTATTTGCCTCTCCAGGAGTGGAGGCGACCATAGACCACAAGTGACCAAGGGAATGAGAATCACGTTTGAAGCGCTCTAGTGCGCCTATTTGGTCAGGCTCCCTGCCGCAGAGGTGAAAATGGTTCTTACCATTTCAGCTTGAGGGCACATCAACATTGCAGCTTGATTTAAAGAGACAACCGGTCTGACTTTATCTTCTTTTCAACGGCTATAAACACACCAAAAATCAGCCCTGGCAACATTTAGGGGGAAAGGGTTTCTATGGGAAAAAGGGGCATGGCTTGGGTCTGTCCAGGTGTCTCCATCTTTGAGAACAAGTGCAAAGTAATCATGTAAACGTGCTTCTTATTCCTGTTACTACAAGCACAACCCCTTCCAACAGTCCCCTGTCCATCCAAAAGTCCCATCAGAGTAGCATTCAAGAGCCACAATCTCTCTGATCTGCTGTGCCCTGCAGCTCTGCACATTGAACATTACATATATGAATATATTCCCTTCCTGTCCCAAGAAATTATATGCTGAAAAACATCAACAATGCCTGCAGGAACTTTGCCACATGCAGCTTTAGTTGGATTGATCCCCCTGGTGGGCAGAAATGTTGCTCAAGGGTGTCTGGAACTGTGAGTGGCTGCACTTAGGACAGGCAGCACTTAACCCTGCGATAAGATCAACTTTAATAATAAAAAAGCCTCCAAAATGGTGCTGTCAGCAGAAAAATTGCTACACATGTGGCCATGCACTCCACTTTATGCATCATATCAGGTGATGCAACTGCACAGTCTCACATGCGCACAATATTTCAGATATAAATCTAGAGTGCCACTTTCAAATATTAAAATCATTACATTACAAAAATTCCATACATGACATGTTATTTAGCTGAACTGATTGGTTAAACAGAATTGCCTGTACACCAAATATTCCAGATTTGATTCCAGGGCTAAAAGGCAAAAAATGCAAAAAACATCTGGTAATGCCAAATCATGACCAAATCATGGTTTGACATTAAGCTAGGTGCGTAGAAACATCTTGTTAATGCTCAATATTATATATTTTATTTGCACATTTATTCTCAACACTATACCTATTTTCAAATCTGCACAGCTCTCCAATGAAAATTCTAGTATTTTGTCATCACTGTACTGAGTTTTTTGTGTATTTATATTTTTCTATACATTGTCCAAAGCTATCTACACGTATACATACATACACCTTACAATTGTGTTTAGTGTATTGTTTCGGGGGCTTAAAGGTGAAAAATGATAAACATATATACATATTTAAATGATACCAAATAAGTTGTGGGCCAGATTGATTGAAATCCTGGCTCTTTAATAGCCGTTTTAAGGAACCTGGACAAAAAATGTAACTGGCATATCATGCATGGTTCGATGTTTCAAAGGCAAATTAAAAAGAAAAGTCTTGATGACGCACAGGAAGTCAGGTGTAATTTAGCTAATCTTCTGGTCAGTGACCTTCAAGTGAAGATTATTAAGACATTTCTGCAACATGAATGAGATTTCCAGGAAGAAGCAAAAACCCTGTTTATGCAGAAAGTGACCCTAATGGAGAATGATGCTAATGACGAGGCTGACAATGTGTTCACAGTGGAGATAATGATTGTGTTTGTTGCCTTTTTGTTCAGATTTCAATCCCCTCACAATACAGCGTGAGGGGATCAGCGCTCTGAGCCTGAAGGGCAGGGAAGCTTCCGGCTCAGGATGGATGTGGAGGCCCATTAAGTGGCCATACAGTTAGAGAGGAGCTGCTAAGTCAGACGCTCAGCCCAATCAATGTCAGGAGAAAGATGGCCAGATTTCTAAAACAAGTCCAATGAGAGCTCTTTGTCTATTCTTATGGTTATTCAGGGTTTTTGTAACTAAAGGTATCATGGATTTAAGATATATTTTCAAAAGGGTGGTGCAGTTACCACTCTATTCCTGTCAGAATTACATTTTAGACAACTTTACTAAAACATTACTACTAAAAAAACATCATTATGTTGAGTTTGAAATCCTTGATCCTGGACAAAACGCATCAAGGCCTCGTTTCAGCCATGCCCATAGATTTAGTTTATAAGTGGATTTCTCCAAGATGACGTCACTCTACTGGTTTGCTGACTCATTTTATCATCTATAGTTTGGTGTTTTGGACATACACTCTTGTTGACAGGTGACCTGACAGGGTGCTGGAGCTAAGTACAAACAAATGCTCAACACGTGTTGTGGTTGACCCAAGATATTAAAACGTACTTTCATTCACTGAAAGCACACTGATAAAGTTGCAGAACAAGAACACATAGAGCACTTGGCTGGTTTATGAGGGTATATTAATAAGTATATTTGCAACTAGCCTCCTGCTGGCCATTAAAAAGAATGCACGTTACATGCGATTCCCTGTTGGATTTACTTTAATACTTTTCTCAGACCCGGGCGATGCTGCCTGGCCATGCCAACAAATCCTTTTTCACCTAATTAGAGGGTGGTTGGTTTAGCTATCCTGCAAATGATTTAAAAAATGCATGTAACCATTTCAATCACGAAAATCCTACTTCCCAAGTCACAGAATTTGAATTTTAAGAGGTTTGAATTGTTGAATGACATATCAATACAAGCTAAGGCCTTACTTTTAGATGTGGGGCCTGTGTCCATACACTGCTTTTTTCACAGGTTGTCTTTTTTCTATGACAATGATATCTCAACAAAGTATCTCCGCTGTTGTAAGACAGGATAGCCTGGATCTTATCATACGTACTGTGCTGTCTTTTGTTATGGGGTCCACCCGGTCGATCTGCTTCAACAAACAGGCTTTTTGTTCTTTGTTACAATAGTTTCCATCTGACGGATGAATGAAAGCCAAAAATATTTTTGAAATATTTTCAAGTAGCATTTGTAGCGCTCGCAAAATAGGCGCCCACTTCCGACGGCATGCGCTCTGTTCTCTTTGGAACCAATTGAAGAAAGACCCTGGTGCTAAGAAAAATACGCTTTTTTGGACACTTATGAATACAATCTAAGACTAAGCAAGGATACACAGACTCCCTGTCACGATGCTGTGTGCAGTGTTGTAGTGTTTGTTGTGGGTGCCCGGCCCTGCAGTTGGCTTCATTCTCTGTTTGAAACCAGCTTGTTTTTGTCTCCTGGCCCTTCTATTATCCTCAATATGAACACTTTACATAGGTGACAAAGAGCAACGATGTGCTTAAGCACACTGTCTTTACATCACCCCCCCCCCCCCCCCCCCCCCCCCCCCCCGTTATGTGAGGAGCAGATTTGATTTAACAGCATTGGGTTTGTTCGCCACCAGTTTCTGCATTGACTCACTCTTGAAAGGTTATTGATTTCCATCCTGCAGCGTGTTTGTGTGGGGAGCGGAGGAAAGACAGAGAATCCTCGCGTTGAAATGTATGTTGCATCATTTCCTTTCTGCAAACAGCTAAAGCGTGGCAGTCTGTTTCCAGGACGTGATGGGATTCAGACATCAAGAGACAGAGGCAAGGAGGGTTTGAGAGTTAAAGTCGGAGGCCGAGCGGAAGCGCTGTCCGAGGGGCTTCCTGTCACACACCCATACCCGCTGACCTCCATCCCCGGGGGGAGTGTTTTTAAGGCGTGCAACTCACAAAAAGAAATCTTATCTCGTATACTTGTCTCCTCATCTCTTTCTACATCTTTTATCCTCTTTATGTGGCGTATCAAAGGGATTTACAGCCCAGAGGGTGTGCTATAAGCCCCGGCGTGCACAAGGTCCCGTTCTAAGCGACAATCTATGTTCCTCCTGAGCAACCTAAACAGCTACATTTCCTCAACCCCACAGCCACCGGGGACCTCACACTTCAGAGCTGATTTAGCCGGTTGTACCTCACCCGTCTGACCTTCCTCCCAGCCCCCCCCGACAGGACAGCATGCTGTAGCCTTAGTAACCGTAATCACGCGTTTCGCTCCGTCCCTTGCTCTAGCCTCAGGATCATTCTCTTATTTTTTCCCCCTTCCTTTCCTAACAGAGGGCATCCAGGTGAATGTCAGCTCCTATTTCAGGCTGCTTCCACTCCTCCCCCCCCCACACCCCTCCCCCCACCTGCTCCTTGATGCACAGCGCCACTCGAAAGAACCACAAAGCTGTAAAACAGCCTGCAGGGCAAAACACAACAGCACTGTTTGACCCGGGGCATCCACCAAATCACAGCATAAACATCACGCTCAAACGCCGCTCCGTGACTTCACAGAGGGGGATTAATGCCGATGTGTGTTTAGACAAAGAGGTGGAAATTAGAGAGCCTGTTGCATAATCCAAAATTAGACAAAAAATAGCTCTGTGCCTTTGTAGATATATCTGTGGGAGAGATACATTTATTTATTCGCAAAGGCGGCAACTTGAAAATTAACGATAAATGGAATGAGTTTCGCTCAAAGGGCAGCCCGCTAAGCTCGGCCCGGCCAAGGAGAAGTGCTGACGAGCACCATGGCAGATTTGCATAATTTCTTCTTTGTAATCATTGGCAGTCCTGTCAGTGCAGACGTGGTCAAAGACTCGGTGACCATGACAAATAGGTAGACATCAGGAGACTTTAGGGGGGTCATTTCTGCCCATAATGTCTCAGAACCTGACAATGAATCACAGTTTGGTCACGAGCAACATTTAGCAAGACCTCTGCTGGAGCTGGAGGTTTGTATTTGTATAGAACACATTAAAAATATCCACAAAGGAAACATAATTACATAATTCCAGTGATTGCCATGGCTGCAGCTTGAAAGGCGTTTTTTTCTCTTTACGTCGTAGCGTTGTTAGCATTACTTATCGGGTAGAAATTAAACACAGCCCTACACTACACGGTTGCCATGCCAACAACAGAGTCTGTTTCCTCCAGACAGGTTGTGGGGTGGAGGGGGGGGGGGGGGGCAGCATTTGAGCAGATTTGAAGCAGGAAATCAGGCTCTTTGGAGAGGCAGAGATGTGCTTCAGCTGTCAGCAACACTCTCCTCAGTCAAATGTGACTCAAGCTGTCACATCACAGGGTCGTGTCTAAACAAACACATATTAAGAATTCAGAAGGCAGCAACAGTTGGCCATTAAAAAGGCATTGTGGATTTCAAATGAATGGATTTAAAAGCCTCACTAACAATATTAGCTGCAGGGCGATTGATAATGAGCCAAAAGGAGTAGACCCCTTTGAGACAAAAAGGATCATTCACAATGCTAATCAATGCAAAATGCATCCTCCATTGTCTGCGTACCCAGACATTTTTCTTTGTCTAATAAT
Organism: Dissostichus eleginoides; assembly: GCA_031216635.1. NCBI lineage: Eukaryota > Metazoa > Chordata > Actinopteri > Perciformes > Nototheniidae > Dissostichus > Dissostichus eleginoides. The sequence continues at coordinate 5,303,270 of CM062278.1, read as the reverse complement.
GATGCCACGTCAGTGCAGCCAACATGCCCATTATTAATGATGACTGGGACTCAGGACTGAATGTCTCTGAAAGCACATGTTTTCATGAAGCACTGTATGATCAGAAACTATTCGGGCACACAAAGAACACAACAGAAAGAGATGAGTCATCTCCTGTTTATTCCTGTAGTGCATCACAGAAGATGACATATCTGAACATGGTGGTATTAATCCACACAGAGAGTTTCTGTTCAATAGAGTGGTGCAGTGATGACGTATCTTTGTAGGCGAACCAAAAAGTAAGCATCGCAAGGCTTTCCTTGACAAAAAGCAGTGGGATTTTTCTATTGGATTTTAGAATACTGAACAAAAAATACTGTAAAAAACAGTACATATTTACACGCTTTGTTCAGCAGGATAATCTCCACACTGACGTTAGGCTATAAACAAACTACGTTGTGTTTACATGAGTTAACTTTATGTTTAGTAGTCATATATAGTCACTTGTGAGCAACAGCGCTTTTTATGACGCAGAAGTTTCAGATATTCGTGAGGAGGGTATTTACTGACATATTTTGTTTTGTAGAACAAAATATGAATATCTATTGAGCTTGTGTTAACCACAGACCTTATTTCAGGCATCTAACCACAAATGCTTTAAAAAAAACAATGAATTTGAGACAGGGAACAGGAAGTGGTATAATACTATGGGCTTAGATTTGTCTCATAAATATTTGTGTGAACCAAAAAATAATTTGTGTGTAAATATGTGATTTGTAAATGTAAAACACCATCAACAAATGCATTTAAAAGATTTGCAAACTCACAAATAAATTTGCAAATGTAAAACGGATCTGCAAATACGCTAAATATTTTCACAAATAAAAAAAAGGTCTTTGAATATCTCTTTAACATTGACAACTTTCGATCAGGCATTTGTGAATCCATTTGTGTATTTGTCAACCAAAAATGCACTTGTGGATCTCAAATCTCTGCTTGTGGATCTCAAATCTCTGCTTGTGGATCTCAAATCTCTGCTTGTGGATCTCAAATCTCTACTTGTGGATCTCAAATCTCTGCTTGTGGATCTCAAATCTCTACTTGTGGATCTCAAATCTCTGCTTGTGGATCTCAAATCTCTACTTGTGGATCTCAAATCTCTACTTGTGGATCTCAAATCTCTACTTGTGGATCTCAAATCTCTGCTTGTGGATCTCAAATCTCTACTTGTGGATCTCAAATCTCTGCTTGTGGATCTCAAATCTCTACTTGTGGATCGTCTTTTTACACACACGGAGTTTTGAGACAAACTTTCCGCCGGTCTCAGCTAAAATCTACTCGTGTCACTCGGTTATTTTCGGAAACCACGTGATGAATGAATATAATGCATTGGTGTATATCAAACTAGCCAAAAGTATAAAAAGCACTACAAAAGTTTCGTCAATATTAACCATAAACATCTACATTAGTGAAATGACACATGTACATTAATGCAGCTATATAAACAAAACACATACAGAGAACCTTTAAAAGCATAATGATATAGATAGACAGATAGATAGATAGATAGATAGATAGATAGATAGATAGATAGATAGATAGATAGATAGATAGATAGATAGATAGACGGATATAGGCCTAAATCAGGGGTTTTCAAAGTGTGGGAAGGTGAGCCTCCCCTCAGAGAACATAAGAATAGCCGCGCCCCCCCTCCCAATTATTATTGCTATTATTATTATTATTATTATTGTTGCTATAATGCAGGGGTATTCAATTACATTTCTAGTGAATTGTCAACGGGGGATGATGCTAGTGAACTGTCAACGGGGGGGGGGGAGCCCCGCTGCAGGGAAACGGTGGACCTCTGTCGCCTGTCAGCGCAACACAGTCTCACTCCCTGAACGTCCAGGAGCGACGCTTGGTCAGGGTCCTATGGCGTGCAGTTGTGACGCGCCGAGTCTCCTTCAGCTTCATAAACGGACGCAAAGAGCTTTCAACTGATTGCAATGTATTCCCATCGGCGGCGGTATTTGACGCTCAGGGAAGCACCGCATCGGTCCATGTCGGCGGCATTTAAAGGCAATGTGAGCGTCCATTCCCATTGGATAACGGAGGATTTTACACCCGGAAGTAAGTATTCTCTTTACTGTCGATTGATTTTACAGTGATATCTGCACTGCTCATCAACTCAAAAACACCAGATTATCCTTGTTAATTACACAACATTAATTGGTTTAAATTGTGTACAATGCTTTTGCATTTTTCCCCTTCGATTCGGAGAAACAAATATTTTTTCGGAGTTTAGGATGGCAGAAGACACTACACTACCCAGAATCCTCAGCTTTCGTTTGGGACTACAACATGTGCTTTGCTTCACAAACCCCGTGATTAGTCCTCAAGCTCTGCGATTGGATGTTGGAGTGGCAGTGCGCGAAGTTTACACGGAGCGTCAAACAGCACTTTCAAATGGAATGAATCCCATCGACGGCCCACTATCCAAAACAGCCCCCCCCCCCCTTAGGTCACAGGCTCCTCCAACAGTGCAACACAATAAAACAGATACACAGAAAAAATAGTGCAAGTAAATACAAAAATAAAAATAGTAAAATAGTAAAAAGTGAAATAGCGCAATAAGAGTCTATATACAAGTGATTGGAATATGATATATTTGAAAAATAATTTCTAAGTAGCAGCCAGATGAATGTTATGGATGTTGTTTCAAAGTTCAGGTGTTTAATAGTCTTATGGCCTGTGGGATGAAGCTGTCCCTGAGTCTGGTGGTTTTATACACAACTATGGTGTAGTTATGGAATGATGACAAACTTGGGTCATAGGTTCCTCAACAAGACATCTATCAATATGTGTGTACCTCAGTGGCGTAACTATCGATGGTGCAGCGGGGCCCCGAGCCGGCAAGGGGCCCATGCAAACATTTAAAAAAAAAAAAAAAATTTTGGGGCCCCAATGGCATTGACCGGTTCACTCAGTCTTCAAAGTAACCAAGCACCCTAAATTAATTTGTAATTTGTCTGTCCAATGACCTTGCTCCCTTTCATGTCATGTGATACCTTGCGTGACGAGCGAACCGTTTAATCAACCTGTACTGTACTGTAGCTAGCAGCAGCAAGTTCGGCAGCATTATAAAAAATGTAATAGCTAGCATTTATAATGTACAGCAAACCAAAGGACAAGAGCAGCGCTCAAAAGAGAAAGGACAATAGAGAACAAGGAGATGTAACAGCTAAACTGACAAAATTAGACAGTTTTTTTTGTCATACATCGTCCTCAAAATCAAGCGCTAACGTTAGCAATGTTGACGTGCAGCGGCAGCCGGAGGCTAACGATAGCTCACCTGCCTCACCACCATCATTGCATTAGCTCCATAAGTGAAGCTGTATCCGTGGCCTTGGCTGTGCAACCTTCTTCTCCAGCCAGCCAGGAGGAGAGGATTTGGCTGTGCCCGGCGGTGATCCAACAGTTCCCCCAAGGGCCCCAACCGATAGGGGACTCTATGGCGCTATTGAGACCTCCGACGCCAAGATCAAAAGCTATATTATAGCAGCCGGTCTATGTAGGCCTACCGGCCCATTCCCCAGAGACAAACATCAAGGAAACAGGTTTAATCCTCTTCTTAGTTCGCTGTTCCGTTGTCAGGCTGTGGTGGTCTGAGGCCAGGGCAGGCTGTTGTTGATAGCCTATACATGTGGCGCTTCTGAGTGGTTGTGTATGTCCATGTGTGTGTGAGCGCATCAGCGTGCGCTTATGTTTGGGGTGATGGGGGGGGGGGGGGGCCCAAAACAATATTTGCACCGGGGCCAATCACAACCTTGTTACGCCACTGGTGTACCTCCACCATTAAACTGTCATATTCTGCACATTTCTTATTCTATCTACATACATCTTATAAGAGTATAATAAATATGTATAATATCGGTTAAAATAAGTACTTCAACATAGTTAACATTGCAGGAATCTCGATTATCAAGTCCCAAAACAAACCATGCAATATATTAAACGTTAAGTACTTTGTCAGGCTTAATATTTATCAGATACCCCCAAAGCTTTTTGCTTACATGTATTTAAAAGAAGACCTTAACCTAAAGTATTATTTAATGTTTAAATAAAGCCTAATTAGTTTGTCTGTTTTGCACATCCTCCTATTAATATCTTTGTACATCCGGCACTAAACTGTTTTATTCTAGATATCATTTACAGTATCTTCTTGATATTTTCTATTCTATATTTCTATCATTGACCTTCTACTTTCCTCCTATTTTGTATGTACTCTTAATATTTAAATGTTTTCATAAAATATAACACATTCAAAAGTGCTTTACAAAAAATGAAAGACATTAAGAAAAAGGCATTTTAAACAGTCATTAAAAAGCAACACAATCTACCTGCATTGCAATGACTCTAAACGTGTAATAATGTGCTTTAACCAGTAGGTGGTTTGGGTTAAAAAGCTGTCAAGTTTACAGTGTTAACAAAATAAAATATACTGCTGTTTCCGGTTTAGTTTACGACAGATATATTTTGTTATTGTTTTGATATTTGTAACACAAAAGCGATGGAAAAAACCCACAGAAACACAGAAAAGATGGTCTTAACACGACCCAGCGGTCTAGTAGTTAATACAAAACAATAATATCAAAACAAAATATTACTACTAACTTTATTGTGAAATTAAAACAGAACGGTAAAAGAATAGTTTCCGGTCTATTCCGAAGCCCGATCTCTGTAGATAAATAAAGAACTACGACTGATGTGTAATATTTAATGCAGCCGAACCATTTATTACAATGCATTCATGTGATGACTTTCAAAGAGTAAAGCAAGCACTGCTGAATAAAGTATGATTTTATCTTTTACGAAACGTTTTTTTTCATATGGAATGCAGTTAGAGGTCAACCAATCACAGAGCTTGAGGACTAATCACGGGGTTTGTGAAGCAAAGCACATGTTGTAGTCCCAAACGAAAGCTGAGGATTCTGGGTAGTGTAGTGTCTTCTGCCATCCTAAACTCCGAAAAAATATTTGTTTCTCCGAATCGAAGGGGAAAAATACAAAAGCATTGTACACAATTTAAACCAATCAATGTTGTGTAATTAACAAGGATAATCTGGTGTTTTTGAGTTGATGAGTAGTGCAGATATCACTGTAAAATCAATCGACAGTAAAGAGAATACTTACTTCCGGGTGTAAAATCCTCCGTTATCCAATGGGAATGGACGCTCACATTGCCTTTAAGTGGACATGGACCGATACGGTGCTTCCCTGAGCGTCAAATACCGCCGCCGATGGGAATACATTGCAATCAGTTGAAAGCTCTTTGCGTCCGTTTATGAAGCTGAAGGAGACTCGGCGCGTCACAACTGCACGCCATAGGACCCTGACCAAGCGTCGCTCCTGGACGTTCAGGGAGTGAGACTGTGTTGGTCAGCGCAACTTCGATGATGCCGTTTAAAAACATAACAAATTAAGGGCGGTGCCGGTCGTCAGCAAACCGAGCCGGCCGTCAGCGAACCGAGCGGGCCGTCAACGGCCCTTGACGGCCCTTGACGACCGGCCGTTCTGTGATTCTCCAGATTCTACTAGGGGTGTAACGGTATCCGTATTCGTCCCGTACCGTCACGGTTCGGACGTCACGGTTCGGTGCATGCAGTCACACGACGAATACGCCTTTTTTTTACGAGTGGGAAAAAAGTCTGTCACTCAGGGCAGTATCCACTACACTATATATAATCCAGGGGGCGGTATTGCGCCTAAAAGCTGTTTGCCAGCCGCCCTTAAATAACAAATGAAGAAGAAGAAGAAAAACAACAAAACGAACAAAATACAAGAAGAAGAAAAGTTAGTATTGTGAGTTCAGATAACACACAGGAGCTAGAAGACCCACCTGCTTCTTTTAAATCAGCTGTGTGGGAACATTTCGGGTTCCCTGTGGACTACAATAACGATGGAGTGCGAGTGGTGGATCGGACGAGGACGGTGTGTCGGTGTTGTTCGACAGCGGTGCGGTATGCTAATGGTAACACAAGCCAAACATGCTAAATCTTATCAGAAGGCATCACCCAGATTTCGTAATCACCTGAGCCTGGCGAAAGACAATAGCAGTTCAACAGCCTATCCCCGCTGTTTTTAAGAAGCCAATAGACATGAAAGCCGAGAGACCAAAATAAATAACGGAAGCTTTTGGCATATGTTTTTCAACGGCTATGCTGCGCCCTTATGCAATAGTAAAGGACCCCGGCTTTTATTGATTGTGATCGAAAGTGATTGAAACACTATCTTATTATTTATTTTGTAATATTTTCAAGACATTCTTTTTAATTTTACAGCTTATTGAACCTTTTTGTTTGACATCAGCCATTATAGATAATATGGCCATCTGAGTGTGTGTGGTACTGTTTGTGGTTTGTTTTTAACTGTGTAATAAAGTTAATTATTCAAAAATGTTAGAGTTCCTTATTTTTAAAGTGACACTTGCACTACTGTTCAAAATAAATAAAAACAAACCTGGAATTATGCATTTGGGACTTTTTTTTGCTTTTTCTTGTTGTAGCGAACCCGTACCGAACCGTGACCCCCAAACCGAGGTACATACCAAACCGTGAATTCTGTGAACCGTTACACCCCTAGATTCTACAGATGGCCAGTCCGCCCCTGGGTGGGGGACAAGGGAATGAGCACTTTTACAGCCTTTTTGGCGAGGAGGGGGAACTCGGTCTCCACAGACAGCCAAAAGTGTGCAAGTGACACACGTTTTCTGCCAGACGCTGTCTCCTCTCTCACTTTAGGTAATTTCACAAAAATCAATCTATGCGCCGCTCGCATAAAGTTAGCTGAAGTTAACTAGCTAGATTTCACTGATCCTAATTCTTTTTTTTATCACGCTGCACCTCCCCTGAAGCTCTCTGGCGCCCCCCGGGGAGGCGCGCCTCACACTTTGAAAACCTAAATAGATACTTCATTCATCCCAAATTGTGAAATGTGTGGAAACAAGTATAAACATAATAACATTAAATAGAAATGAAAGCAATAGACAGGAATATAAAATGATACTAGATGGTGGCGCGATCAGTCGCAGCGGCCCCTCGCGGTCTGGAAAAAACAGTGTTTTCGTCTTGTTCGTCAAGTCTGTCGAGTTTGTCACTTTGTTCGTCATGTCCGTTGGACTTATATCGTAAAGGACAACAATACAGCCGTGAGTTTCTTCTTGGAAAAAGATCAACTTTCTTCAGTTTGGAAGCTAAACTCGCCGTGGAACTCAGCTGCCTGGGCTCCTCTGCTCCCCGTCTCGTGTCGAGCCCCACCCGGAAAGAAGACGCCGCAAGCGGCGTGAGAGGAGGCAGAAGAGGGGGAAACGTGGAGGTATCCGGGCTAGGCTAGCGGCTAGCCCACACAAGCCGGCAATTCCAACACTACTTATGGCAAATGTCCGTTCATTAGACAACAAGATGGACAACATACGACTACTCCGATCAACCCAGCGTAAGGTGAGGGACTGCTGTGTTTACGTGTTCACGGAAACATGGCTCTACAACAACATCCCGGACTCCGCTATTCAGCTAGACAAGCTAACATGCTACCGAGCAGACAGGAACAAAGATAGCGGGGGGAATAAGACTCGCGGCGGCGGTGTGTGTGTGTACTTCAGTGACGCTTGGTGTCGAGACTCTGTTGTTAGCCAACACTGTTCGCCACTGGTGGAGTTTATGGTTCTAAAGTGCCGTCCTTTTTACCTGCCGAGGGAGTTTACAGCAATTCTTGTGGTGGCTGTTTATATCCCCCCTAACCCCAGCAACAAGGGTAGAGAGGAGGCACTCAGTGAACTGTACCGAGCCATCAGTGAGCAACAGACAGCACACCCAGACGGCCTTCTCATCGTAGCTGGAGACTTCAACCACGCTAACTTAAAAACTGTGCTGCCTAAAATATATCAGCATGTTGATTTTCCAACCAGGGAAAACAACACATTAGACCTGGTCTATACCACCATCAAGGGAGCATACAAGGCATCCCCCCTCCCCCACATCGGCCTCTCTGACCACCTCACTGTTCTGCTGGAACCGGCCTACAGACCCAGGGTAAAAGCCACCAAACCGGTTTCAAAACAGGTACGGGTGTGGTCAGAGGACAGCACAGCTGCACTCAGAGACTGCTTTGACACTACAGACTGGGACATGTTCAAGCAGGCAGCCACATACAACCATCACACCAACATACAAGAATACACAGAGACAGACACGGGCTACATCACCAAATGCATTGACGATGTGACACAAAACAGAGCCATCACCATCCGGGCTAACCAGAAGCCATGGCTGACAGGGGAGGTCCACACGCTGCTGAAGGCCCGCAACATCGCCTTCAGAGCTGGAGATCCAGCTGGGCTGAAAGCAGCCAGGGCTGACCTGTCCCGTGGCATCAGGAAAGCAAAACAAGAATACACCCGAAAAATTACAGGACATTTCAAGGATAGCAGGGACTCACGGAGCCTGTGGCAGGGCATAAGGACCCTAACGGACTACAAACTACCGCCACAGACCTGTGACAGTCATACCTCCCTGCTCAACAACCTCAACGGCTTCTTTGCACGCTTTGAAGCACAGAACAACACACCTGCGCAGAAAACCACCCCCCCCACCGACGACCAGGCTTGCGTCTTTCACCAGCCAGTGTGAGGAGCACACTGTTGAGGATTAACCCCCGCAAGGCTGCAGGACCTGACAACATTCCTGGTCGTGTGCTGAGGGACTGCGCAGAAGAGCTCACAGATGTCCTCACAGACATTTTTAACATCTCCCTGAGCCAGGCTGTTGTTCCCTCGTGCTTCAAGGAAACCACCATCATTCCAGTGCCAAAGAAGTCATCTCCATCCAGCTTCAACGACTACCGCCCCGTCGCCTAACTTCACCATATGAAGTGCTTCGAAAGGCTGGTCATGAAGCAGATCAAATCCACCCTCCCCCCATCGCTGGACCCATTTCAGTTTGCCTACCGAGCTAAACGGTCCACAGAGGATGCAATCTCCTCCGCTCTCCACCCAGCCCTCACACACCTGGACACTAAGACTAAGGACTCATATGTTAGAATGCTATTTATAGACTTCAGCTCAGCATTCAACACTATCATCCCCCAGCAGCTTGTACAAAAACTTACAGACCTGGGCCTCAGCCCCTCTCTCTGCAACTGGTTGCTGGACTTCCTCACAGAGAGACCACAAGCTGTACGGGTCAACAACAACACCTCAAACACCCTCATACTGAGTACGGGGGCCCCCCAAGGATGTGTGCTCAGCCCCCTTCTCTTCACTCTGCTGACCCACGACTGCAAACCCAACTTCAGCTCCAACCACATCGTGAAGTTTGCAGACGACACTACTGTGGTGGGTCTCATCAGCCACAACGATGAGACTAACTACAGGAAGGAAGTGAACCAGCTGGCCCTGTGGTGCCAAAATAACAACCTCTTCCTCAACCTGGAGAAAACAAAGGAGATAGTTGTTGACTTCAGGAGAACCCACTACCGACCCCCTCTCCCCCTGACCATCAACGGCGCTGCTGTGGAGCAGGTGACCAGCACCAAATTCCTTGGTGTGACCATCACTGATGACCTCACCTGGAAAACAACACCACCGCACTAGCGAGGAAAGCCCAGCAGCGCCTGTACTTCATCCGGAAGCTCAAGCGAGCCGGAGCATCACCCCCCATCATGCTGTCTTTTTACCGAGGCGCCACTGAGAGCATCCTCAGCAGCTGTATCACGCTGTGGTTTGGAAGCTGCACCGCCTCCAACCGCAAGAGCCTGCAGCGCATTGTGAACTCTGCCCAGAGGATCATCGGTGCCTCACTCCCATCACTACAGGACATATATAACACCCGCCTCACCCGCAAAGCACTCAGCATCGTGGGTGACTCCACCCACCCCTCCAACAGCCTCTTCAGCCTCCTGCCTTCAGGGAGAAGGTTCCGCAGCCTCGGCTCGAGAACCAACAGGCTGGGGAACAGCTTCCTCCACCAGGCGGTCAGGATGCTGAACTCTCTCCCCTCCCTCCCTCCCTCTCCCCCTCTCTGACATCTCTCCCCTGAACTCTCCACCCTGCCTCCCACCTTTCCCCCTGCCCCAAATGGTCCTGGACTTTTAGCCCCCCCCCCACACACACACACACACAACCTTCCCTCATCCAGCACCAGTCACTTGTCTGCCCAACTCCGCTGCTACTGCACTGAAACTGTACTTTGAACATTTTAAATATACTATTAACATTTAAAATTGCATACCCCGTTTATCTAGGCCCTTTTTGTTTTGTTTTATGTATATATGTCACACTGTGGGACTGCGGGAAACGATATCTCGAGATTTCTGGATGTATAACGCATGAAGTAATTTTGACAATAAAGCTGACTTTGACTTTGAATATAGTAGAAAGGACACGATGAATATTATAACATTTAATGTAGCCTTACTATGAAGGCTGACCTAAATACGGTGCTTTTCTACAGATTACCTTACCACTGCACTGGTAAGGTAAAACTAGGCCGATTAATAAGATGTGAAGTGCTTTGTAACTTTGACCCGCTTGACTGAATACACAAAAAACAATGAAGAAAGAGTTATCTCTGGGGCTGCTTCGCTGCCAGCTGCTCCCCCGGGACCCGAAAGTGGTGTATAGCCTGTACTTCAACATCAATGCATACGAATGTGCTCGATATATGCTGTATTGAACAAATAAACTAACACAAACTAACTGTATCACTATAACAATAATAATAATGATGATGGTGATAAAAGAATGCATCTAACGTTCCGCTGTTCATTATAATACAAAAACAGTGCATTAAACAAACCATCATGCTCTTACTTTGAAACCATGCGGAAATGTCGTCATCAGCAGGCCATCACGTGGTTTCCGAAAATAACCAAGTGATAGAGTAGATTTTAGCCGAGACCGGCAGAAAGTTTGTCTCAAAACTCTGTGTGTGTAAAAAGACGATCCACAAGCAGAGATTTGAAATCCACGAGCAGAAATGTGAGATCCACAAGCGCATTTTTGGTTGACAAATACAAAATGGATTCACAAATGCCTGATCGAAAGTTGTCAATGTTAAAGAGATATTCACAGATCTTTTTTTTTATTTGTGAAAATATTTAGCATATTTGCAGATCCGTTTTACATTTGTAAATGTATTTGTGAGTTTTCAAATCTTTTAAATGCATTTGTGGATGGTGTTTTACATTTACAAATCACATATTTATTTTACACACAAATTATTTTTATGTTCACACAAATATTTATGAGACAAATCTAAGCCCATATAATACTGACTCATTTCCAAATATTCACCTATGAATCTCCAGATCTTCTTAGATGGATAATAGGTCCACTGACAACTAATGAGGTTGTACCAGCTGGTTTGAACACAGGCAAACAGCAAAACTCAGAAACAAATTACTTTTGTAGAATATACAGCTCAGTACACGGGAGCTCAGTCAGGAAAAGCGACTAAAACAGACGAGGAAAGGCAAAAGGCAGGGTCAGCTAAACGTAGCAGGGTCAGGAAACTAGGAACACTTATCACTAAGGAAAAACTGCTGGAACACTGGACACAGAGGAAGTAAGATGAATTGGCAACAAGGGAATGGTGCATACAGACTAAATAGACTGGGATAGGGAGGATAATGAGACAGGTGAAACTAGTTAGGGTGAGGATGGATGATCACACAGAGAGGGAAAACTCAAGGGCAGGAAGTGATGACACTGAAAAGAGAAAAGTAACAGGAAATGAAAGAGGAAATACTGAATGACAACAGAGCATACGTGGTTGGAGGAGACCTCACAGTGTTCTATGGATTTATTCAGTGAAAGGCCAATATTTCCAACATTTCGGACTGGCAAAACAAAGATTATCGAGTTGAATGACACTGTATTTTAGGTCTAATCCTATTATTTTTCTTGGCATTGATTTTTGATATTACACATAAAATAAACTTTGGTCAGAATATGGTTAGCTTTTGGCAACTATACTTGGTCACAGTCATTTACAGCGAGAATGTTTATACCAGGTCTGTATCAGCACAATATTACACGGCTTACATTAGTCGAAAACTCCATGCTGATGCTGCAATTTCAAACATTTTGCAGTAGTGTTCTGTAAGCAATAAAGAGCAGAACACAATGCTAAGGAGGATGCTCAGATCATGATGATCAAGAGACCATGTGAAGTCATTTCAAACCGCAGAAAGAAGTCAATTTATCATTGGCGATGGCTGACACATTTGTTTTCCTTTGTCAGATAACAATGTGGAATATTTTTTTAATGTTTATTTCTATATTTGTGGAGAGCAGCAGACTTCAGATTCATGACTTAACGGTCCCCAGGAAAGAAAAGAAAGAGGGGGCAAGAGAAGGAAAGAGGTTAAAAGACAGTGCTGGCTGTCAGAGAAATCAGCAGAAGACAGACAGGAAGTAAACACTAATGGGAACAGCAAGATGAGACAGACAGAAAGTAAACACTAACAGGAACAGCAGAAGAAGACAGACAGGAAGTAAACACTAACGGGAATACCAGAAGAAGACAGCCAGAAGGAAGTAAACACTAATGGCAGACAGGAAGTAAAAACTAACAGGATGGGCTCTGGCATTGTTCAAATACTAGTTAATGAAGAAGAAAATGTGAATAAACATGGACAGTTTATCAAAGAAAAATTGATTGCAGTGTTTCCCACAGATCTGAAATATACTTGGGGGTGTTGGTAGTGGGGGGGGGGGGGGGGGGGGGGTTTGAGGTGACGTGCCTTTGTGACATGTAACAACATTAACCATTAACATTAACCTTTCTGTTGGTCGCTTGTTAGCAGACACTTCACGCGATGGCAGAGCGAACAGGTACAGGCAGGGCCCATAGTGATAGCCCTATAGCTCAAATCTACTACCCACAAATAAACATATGGACATGGGTTACTATTTAAAAAAAAATGGTAAATGTATTTAGGAACCTATCCATGTGAGGTGAGGTGGGGGTGGACCTCAAATCCTCTAGGGGGGTCCGGGGGCATGCTCCCCCGGTAAGATTTTTTTAAAGTTTGGAGTTAAATGCATCAATCTGGTGCACTTTGAGGGGAAAATAAAGAGACTAGATCTATGGGAACACCTATATGAAACAGAACTGTATACATTTCAATAATCATAAAATCATGGCCATAACCAATAACATATCCAATATGAAAAAACACTGAAACATGTTTATTTATTTATTTTTGGTTCATTTATAGTTGTGAGTGTGTCTGGGATCCTGAATCAGCCTCTCCCTCCTCTCCCTCCTGCTCCTCTTTGAGGCAGCAGCAAAGACTAGTTTTAGCTCTCAACAAGTTTTAAAAGTGTATCTGACCTTTTTTCACCTAGTTAACTTTTTTATTTTGTATTCATGCATATTTCACTAATCACTACCCCCTCAAATGGAAATATGTGTTTACATAAATGGTGACCAAACCGTTTGAGACCCACTGAGAACTTAGACTAACCACTGAGAACTTACCCCTAGATTCCACCGGGAGCGTCTGCGCTGCGTTACGGCTACGCCACGCCACGCTGCGGCGTTTTTAGCGATCGCGGCCACTCTAGTCAATGGGTGCTATTCCACCAGACCCGCTGCGCCACGCTGCGCCCCACGCTGCGCCACGCTGCGCCACGCTGCGCCGCGGCTTGAAGCGTCCCAGAAGCGCCTCGGCGCAAGGAATTTCTAAAATATAGGATGAATCCTATTTTTGACGCGGCGCAGCCGTAGCGCAGGCAGGAAATGGAACGTTCATCCGGCCCAGGCCCATCCCCCAAATAAATGTCCAGGAAATATGCCCAAATCAACAACAACTGCGAGCCTGCACACACGACGCTCCGCTTCCGCAACGTTTTGAAACGCGCCCGGTGGGTTATGACGCAGGAGGAGGTCGCAGCGTGTGGCGTGGCGTAGCCGTAACGCAGCGCAGACGCTCCCGGTGGAATCTAGGGGTTAGACTAAGTTAACTATCTAAACACTAAGAGAGTCCTTAACCTCACCTGAGCTGAGGTTATCCCGAGCTTGAATGACACACAGAGACCAATCAAGGGCTTTGATTTATGATCTGTATGACAGTGGCCATGTCAGCAGGCCACATCATGTAGACAGCCAGTCACCCTGTGTGAGGCAGGCCACTTAACAGGCCAGGCCATCGGGAAACCCCCCGGTCCTCCCGATGGCCAGTCCGGGACTGGGTACAGGAGGCGTAGAGCGAGGGGTCATTGTCCACAAGTTAATCGATCGCAGATGGCGTCGTGGTCGCGGACGAATAAAAAAAAGAAAAAAAAAAAAAAGAATTATAAAAAAAAAAAAAAAAGAATTTAAAAAAAAACGGAAAAAAAAAACAAAAACGAAATGGGTCGCGAAATATACTTGGGCGGCCGTTAATATACCTGGGCGGCCCGCCCAAGTAAAGTCTATGTGTGGGAAACACTGGATTGTGTCTAGATAACAAGAGGTTAAACATGGCATGTGTTATAATGTGCAGATAGAGTAAAGGTTTGGATGCATTACTAGGCAAATTCATATTTTGTCCATGCGAGGAACCAATAACAAACACAGACCTTTTTATTTATTCATGCCTTTATTCGCTCTCTAAACCATTCATTAACCATTTATCACCTACACTCTGAATACTGCTAAGCGAGTCATAATTGGTATGAGTGAGCATCTGGTCTACAGCAAAAAACAGCCATGTGGTCTTTTGGAGTAGGTCCAGGTCTTGTTTTACTATCACCAAATGTCCTCTCCCACACTAATGCTTCTGGAGTTTGATTCAGCTGCAGGGCAGGGAGACAGGATTAATGGGCGGTCATTTGGTGCAGCAATAACAGTTGGCTATCACACAAAGTGGGTGTGTGAGCACTGCCCGAGAGGTGAAACACAGTCATAATTTTGGATTATATGCCACAGGGCTAAACCTGAGCTCCCTCTAGTTCAGTACGCCTAAGTGTTTTTTTCAATTGCTTTGATATCAGCCTTCACTTATTTGGGACAAGAAACAATCACTAGTTACCTGTAAAGAAGGGTTATTCTAAAACTAATCTGATTATTAATATATTAAAGTGAAGTAACCTAGAACTTTCCGTAAATGTTGGATTACCTTAATATGAAATGCAATGCAAATTTAAAAAAAGACAAAATAAATAACAATTAGATGTATTTTACTTTTTTTTTTCTCCCAATTACGTAATCCCATTACATGTTATCCGTTACTCCCCAAGCCTCACTGTGCTGATATTAAAGGGGCCCTATGATGCTCATCTTCAGGCTCATCTACATGTTTCCATGGTTTAATGTTCAAAAACCTCTTTATTTTTCTCATACTTTTTTTTGTATTCTGATAATGTAATCCTCCTCCATTACTCGCCAAGCCTGACTGTGCTGATATCAAATGTCACAACTTGTCCGTCTTTCTCTCTTCTGTCAGAAGATTTTACCTGAAAGTGTGCATTCCACTCCAACAACGTGATTAAAACAGATCTCCACTTGAAGAGAGAGGGGTGTAGGACAACTGTGGTCTCTTCGGGCCTTTTCAGATTGTAATTTAAGATTCGGTTTCAGAGGTGAAATGAATGTGAACTTTTGTGTGTGCTCCGCAGATTGAATCATTCAATTACTTTCCAGTCTCTATTTGATTTTAAGCACGTGCGGTGTTTATGACAATCTCTCAATTTTGGCGAGACAAGGCCAAATATTGATCCCCTTAAACTAAGCCATCAAACCGTTTGCAGTTTGAGGGAAAAGGTGAGCTTCAGCAAATGAACTAGAATGAAATGATTATGCTGCGGAGTGAACATTTGTTGTTCATGCTGCAACACAACCACGCAAGAAGATTTGAGATGTGTATCTTTTCTATTTTCAACGATGTACAATGTGTATGAAACTTATAGGAATAACCAATGGGCCCGTAGAGCCTCCTGCCATTTAGGATTATGTGGCAGAAAGGTATAGTTAGAGCTGTCTAAGAAGTGTCTCCATGGTAGCCTCCCAATGAGTGTTATAACAATTTCCCTCTACAGTGTTAGAGCAGGCGAGCTAGCAGGCACTTTATGTGTTAAATGGCTTTACATTTGCATGGATCTCACATGAATATGCACGACCGCAGGGAGCTGGGGATCATTCATCAACAACACCAGAGTCAAACATGCTACAGTGAGATGGCTGTTTGCGGACCTCCACTCGAGAACATGTTTAACCACCCTGTCAACCAAGTCTTCAGCTGAGATCAAACTGTTCAAATCTCAAAGATTTCTAAAAGCAGACGTAGTTAAATGTTGACATGATTTAATAAACCCCCAGGAAAGTGAAATATTTCTTGTGTGTTTGATGATGCAAGATATAGAGTGGTCTGAGATCCGCTCATTAATAGAAATTCAACACATGCAGAAACTCCATGGGATTTCTCCTCATAGGCATTGAGTACGAATAAAACTGGTATTCCCATTCAAATCAAAACTAGCATGACTGTCAGAGCGGGAGGAATTTTGATGTGCACATTCAACCCAGTCTCACGGCATTTCGTGTTATAGTCACAAAATGTAATCTATTGGTTCACCAACACGATTTTCCCCTTTTTTTCGTGTCACACAGAACGATTTTAAAAGCAATGTATTTCTATTGGTAGTATGTTTCGTGCCTGCAACACGTCTTTTTGTCCGGTCGGGTCTTGGAAGACCGGAAGCTGTGTGGTTCATAAAAACATTTTCTTACTCAATATCAAGCCAAGATTATTGTTTTTATTTTAAATTGTATAATGTCGGACTTTTATTGCCGTCCGTCAGGAAAATAAATGGGGCTCAGAGCCTCAGGATACTGAAATATGTATTTTTAAAATATTTTTTTCCTTCTAATTTGTTATTCTTTTCTAAATAACACACTGTTATTCACTCAACAATAACACACAATTATCAATGTTTTTATTTATTTGTTTAATTCTATAATCTCTGGCTTTTTTGCCGTCCGTCAGGAACTGAATTTCAAAATAAAGTCATTAATAATATTATGTATGAAATTATTTTGTCTAATAACTAGGGCGCCGAGTCATGTTATGACCGTCTTTTCTATGTTGCTCTGGGGTTTTTCCATCGGTTTGGGGTTTAAGATCTATAAAAACAGTAATAAGTAATAAGCCAATAAGTAATAAGCCTTATCAGCCATAACTATCAACAGAATTGCAACAGCTTGGGGTGAAAACAGTATTTCCGGTCTCAAAGTTTTCATAGTAAAACGGAGGACCCGGAAGGGGTCTCGGGCGGACGGCCCGGGGGCAAGGCAGAGATCAAGGAGGGGGTCTCGGGCGGACGGCCCGGGGGCAAGGCAGAGTTCATGGTGGGGTGAAGGCCACGGCTGGAAGAGTCAGGGGGCCGGGCTCGAGGGCGAAGGCAGCGGCTGGAAGAGTCAGGGGGCCGGGCTCGAGGGCAAAGGCAGCGGCTGGGGAACTCAGGGGGCCGGGCTCGAGGGCGACGACGGAACAGCTCCAGAGGATGGGCAGGAAGGCAGCGCCGGGACAGCTCCGGAGGACGGGCAGGACGGAGGCGGGATAGCTCCGGAGGACGGGCAGGAAGGCATTGCCGGGACAGCTCCGGAGGACGGGCAGGAAAACGGCGTAGGCCGCGATGGGACCCCTCCAGTGTCAGCTGGATCGCCAGAGCACTGGGATCAAGAGCAGGAGCTGGTGGAACCCCTGGCGGGTCAGGCGTAGACGGGACCCTGGACGGAACATGGGCTGGTGTCAGTGGGACCCCCAATGGAGCAAGGGCTGGTGTCAACAGGACCCTCGGCGTAGCACGTGTCGGCGGAACCCCCAACAGGACAGGATATGGTGTTGGCAGGAAACCCGGCGGAGCACGTGTTGGCGGGACCCCCAACAGGACAGGATATGGTGTTGGCAGGAAACCCGGCGGAGCAGGTGTCGGCGGGACCCCCAACAGGACAGGATCTGGTGTTGGCAGGAAATCCAGCGGAGCAGGTGTCGGCTGGACCCCCAACGAAACAGGTGTTGGCGGGACCCCCAACAGGTCAGGATCAGGTGTTGGCAGGAAATCCGGCGGAACCCCCAACGAAACAGGACATGGAGTTGGCAGGACCCTCAGCGGAACCCCCAACGACACAGGACATGGAGTTGGCAGGACCCCCGACGAAACAGGTGTCGGCTGGACCTCCAACGGCACAGGACATAGGGTTTGCAGGACCCCCGGCAGAACAGTAGTCGGCGGGGCCTCCAACGGCACAGGACATAGGGTTGGCAGGACCCCCGGCAGAAGAGTAGTCGGCGGGACCTCCAACGGCACAGGACATGGAGTGGCAGGACCCCGACGAAACAGGTGTCGGCTGGACCCCCAACGGCACAGGACATAGGGTTTGCAGGACCCCCGGCAGAACAGTAGTCGGCGGGGCCTCCAACGGCACAGGACATAGGGTTGGCAGGACCCCCGGCAGAAGAGTAGTCGGCGGGACCTCCAACGGCACAGGACATGGAGTGGCAGGACCTCCGACGAAACAGGTGTCGGCCGGACCCCCAACGGCACAGGACGTAGGGTTTGCAGGACCCCCGGCAGAAGAGTAGCCGGCGGGAGAGCCAACAGGAGACGAGGTGCTGGAGTCGGCCGGTACGCCGACAGGACACGGGGAGCTGGCGTCGGCCGGAGAGCCAACAGGTGACGAGGAGCCGGTGTTGGGACCATGGCTGCTGGGTCCGGTACTTGAGCCGGAACCATGGCTGCTGGGACCGGAACAGAGGCCTGGACCATGGCTGTATGGGCCGGTTCTGGACCCGGAACCATGGCTGTATGGGCCGGTTCTGGAGCCGGAACCATGGCTGTATGGGCCGGTTCTGGAGTCGGAACCACGGCTGTGGGGAACGGAACTGAAGCCTGGATCATGGCTGTGTGGGCCGGTTCTGGAGCCGGAAACATGGCTGCCGGGGCCAGAACTGGGGACGGAACCATGGCTGCTGGGGCCGGTACTGGAGCCGGAACCATGGCTGCTGAGGCCTGTACCGGAGCCCAAAGCATAGCTTCAGGGGCTCGGGCTTCTAGCCTGGACTTGCGACTCCCTCTCTTAGGAGCCTTTTGGAGGCTCCGTGGACCTCCAAAAGCCAGACGAGTACCCGAGAACGGATCCTGGACAGGAGCAGGAAATGAGGAAGAAGCAGGGGCTGACTCCAGACAGAACAAACCGAGACGTATGGTGTCAGGAAGGGAATTGGGAGGCAGGGGGCTAGCATGCCTGGGGCTAGCAGGCCGGGAATCACATGTCGGGAGGAAGTCCATAATCCAGCCAGGTAAGAACTTCACTAAACATGGTTTCTCTGTTGCCATCTGGTGCGCCTCTGCCAGAGCAGCCTCTTTCTGCTGAACACTGGACGCTCCCCTCCACGTACCATAGCAACAAGCCAATGAAAAGGTAAATTTAAGTAACTCCACCTCAAATGGATCATCTGCTGGGTCCATTTCTGGTTAGATCCTTCTGTCAAGGATGAGCGAAGCAGGCAGGACCCAAATGCAGATTTCACAGAAAACACCTTCATTAAAAGGCTACAAGAAAAATACAAAGCTCTTCCCAGTAGTGATGGCAGTTTGACACTGAAGCTTCGAACAGAGCTTCAACCCTGGACTTCCTTTTCCATAGAAGCAGTGATTCGAAGCTTGCTTCAAATCACGTGACATATGACGTCAGAAGCAGCAACTGCTTCAAATCACGTGACATGTGACGTCCGAACCAGCAACTGCTTAATTTCCTGAATGAATCACTTGACTGGTTCGCGGTCCAATCACGCGATTCAATCACGCGATTCAATGCACTGCCTCGTCTCTATTCTGACAAGCGACAGGTTGAAACAGTTTCGAATTTGAGCGCTTCAACACTTTATAACCGCTCTAAACAATGCGCAATGTGTGGGTTGTTGTCGTAGTTTGCATTGTTGCTGTTGAGTTGTTGTTGGTATTGCATTTGAATTGGATCACTATAGAGCAAGCCAGGAAGAAAGATAGGTCGTTCTGGCTCGGGAAACACTTCGAAATGTGAAGTTGTGAACAAAAAGACAATTATGAGTAATATAAAAACAGTTTAATTGTTTAAGGAATAGATAGCCCAGTGGATAGAGCCGGCGGCCTGAATGCTGCGATATCCTCCGCGCAGCTGGTTCAAAGCCCGGAATGGATGAACTTTTAATCATTGCTTTTCAACTTTAATACTTTAATAACTGATAAAAGGCCGTCTCCGCCCAAAAAAATGTCCAGCACTCTCTAGTCTCTTCTCAATAATCCAATACACACAATTATCAATCTTTAATTGCAAATAGAACATGATATTCAGTCTTATTGTGTGTGTGCATCGAATATTTTTCAAGGCAAAGATACGTTAAACCCACTGCAGCCTTGCACTTCGCCAGGAGAGGTCGCTGTAACTGAAGCTTCGAGAAATGAACCTATTTCCGACACAATTGTCCAAGTGGTTCGATGCTTCATTCAAAGCTTCATTTTGCCATCACTACTTCCCAGTGAACACAGTCAACGACAAACAAGGATCTAACAAAGACAGACAGAAAGACCAGAACTTAAATACACACAGGACTAATCAAAGAAACAAGAGACAGGTGAGAAGGGAGGAGAAAACACAGGGGCACCAGGTGAACACAATCAGGAAAACAGATAGGAGGGAACAGGTAGGAGGGAACACACAGACAGGAAACCAAAGACAGATCTAGACAAGACAAAACACAACGCAGACAGAAAACCAAAGACAGATCTAGACAAGACAAAACACAACACAGACAGATCGTGACAACCACTTTACAATAAGACTACCCTTATAAAGGATTCATAAAGGGTTTATAATTAGGTTATTAATTAGGTTGTAAACACTTTATTAATCATTAAGAACCATTTATAAACCAGTTCTAACATAGTTTTCATACTATTTTATTTGAGTATTTGTGTCTGGGAGAAGGTACTGTACCCAGTTCCTATGTTCGGCAGTTATTGACTGGGCTTTCTTGTACAAGAGAATACATTGTGTTTACTACTGTATAATTATCCTTAAATGATGTTATACAATGCACCTAATAAACAAGTATGAAACATTTTGAAACATGATGTGCAACACTTTTTACTGTAATTTGTGTGCATTTTGTTGTTAACTAAGATGATGTTATGATTTCTTTTTTGTTAGTATGCACATGGACGCTTTGGACATAACTGGAGAAGGAAGAAATGGGTCTTCGGAATGATGGGAGTTAAAGGCAAAAGGCGGAGACTAGTGTTGAAACTAGTGGAGAAACGATCAAGATGCCACCTTGCCCCTCTGATTAGACGGCATGTTAAGTCAGGAAGTAGCATTATTAGTGATGAGTGGAGGGCATACAGGAGAGTGCTGAGTAACATGGGGTACAACCACTACACCATAAACCACAGCAGGTGGTTTGTGAACCCCCAGACTGGCAGTCATATCGAACATAATGAAAGAGCTAGGTCGACCGTCAAAGGACATGTCCGTAGACTGAGAGGAAACTGTACAGAGAGTGTGTTGGAGGAACACCTCAAGGTTCTTGAATGGTCATCTTGGCTTGGCTCTGCTCACCCTGATGGACTGCTTGGACGCTTGTTCAAGGATATACACAAAGCCTTTCCAGTCTGAGTGACATTATGTCTTACCAAGTCTTTCATTTATGTCTGAGAAAAGCTTTTATGTTTAAATATGTGTATCAGTCATACTAAACAGTCTTTACTTTGAGTCCTGATCTTCTTCATGTGTGAATAAAATGTTTTGCTTGGCTCTTTTGCATCTTACTTTGCATTTCATGTGAAAAATGTGTATTAGGTCAGCGTGAATGTTATAACTCATTCATAAATGGACATGTGTATTAAACTTAAAAACAACGCACCCTTTCAGTAGTTATAAATGTTAGTGACTCATCAATAGATGGTGATGTGTTTCACACTTTACAATAAGGCTCCCTTTTACCAATTATAAATGGTAGTAACTCATTCATAAATGGGAATGTGTTTTACACTTTACAATAAGGCTCCCTTTTGGCAGTTATAAATGTTAGTAACTCATTCATAGATGGTCATAAGAGATGCCAAGAAACATCAATATGAACTCAGTGAACAACAGATACCTAGGATGCTGGCTGATGAAGAAGACGAAGTAAGCTAAGTAGCCAATATAAGGCTTAGCAGTACAGATACATTTGGGCTCACTATTTGGCAAGCAACCGGTCACAGTTGCCCTGTTTATCTCATGTCTTATAAAAGCTTATTAATGACTTATAAAGTGTTCACAACCTAATTAATAAATGAATTACAAACTATTCGTAAACCCTTTATAAGGGTAGTCTTATTGTAAAGTGGTACCGACATATCATATACACAACTACGGTGTAGTTATGCAATTAATAAAAAACTTGGGTTGCAGGTTCCTCAACAGTGCATTACAAGACATCTATCAATATGTGTGTATACCTCCACCATTAAACTGTCATATTCTGCACATTTCTTATACTATCTACATACATCTTATAAGAGTATTATTAATATTTATAAAACGGACAAGTCAAATCAAGCAATCTGATTGGTTCTTAGCCGTGATATAATGAGCGTATATCACGGGTAGAATGTAGTTACTTTTCACAACAAGTCAGTATCCCCCGCGTCTGAGAAAAGCTACAACCGTTACAACTGCTACATTACGTCCGTTACGAAACTAACTAACTAACAAAGCTTAAGATGGAAACATGTAAGGGATAATGTGCAGCAAGGACTTATTGACCGTTGTTAAGGACGCTCACATCTGCAGAAAGAAGTCCGGTCGATTTAACTGTATACAGTTGGGCTGAAAAGCAAACTGCACGCAAACTGGGACAAGAAAACAGCGGAGAAGTAACGGGGCAGAAACCCTCCTTTTTACGCAACGGTCCAGACATAGACATCAAACGGCAAAACATATTCAGTTGCCAGTTACTTTGGCATTAGGGCAGGGATATCTAGATACTTTCCAAGGTTTGACATAATGAATTGTGCTACTTTTAAAGCAAGCAACGATGTTTTCAAATCTGTGATCAAAAAGGTCCGCAAAAACGCTATCGAAGCAGTTCCTGCCGTTCCTACGTAGTTCAAACAGTAACAACGGACTATTTTTGATCTGCCTGTCGGGTGTTCTTTTACCCATAATGACCGCCTCGCTGCACATTATCCCTTACTTAACTTCGACCTCCGGGGTGGTCTTGCTATGGAGGAGTGGATTGAGGAGTGCCTATCTCCAGAAAAAAAAGCACCTAAACGACGAAGAGCAGGTAGACCAACTTGAGAAGTACCACCATTCAAAAGCTTTCTGATGCGGGTCTTGAAACAAAGCAGAGAAATTATGACCGTTAGTGGCCACAGGTGCGAAAGCTCCCTCCAGAGCTACTGGAAGCCGAATCTCGGGGACCGGAGAAAGTGGAGCAATATTCTCGCCACGCCGAGCAACAGCCTAGAACAACCTCAACCTATACAAGTAACCACGTAAGCCTTTCTACTGATGCTGGACAGCTTTTCAGTGGGTGCACAATAAACGGCAACATACAAATGAATGTAAATAAATAGCCAAATAATCGATCAACGCTCTCTGTCTAATATGTTCGCTAGCTGTTAGTGTTGTTGCATAGCAACCACCTCACACTATGTTTTGTGCAGAAGGCAACGGAGGGACTATTTTATTTTGAACATCATTATTTACTAATAAAAACTATTTAAATTAGAGTGTGTATTTTTCTTTCATATTGCCACACTTGGTAACCGTTTTATAAAAGCAATAGCTCACTTCAGGCCGTGATATATGGTCATTATATCACAGCTAAGGGGGTTGTCGCCCCTTAGCTGTGATATACCACGGCCTGTCGTGAGCTATTGCTTAAGTATAATATCAGTTAAAATAAGTGCTTCAACATAACATCACATTACATGTCACTTGTTCGACGCTTTTATCCAAAGCGACTTACATACTCAATACTGTGGGCAATCCCCACAGGAGCAATTTGGGGTGAAGTGTCTTGCACAGGGACACACAACCCAGTATCACGGCAAGACGTGAACATGTGACGATTTACCATGCTGGGAGACGTGAAGATGTCACGATTTCGTCCCTTCAAACGTGACAGTTACACGGTATTGTTAACCCATGTTAACCAGTGGAGAAATACCCGGAAATGCCAAGCAAATGTTACCCCGACGGTCGGTTGTTATTGTCAATATTAATATAATAATGATTTATTTTTTAATAGTCACACTCGATTTCACCGATTTTCTTGTTGCCCCAGCTGGTCGACACCTCTTTTAGCAGAAACAAAGGCTACATTAATGTATTAAATCGATGTTAATCCATGTGTGTGGATGTGGAATTAACGGACGTGACGTTGTGCGATTGCGTTGCCAGGCAACAGCTTCGGTTCATGTTAATTTACAAACTCTTCAACTAGAACCCTAGTTATATTTAAAAACATTTTAGAAGGCCTCACGAAATACTTTCATGTAAATTAAAATGTGAAGGAATGTGTGTATATCAAAATACATCCGTCATAAACATAAACCTTAAACCCTTGAACCTTGAACAATACCGGAAACAGACGTAGGCAAGATCCTCAGCTCGATGATTGGATGGTTTAGCCGCAATGCACGTTGGGATATGGTGTTTATGCGATGTGAAATCCAAAAACATTTTTAAAAAATAAAAATAATACTTTATTCCGAGTGTGCTTGCTTTTCTCTTTGAAAGTCATCACATAACGGCATTGTAATACACGGTTCGGCTGCATTAAATATTACATATATGCCATAGTTCTCTATTTATAGAGCCCTGATGAGAAACATCAGGGCTTTGTTCTAGACAAACAGGAAGAACTGCCGCCAAACTGAAAACGTGACGTGGATCATAATTATATCAGCAATTAAACAACATCTTACATTTCTTTTCACACAATACGTCTCCTTGCAGTATCAACACTAATTCGGCTGACTTTTATATTTGATCCAATTGGTAGATAGGCTGTATTTACACCATAACGGTGCACAGCTGATAGAAAGGGACACCTAGTGGTTAAAGCACGTTATTGAATTTTATAATTTTTATTATTAGATATTAATAGGAGGACGTGCAAAACAGACACACTAATAAGGCTTTATTTAAATTCTTTAATGTTTAAAAAAGCCTTATTAGTTTGTCTGTTTTGCACATCCTCCTATTAATATCTAATAATAAAAATTATAAAAATCAATAACGTGCTTTAACCACTAGGTGGTGTGGGTTAAAAAAACTGTCAAGTTTCAACTGTTAACCCAATAAATTATACTTTCCAGTATAAGTTTCCAGTTTAGTTTATGACAGATGTATTTTGTTATCCACACATATTTTTTTGATATTTGTAACACCAAACCTACAGAAAAGATGGTCTTAACATGACCCAGTGGTCTAGTTAATAACACATAATATCAAACATAATATTACTATTAACTTTATTGTGAAATAAATACACACAGCATACAATGCCATAATAACTTTGTATTATTAGTGTAGGACACTTATGTATGTATAACATCTGAAGATGTGTAGTTTTATTCATGTTTTTGCATAATTGTACAGGATATTGCTATATTATTTCACATGTTTTACTTCTACACATTAATATCTGACTTGCAGACAGAAAGGTATATCCGTAATTTAACGGTAAGCTATTGAAATTGTGATTCCATAGATGTGTCTCCCATCACCCAAAACCCCTGACTATTCTCTCAACTCAGTATTTACATTCTTATATTCAAAGAAAATCAGTAATATCTTTAAAAACTACAAGTCCCTTTCTATCAGCTGTGCGCCGTTATGGTGTAAATATAACCTATCTACCAATTGGATCAAATATAAAAGTCAGCCGAATTAGTGTTTATACTGCAAGGAGACGTATTGTGTGAAAAGAAATGGAAGATGTTGTTTAATTGCTGAAATATTTATGATCCACGTCACGTATTCAGTTTCGGTGGCAGTTCTTCCAGTTTGTCTAGAAGTCTTCTAATCAGGGCTCTATAAATAAAGAACTACGGAAGATGTGTAATATTTAATGCAGTTGGGGGGGCTGTGGCTCAGTGAGTTAGTGCGCTGCTCTTTGAATCAGAGGATAGCAAGTTCAAGTCCCACTGCAGTCAGCATGTTGTTGTGTCCCTGGGCAAGACACTTCACATTGCCCACAGTACTGAATGTATGTAAGTCGCTTTGGATAAAAGCGTCTAACAAGTGACATGTAATGTAATGTAATGTAGTTATGGCTGATAAGGCTTATTACTTATTACTGTTTTTATATTTTAATCCCCAAACTGATGGAAAAACCCCACAGCAACATAGAAAAGACGGTCATAACATGAACCAGCACCCGAGTTAATAGACAAAATAATTTCATACATAATATTATTAATGACTTTATTTTGAAATTCAGTTCCTGACGGACGGTAAAAAAAACGCCAGAGATTACAGAATTAAACAAATAAATAAAAACAAGGATAATTGTGTGTTATTGTTGAGTAAATAACAGTGTGTTAATAACAAATTAGATGGAAAAAAAGATTTAAAAAATACATATTTCAGTATTCAGAGCCCCATTTATTTTCCTCAAGTCCGACATTATACAATTTTAAATAAAAACAATAATCGTGGCTTGATATTGAGTAAGAAAATGTTTTATTTTTTTTGTTTTCAGCTTCCGGTTTTCCAAGACCCGACCGGACAAAAAGATGTGGTGCAGGCACGAAACATACTACCAATAGAAATACATTGCTTTTAAAATCGTTCTGTGTGACACGAAAAGAAGGGGTGAATCGTGTTGGTGAACACGAATCAATAGATTACATTTGTGACTATAACACGAAGTGCCGTGAGACTGGGTTGGCACTTTGCTATAGTAATAATTGCAAGGGGCTACTTTAAAATAATCTGACTTTCAGCAAGGTGAAAACTCACTGAGATTAGGGTTTTGCAGTGACGACTAAAATAACGAGCAGTGGAGTGGTAACGAGAGCCAGTGTAAATAAGCAAAATACCACCAAATGCTTCATCCACACTCCTACACAATATCGTCGGAAGCTATATTGTTGTCGTCATATAAGTAACAATTTAGTTTGGCTCATTTTCTGTTACCGAGCATTAAAGCATTGCATAATCACTGTAGCTCTCTTCACGACACAGGTCGGTTCTTTAAAACGGGCGTTTATTTATTGGAGTTTTCATCCTGTAGCCTCCCCTCTTCCGTTACGCCGTGAGAACTACAACACCGAATGATACGTATACATAGCCAAACATATTAGCATATTGTGCTACACATATGACTAAAAATAAGAAAATGAAAACATAAAACAAATACCTCGTTGGCCGCTTGTCGTGAAAGGAGATTAATCTTACAGTTCCTTTTCTGTATAACTTTGTCACATTAAACTTTGTCACATTAAACTTTGTCACAGACTTCAGCAGAGCTTCAAACAAAGACCTCAACCCACGTTGAGTTGTCCAGTGTAAAAACAAAACACGCAGTACCAGCACATGAACAAACATTAGTTCCTAGGCACAAGAAACAAGAAGCACATACGCATATCGGTTTAACATGTAAAACAAACTGTATTAAATCATGTCATATTTAACGATTATAAAATAACATGAAATAAAGTATTTATTTATCTAATTGAACTATGACATTAATTGTGTTATTCTTTTTTAATTAAGCTAACTTTGTTACGTCATTTACACTCCCACCAAATCACTCACTAACTCAAATGTGGGATTTTCGTTCAAACAAAATGCAAAGAAACAATCAAGTGTTTTCAGTGTGTATGACTATACTCTCATGTATGGGACTTAAGTGGCCTGAAGTAAGGTGACTACCTTATGAATAGGTCTTTCGAGGTAGACTAGTCTAGTGTGTGGTTTTCCTTTATCAAGTGTAGTGTTACTGACTAGTAACTTCAGCTTTCGCTTACGCTTACGCTTTCGCTTTCGCTTACGCTTACGCTTTCGCATACGCTTACGCTTTCGCATACGCTTACGCTTTCGCATACGCTTACGCTTTCGCATACGCTTTCGCTTTCGCTTCCGCTTCCGCTTCCACTCGTTTCTTGGTAGGCTGTCATCTCGCAGAATGACAATGTCATCTACTCGTGAATTCTGTAGTGCCTTTGGCCATGTCTGCCGCTGTTGGAGATTTAGCAGGTATTCTCGTTTCCATCTTTGACAGAATTCATTGGCAAAGAATTGCATTCTTCTTTGTTCAAGGTAGTTGCTTCATTAGTTCTTGGCCGAAATCCCTTGGATTCTCCTGCAAATCTCTTAAGTCTTGCGACGGCTCTCACTTCCCTGGACCAGTCAGAAAACTTAGAGAAGCGGTTCACCATTGAATTTTCTTCCATAGTCTTGACTGTGTGAACATGAACTTTGCGAAGTTCAGGATTGTTTGTTTCTACTTCTCCCACCTTGTCTTCACATGGGAGGTTCAGCTGGAAAAGAAAGTCAGGTCCTTTTAGCAAGTTAGACTCTTCGAGCTGAACTGCAGTCAGCCCCTTTGAGGCGTAGTCGGCTGGGTTATTTTCTGTAGTGTGTTCAGTTAAATCAGACTTGAGAACTCTGATTATGTCTGTTGGATTGATCTCTTTGACTTGAGTTCTGCACACAAAGTGTACTTCTTTATTCAGCTCAATTGCTGGCTGTAAAGCAGGTATTACTTGTCACACTATGATTCTGTGACTAGTTCCTGTTGTGTCACAGTTGTCTTTTGCTGGATTCGAGGAGCCGATGATACTCCAGCCAAGATCCGTCCGCTGTGCACATGGATAATTGTCTTCACCGGATAGGATCTCTCTTGGAAGGAGGGCTTGCTGACAGTTATATCCGATTAAAAGACCTACTTCGCAATCCAATGGTGGTGGAATCTTGTCTGCCAACTGTTCCAAATGTGGCCATTTTAGAGCGTCTCGAGATAGGAATGTGTGACTTGTCAACTGGAATGAACTCTCTTGTGAAAAGAGGTGGCAAAGGAATCCTTTTTTCCAGGTCATATCCCCTCACTTGAAGATCTGTCAGTTCCTGACAGGGTATGACTGTTGACTTTGTTGACATTGTAGATAGCCGCAAACAAACATTTTTCTTTGTTTGTGTCAAGATTTTGGGCCACTTCATCTAGAATGAAAGTCGTGTCACTCTGTGTGTCCAAGAGTGCGTAGACAAGAACTTCTTGTTCTGGCTGTTTTGTGGATGAGACCCAGACTGGTATGATTGCGGACGTTTGTGTGCTTGGGCCTTCTTGTATGACTCTGTTGGTGGTTGCAGCGATTTCTTTGGTGTCTGTTTTGTCCTTTGAGATGTCGTCTCCATTAAAGGTTGTTGACCTTTTGCCTTTGAACTTGTCATCATGCAAACACGTTGGATGTCTCCTCTGACACTTTTCACATGTGCTTTTGTCATTGCACGCCTTTGACTGATGACCAGTATTCAAACATCCAAAGCATAGCCTTTCTGCATACACAAACTTGATGCAATCTTCAACTGTCTTTTCTACAAACTTTCTACATTTAGGGAGGACGTGTCCTGTTCCTTTGCAGAAGATACATGTTGGGATGCTACTTTGTGTTGTGTTTGTGGACAGTGTCTTTGCTTGAATAGTTTGGTTCTTGGATTCTTTGTTTTTTCACTTTCGACACTCCTGATAGCTTGTATCGAGGATATGGGATCACATGCGAGATCTGCTTCCTTTGATATGAAATCTACAAACACTTTGAATGGTGGGTAACACCGTTTGCATGTCTGGCCTCATTGCTTTTCGGTTCCAGCCGGATACCAACCAATCTGGCAGTTTCATCAATATTTGTTGACTCTCGTTGCAGTCATTCAGTACTTCTAATGTCTTAATGTGGGGCATTGCAGCCTCACAGCTCTTAGGAAATCTGCAAATTCTCTTAGTTCGCAGCCATCTTTAGAGCTTATCTTTGGCCATCCATGTAGCTTGTCTCTGAAGGACTTCCCAATAATAAATGGGTCTCCGAAACGTTTTTCTAACAGCTGCCAGGCAGAGTCATATGCTGCTTCGGTGCCTAACAGGAAGAATCCTTCTACTGCTTTCTTTGCAGCACCTCCTATGTACTTTCTTAGGTAATACAGTTTTTCATTCTTTGGAATGTTTTTCCTGTCTATTAAAGTTTCAAAGGATAGTTGCCAGTCTTTGAATTTCAAAGGATCTCCTGTGAATAATGCAGGCTCTGGTGTTGGAAGGTGATTTGCACTTATTGCTTCTGCTAGTATTTTAACCAAGTCAGCACTATTCTGCATCTGAGCTAAGGGTATTGAGGTTGGTAGAGCTTGTGGTACTTGCTGTGGACTGTGGAGACTATAAGCTTGACTTGTAGGTTGTAGAGGTTGAGGTATGAACGGAGGACTTGAAGCATTGATGACTTGTGCTGTTACTGGCTGAGACTGATAAACGAATGGTGGAGTTGTGGAGTACAGAGCTTGGGTTTCTCTAGCTGGTTCAACATCATACAGTGAGTCGATTGCTTCACAATTTGCTTCTATTCGATTGTACACCTTGACTCGAGCTCTTGCGGCTTTCAGCTTTTTAACCTCTTCTAGGCGTTCAAGCTTTCTGCGCTTTTCTTGCATTGCCTGTTGTCTGGCTTGCTTTTCGAACTCAAATTGTGCCATCTGTTTTTTATCTTCAGTCTCCAGCCTTTGAAGTTCTGTTGCTTCCTTTTCTTGTTCACCTAAAACTGCTAGGACTTCCTGAGATGCAGCGGCTTCAGCTGCAGCTTCAAATCTTTTGACTGAGAGAAGACTAGAATGAGCGGAGCTACATTTCGATCGACAAGACAGTGGAGATAATGAAGAGTCAGTTGAGTTTAGAACAGATCCAACATCGGGCCAAGATTCTTCCTTTAAGTTTAATATCTTTCATAAAATGTGAAAATGTCCTTCTTTTTTAACTTGAACTTATAAATAATATCTTCTTTCTTGTTATGAACTTATAACTACTTCTTTACTTTCTTATATGATTAATTTTCGTCTTTAAACCCATTGACATGTAATATTCATGAACACCAACACATTAGCTTCATCACCAGCATATAGGCTTAGCATAGATGATAGACCTGAGTCCTTATTTGCAATTTCCAGATGATCCACTTCTCACACCACCTTTAACTTGAAGGATGTGGGAGAGCACTTCCTGGCTTTATCCTGAAATGTTGCGACTTTGACACAGTCTAATCACCGTAGCTTGCGGTCGTCATGCCGACAGTGCACCGCTGGCGTTGCTTCTCTGATGTGCTGGATGGTCCTTGAACGCAGCGTCGTCTCTCGCTCCAGTCTTGTTGTCTTTCCCACCCGCGCTGAGCAGGCGAGTCCTCACTGTAGCTCTCTTCACGACACAGGTCGGTTCTTTAAAACGGGCGTTTATTTATTGGAGTTTTCATCCTGTAGCCTCCCCTCTTCCGTTACGCCGTGAGAACTACAACAGCGAATGACACGTATACATAGCCAAACATATTAGCATATTGTGCTACACATATGAATGAAAATAAGAAAATGAAAACATAAAACAAATACCTCGTTGGCCGCTTGTCGTGAAAGGAGATTAATCTTACAGTTCCTTTTCTGTATAACTTTGTCACATTAA
This sequence comes from Dissostichus eleginoides, assembly GCA_031216635.1. Taxonomy (NCBI): domain Eukaryota; kingdom Metazoa; phylum Chordata; class Actinopteri; order Perciformes; family Nototheniidae; genus Dissostichus; species Dissostichus eleginoides. The sequence continues at coordinate 5,271,557 of CM062278.1, read as the reverse complement.
ACTTTGTCACATTAAACTTTGTCACAGACTTCAGCAGAGCTTCAAACAAAGACCGATTAGCTCAAGCTGCAACCAAACTTAACGCAGGGCAACAATATTATGGTGTCAAGCTAGTTTGCTAATTCTGCCATGCCACTGGTTTTGGCAAATAAGCCAAACCTGGGCTGGGTCCAATCCTAACCCTCTGCCTCATTCCACGTGGCTCTGGAAAAGCACCAGCTAGTTAGCTTACCAGCACAACATCTGTCTCAAGAGCTGCTTTTGCTCTCTTACCGGCTAGCTGCAAACAAACTTCAAGACCCCTCAATGTAGAAAAGTACATGGTTATAATATAATCAGGGACAGTGTTTTTCATCATTTTCTTTAACCATCGGAATTATGTAGTTGTATAGCTAGCTTGCTCATTCTGCCATGCTTTAATGCTACACCGGTTTCATAAAAGGAGCCAAACAGGGGGCTAGCTGGGTCTAAACTTATACTTTGCCTCCGCCCACGCGGCTCCAGAAAAGGACCAGCTAGCTAGCTTACTAGCGTGCCATCCTTCTCAATAGCTTATTTTGTTCTGTTGTTGTTGGAATAAAACTGGACAATCTGGAGGAGGTGGAAGAGGGGAGGACGATGATAAAGCTGGACTGTATCCTTGAAAACCCCTCCCATCCCCTCCATGCAGAGTAGTGAAGATGAGGAGCACGTTCAGCCTTGACTCATCCCTCCTCGGCGCAGAACAATCCTTTGTGCCTATAGCCATCAGGCTGCACAATCAAGGACAAATTAAAAGTAACCCTTACTATATACAATCTGCACTGTTTGTACAAATTACTTTGACCTGCACTCCCATCTGCACACTTACCTGTAAATCAGGCCCGGTTCTACGGGGGTGCATAAGGGTGCATTGCACCCTCAGTTGAGTCGTTATGCACCCTCATTTGAAAAATGAAAAGTGAAAAAAAAAAAAAAAGTGAAAAGTATTATATATAATAACAATAATAATAATAGTAGTAATAAGAAGAAGAAGAAGAAGGAGAAGAATATAGTTGAAATAAAATAAATTGTAATTGTGGTTAAATAACATTGTCTGCTGCCTTTATTTGGTCAATTTAAACGCTAAGTAACGTTATTATGTCAGGTGCGCGTGACCTGTGCCGTTCGTCATCTGCAAGGTGCTTACACAGCAGTCAATGATGGACATCAGAAAATGGTTATAACAACCAGCCCTTATCGCCAGCAGTAACACTGCATCTACTGCAGGTAATAACAGTTCAGATCATGGGGACATTACGTTACCTGCGGCCACTGTTGTGGACACTAACGTCCTCCCACCCGACTCGCTGGCTTTGCCCGCCTCGCCCACGGAGGCGGAGCAGCCGCAGCCGTCTTCGTTGCCCCAAACACCGCTACCCCTCGGCGGCCCGCAAGTGCCAGAGGACCTCGGCAAAACAGAGCCTGCCCAGGTATATTTAAAAAAGTACCCAACTCGCCTGTACAGTGGGGTAAGGCGCTCATTTTGCAGCTCATGGTTTCAAAACAGAGATTGGCTGCAATATTCATGTAAAAAAGATGCCATCTTCTGCTATGCATGTAGACATTTCGGTCTTAAAAGGGGAGTGATTAGTAAAATATCCATAAAGAAAAAGTTAATCTGCTTACAGTTCTGTTTCATATGGGTGTTGAGAGATGTATCCATAGATCTCTTCATTTTGCTCTCAAAGTGCACCAGATTGATGCTTTTAACTTCAATATTTAAAAAAAAAATCTTCCCGGGGGAGCATGCCCCCGGACCCCCCTAGAGGAGGTGAGGACCCCCTAGAGGGTTAGGTCCACTCCCCACTTATAAAAATAGCATTTTACCACTGCACCCTCTCTAATCTCAGATGCACCCTGAGTCATTTTGTTCTGGAACCGGGCCTGCTGTAAATATATCTACAAATCGGATCCCAAATATGTATATATCTTAACAGTTACTATATCCTTTTATTAGCATTGTCTAGAGCAGGGGTTTTCAAAGTGTGGGAAGGTGAGCCTCCCCTCAGACAACATAAGATCAGCCGCGCCCCCCTCCCAATTATTATTGCTATTATTATTATTATTATTATTATTATTATTGTTGTTGTTGCTATAATGCAGGGGTATTATTATCCAGTGGAATGCCCTTACCTAGTTAAATCAAAGTGGTTACTTTTTTTTGGCTGGGCAGTGTAGTTTTACACACCGTCTTATTTGACTTTGTCAGGACTTAAAACTGTTTTTTATGCTCATCGAGCAAAAAAAGTGTGTAAAAATATATTTACACACGTAAGGTCATCATCTTAACAGTTTTGTATGCTCATCGAGTCATCCGTGATCAGAGCATCAAGTTGGCATGCCTATTACAGCTGAATGCGGCGATTACCATCTTGTTCAGCAAAACGCCTCACAAACTTATTAAGATCTAAAGCTTTAGTGCGTTTTGATTCAATGCTGAGTACAGCCTAAGATATTCTAAAAAATATATTTGAAAACATTAAAAAAAAACATTTTTTTAAAATATTTTTTTAGTTATATTTTTCATTAGTTTTACCAAAATAACTTGATTTAATTGTATTTAAAATAACATTTCCAAAGAAATAAATCCTTTGAATCTGCCTGTTCAGTTTCTGTTGGAATGTGAAGGGTTAAATGAAAGAAGCTCCTTTAGCCGTCTCTGCGACTGTGAAGACAGGAGAGCTTGTTGGTCCCTCTGTACATTCACAGAGGGCCCGCTATAGTAACTCAATGAGAGAGTAATGTCAAATGACAGTAAATTGACCAATCATATCTTCCCTCTAAATGGGTGGGCTTTATTTTCGCGGACTTTATGACAAGTTCCGCCCGCTGTGAAGTCTATGCAAGAGGTGCAGTGACGCGTCCTAAAACCCGGAAGTAAGCTGCTGGTTCCCTCGACAACAAAGCAATGGGATTTCTCCAGAGGGTTTTGGAAAATAGCTCGAAATAAGGCCTGTGGAAAACGAACCCGTTAGATAAATGCACGTTTTGTTCAGCCGGATAATATCCACATGTCTACCCTACTTTTATAATTTTCGAATCATAAATCTAATCGATAGATTTATGATCGATAGATTTATGATTAGCATAAGTTCGTTCATGATGGCTCACGTCAGTGATAGTGATGACGTCGTTACGACATTATTAACCGAGTCATTTACAAGATTGAGTTACAATGATAAACTGGAGTGGCAAAGGATCAGCTCAGGGTTCGAGTTATAAACTGAGCTCTATGGGGGTCTTTGAAACTAACGCGTGCGCACACACATGCGCACACACACATGTGCACACACACACACACATGCGCACACACACACACACACACACACAAACTCAAAAACACACACACACACACACACACCAATAATAAACATATGGACAGGGGTTACTATTTAAAAAAAATGTGCAAATGTATTTGGGAACCTATCCATGTGAACATATTTTGGGGGTGGACCTCAAATCCTCTAGGGGGGTCCGGGGGCATGCTCCCCCGGTGAGATATTTTTTTAATTTTGGAGTTAAATGCATCAATCTGGTGCATTTTGAGGGGAAAATAAAGAGACTAGATCTATAGAAATACCCATATGAAACAGATGCCACATCATGTAGACAGACAGTCACCCTGTGTGAGGCAAACCCACATTTGCGCAGCGTTGCATTCACAATAGCCTACATTAAAAAAAAAAAAAAATCGCCAGGCCATCGGGAAACCTCCCGGTCCTCCCGATGGCCAGTCCGGGCCTGCCAGCAGCCCTCTACTTGCTACAAACTTAAATATCAAAAGGTTCTGCTACGCACACACACATCATCTCGGCTCGCGCAGCACGCTCACAGGCATAGATTGTGCAATAATGTATTGCGCACCTTGGAGGTGCCGTGCAGGCATATTGTCATTCAAGAGATGCGTTGTTCTTTTGGAAAACATGTTTTTCTTTTAGCCTATTTACCTCGTTAACGTAAATAATACTCATTACATTGACACATGCATTATTTGTGATTAAAATAATGGTTGTTGGTAATGTATTAGCGACCCCCACAGATGTATGATTTCACTGCGTCCGTGGGAGCTCAGACCCCTCCTTATGGGAGCTCAGCTCCCATTGGCTCCCACATAACTCGAACCCTGGATCAGCTGCATGACCCGCCATCAAGTGCTTCATCCAGAAGGACAGGAGGATGGACTTTGTGTTTAAGTGATTTGATCATCAAAGGTAGGCCTGAGTCATTTTCAAAGTGGGCCGCCATGCCGACTTAATTCATTTCTAATTGTTACTTGGCTGTGGGTGCCCTGTCATGATAGGTGTTTAGATAAATGGTGTTGTTTTGTGTGGTAGAGAGAGGGTTGCTGTCATTGATGCATTTTGCACCCCGGGCAGCTGTTTTGATATTCCGCTGAAGTATACGCTGTGACGTAATAACTCTTCTTTTTTTTCTTTTTTTCGAGGGAAGGGGTGGGGGTCAGAGGGCCTAGGTATAAAAGTCACGGCTCGCCACTGGTTTTGATTCATTGCTGAGTACAGCCAAACTTGACAGTCTCTTCTCTGTCATTGTAGACCGCAAATACCTCATTCCTTCCGTCTACTTGGGTCCGAATGCTTCTCGTTTTGCGCCGTCCCGTTCAAATGAAATCGCCGCCAATCACATTTCCACGCTCGCGCCAGGGCCAGGGGAGGGGTTACAAGGCTCGCGTCTTGCATTAGAGATTTTCTCTCATAAATGTCCGATGAGTCACAACTTTGATTTCAAAACAAAGCTGCCAACTGGGGTGGCAAGGCTATTTTTAGGGTGGCAGTTGCCACCCCATGCCACCCCGGTAGATCCGCCCCTGCTTGACCGGTAGGCCTACTTGCTTTTGATCAAAGGAGGTGAAGGGAATGAGCACTTTTATTTACAGCCTTTTTGGCGAGGTGGGGGAACTCGGTCTCCACAGACTGCCAAAAGTGGGCAAGTGACGTTTTCTGCCAGACGCTGTCTCCTCTCTCACTTTAGGTAACTTCACTAAAAATCGATCCATGTTGCCGCTCGCATAAAGTTAGCTGAAGTTAACTAGCTGAAATTCTCGTTATTTTTTTCTCACGCTGCGCCTCCCCTGAAGCTCTCTGGCGCCCCCCCGGGGAGGCACGCCTCACACTTTGAAAACCGCTGGTCTAGAGACTTGATTTCCTTCAGTGGCCTGCTCTCTCAATTTGCATTTAACATCTTGCCTGGAATACACCCATGGGCATTGCCAGGGCAAATCTAGCAGATCCGAGAAGGAAATTAAAACGCTGAAAAAGGGGCGAAGGAGAGCGCTGTATATTTATGGCCTCCTTTTACCATATTAATCCCTTCCTACTAATCCTGCAGCTGCACCAAATAAAACGGTAATGACTTTAGTGGGCTTCTTTATCTCCTTGGGCTGATGATTAACTCACTGGTCAGAATGACAAACTCTTTCCCAAGCCCCTGGAATATTTATTTTTACACAACCGTACTGATGTTTCCGGTTTATAAATTATGATCTGGAGATTATTGGTGACGTCATGTGATGCATCGCATCTACGCACGGGGAGGCCCTTTAGCGTCAATTTTCAACTATAAGGGAGTCTCGTTGACTTGCATAGAGCTCCCTGAACGTTGGTAATAGACGAGTTGGGATCGCGGAGAAATGCTCTCCGCAGACTCATTCTCACAGCGTTTATCAACCCTTTTCTTAATCAATATCAAGCCACACTTATTGTTTTTACTTCTTTATTTTAATTGTATAATGTCGGACTTTTGTTGCCGTCAGTTAGGGGGAGAGTAGGGGCTCAGAATATTGAATATACTAATCCTAACCCTAACCCTAAGAATACTTTAGGTTAAGGTCTTCTTTTAAATAAGAAAAAAAGGGTATCAACAGATAAATATTAAGCCTGAAAAAGTACATAACGTTTAATATATCGCATAATTTGTTTTGGGACTTGACAATCAACTTTCCTGCAATGTTAACTATGTTGAGGCACTTATTTTAACTGATATTATACATATTAATTATACTTTTATAAGATGTATGTAGATAGTATAAGAAATGTGCAGAATATGACAATTTAATGGTGGAGGTACACACATATTGATAGATTACTTGTAATGCACTGTTGAGGAACCAGCGACCCAAGTTTTTCATCTCCGACCTTTTTCATCTCCGACCTTGTCAGGTATTGAACATTCAATAAATGAAGAACACAGAATTATTAAATATAAAACACATAATTTGTGTGATTATACTAAATGATTTGCAAATAAACAACACTGCATATTTACAACTGTTACACATGCTGCTGTAATGAAAAAATGTCCAACTTGGGATCAATAAAGTAAATCTTATCTTATGATGATCGATGGATACTGCCATATTTGCAAAATTTGCCTCTGAACCTTGACAAGTGCATGTTTCAGGCTTATCAATTAACAACAGGAGGGGTCACAGGCATAAGACCAGCTGTTAAATAAAGCTATCCTGACCTTAGCTGTCATGTGGGTATATATTAATGCTGCCCATTATGGACACAAGCAATTTTCACCCATTTATTAATTATATATTTTAAATTTGATAACACCAATGTGTTTCCTATCCCCTAAACCTCCAGGGATGTACAGAGTTTAATACTGGCGACTTCTAACTATGGTAAATACGAAAACGTCTTTTAAAACTTCAATTCCCAGTAGAGACATGCCATAGAACATGTTGCGAAACACACAAATAGCCAGTATGTGTAGTTCTGGGGGTTGTGGACTCATTTGAATCCTATTTTGGATAGTCTGCCATGGTTTCGTTCCATTTCAAAGTGCTGTTTGACGCTCGGCGTAACCTTGGCGCACTGCCACTCCAACATCCATTCACAGAGCTTGAAGATTAATCACGGGGTTTGTCAAGCAAAGCGGAGATAATACTTACTTCCGGGTGTAAAATTCTCTAAAGCAACTACTATGAGCTGCTCCGACCCTCGGTCCTGACAGACTCCAAAAATCCGACATTATACAGTCAAACAAATAAATAAACACAAGGATAATTGTGTCTTATTGTTGAGTAAATAACAGTGTGTGGTTTAGAAAATAATACAAAATTAGAAGGAAAAAACGATGAAACAATACAGACTTCAGTATTCTGAGCCCCTACTCTCCCCCTAACTGATGGCCACAAAGGTCCGACATTATACAATTTAAATAAAGAAGTAAAAACAATAAGTGTAGCTTGATATTGAGTAAGAAAAGGGTTGATAAACGCTGTGAGAATGGGTCTGCCGAGAGCATTTCTCCGCAATCCCAACTCGTCTATTACCAACGTTCAGGGAGCTCTATGCAAGTCAATGGGACTCCCTGATAGTTGAAAATGTACGCTAAAGGCCCTCCCCGTGCGTAGATGCGACGCATCACATGACGTCACACGTTTGATTGAAAATACTTTATTTAAAAAAAATAAGGACAATAAACAAAGCAATCTTCACAACGGCCGGACAAAATACTTTAAGCCGCCCTATAGTCAAAGCCCGAGACACCGTTTAAAGCATAATAAAGACAATATATAGAGAGCATAATGTTTTTAATGCACCGCAGTCTCGCATCGTATGCTTCAGCAGAGAACGGGCCGCGGTCGTTGAATTTCAACGCAGCGGGGAGCATTCGCTCGCGATCTCAAGTCGTCTACTACATACGTTTAGGGAGCTCTATAGAAGTCTATGGACATCCCCGAAAGTTGAATCTTGATGCTAAAGGGCCTCCCCGTGCGAGCATTCGCTTGCGATCCCAAGTCGTCTGCTACATACGTTTAGGGAGCTCTATAGAAGTCTATGGAAATCCCCGAAAGTTGAAACTCGACGCTAAAGGGCCCCCCTTGCGTTGGAAAGTGACGACAGGGACCCTGATATAACGTCAACATAGGCCGAGTTGGGAGTGAGAATGTGTTGCCCTGACACACATATTTATGTATAACAGACATCAAAAAGTCAATTTTGCATGATAGGACACCCTTAATGCACATGTGAGCCAGCTAGCTTACATGTATTCGTCAAAAGCAAAAGAGTGGTGCCGGAATGAGACCTATAAATAAGTTAGCATTTTACTACTCCCTTCTTCATGAAGTCATGGGTTTTTTTCAACGTGTTTATAGTTAGATGCCTGAAAAAAGATCTGTGGTTAACAGAACCTGAAAAGATTTACAGGTTTTGTTCTACGACATAAAATACATTAGCAATTATCCCACTAGAAAATGTGAAGCTTCTATGTGTCATAAAAACAGTGGTTACTAACAAGACTAAATGAGACTAGCAAACATCATGGAGCTGATGAGTCCACCTTTAGCTTATCTCTGCTCTGTAGAGATTCGCAGTTGATTGTTTTTACCCTACAAAAATTGAGAGTGTTGTTAAAGTGTGAAGATTTTACTGGCGAAAAAAAATTGTGTTTGCATCAGAGCTTATTTGCTTCAACATACCAAAATGCAATGGAATGATCACAATGCTTTTTGTCGTGGGAGCCCTTGCGATGCTAACTTCATCATGAAAAATACGTCATCACGGCAGTGTTCTACAGTTACAATGTTGTTAATGAAACAACCAAAAAATCATTCCTCAAAGTTGTGCCTACCAATTTTTCTGTAATGCATGCACTTTTGATGTTTGTCCACAGCTGCTGTTTGGTATTCTGCAGTCTCCCTTCCTTGGTCATGCTGAGGATTCAAAGACACTTCAACGTGAGCAAGGGTAGGATGGAGGATTTATTGGAGCGCTCTTGTGCCTCAAACGCACATCCCTTTAATCGATCCGTTGAAGCATTACCATAGTCAGCTCACTCTGACTGTTCCCCAAGCCCCCTCTATGTTTGGATCAATGAAGGTCCCATCCATAGTCATCCCAACACCACCTTCCTCCCCCACGGATACATTTGGAATTGGACCAGAGCCAATTGACTCATATGTGTAGTGAAAAGAGGAGAAGGAGACTTGTATTTGTCAATCAGGACCATCATTCTAAGAATCAGGCAGGTAAGCAATTTCTCCAGCGCCATGGTGATGGCCATGATGGGAATGGCAATTCTCTTAATAAAATGAAAAGAAGGTGATGATCTGAGCTTACTATGAGCAAACCAAATCCCCTGGGATCTGCACTCAATTTGTCAGCCATTTAATCTGTTCAACAGAGGTAATATACTGGTGTCAATATAATGCCGCTGTAGCACAATAGCAGTGGAACGCTGGTAATGTGGTAATAGAGATGGTCTGAACTATAACATGCTTATGTGACTTTAATATATAAAATTATACGAGTGCACAGAGATGCACCAATACATGAGGTGATAATAAAAATGATACCAAAGGAGACATATTTTACATACTGTATTTGAATGCAAATATCTGTTCTTTTTAAATGAAAGTTACTATTTTATTTATTTCATGGAGTAATTGTATGACGCTAGCAGCTAACAGGAACTGAAGGGAGTGAGGATAGTTGAATAACTGTCATGGTTTTGGATTTATGTTTTCATTTTCCACCTTTTATTTTGAAATGTTTTCCTCCTTGTGTCTTGTCTGATCCTACTTCCTGTGTTTGCCTTCCTGTCTTTAGTTTCCCTGGTGTGTCTGATTGTCTGATTGTGTTCACCTGTTGCCCTTGTGTTTCTGCCTCCCCTGCCCAGCTGTGTCTTGTCCTGTGATTACCCTTCTGTGTATTTAGTCTTGTCTTCCCCTGTGCTCCTTGTCTGTTCGTCGTCTCTTCTCGTCCATGTTCCCTGCCTCGTCTATGCTAGTCCATGCAACCCGTCCGTCTTTGATGTCACGCTCCATGTTTGTTCCTGAAGTTTTTTGTCCGGATCCTTCCTCGTGCTCCCTGGTTTCCTTCTTCGTACTCCCCTGGTTTTGGTAATGTCAAGTTGTTCCTTGTTTTCTTTTGTCATCGGCTTTGGGAAATGAAGCTCGCTTTTTGTTACTTGACCTTTTGTTAGTCCTTTTACTGCATTTGGGTCCTATTTTCCCCACCCTGACAGTAACATGCAACAAAATACTCAAATGATGGGGTAATGAGATTACATGCGCAGCATCTTAAGGTACGTCAAGGGCGGTTCTAGGGGTGGACCAAAAGGGGCCAGTGCCCGTATAATATTTAACTGGGACCCCCCTCCGAAAGAATAGTCTATGATAATACCATGCGTGATATATGTGACTTTATACTGAACAAAAAATGTCTCTTTTGCCCCACATTAAAAATCCCCCCCTCATAAAATAGCAGACCCCAGCACGGCCCCCCAGAATAAGTCTATTGCCTCTGAGCTGTGTTAATTGTATAATTGCAGAATATTACCATATACTAGCAAGTAAGGGTGAAACACTTCATCAATTCATTTATTAGCTGATAGACATAAAAATGAATTAGTATGTATTAAGATAATCATTATTTGTTTGGTAATTGTTCCCTAATTATGTAACAACACATAATAATGGACTGTGTTCAACATTCATCTGACATCGGCAAATATGTCAAATTATATTAACATTACAACTCATTTTGCAGCATCACAAACTACTACAAATGTTAACATTGCATATTGCAAAATGTAATAAAGTGTGGATGAAGTGTCCAAAAAGGCTGGAAAATCCCATTTAATTTGTAGTTTTTTTTTGTTAGTAAGTAATCTTATAGCACTGTTTTCTTAGTCTTTTAATTAAACTTTCTGACACATTTTTCTTATGTACCCATGTGTTGCCAGGCACATAAAAACAAATGCAACATTTTACTTTGTCTTTGACCCCGTTCCAAGGTCAGTGTCTATAATTAATGGCTGCACATAATAACGCCAGTGTCAATTTATCAGGCTTTTACGCAGTCACCCATACTACATCAGGGAAATAAACGGATAGATGATTTGGATGGAGCAGAGCTAACTGGAGCCAATCTACCCACAGCACACACTCATCCATCTACAGAGCCCTCACTTGGCCCAGATTAGCATCAGACAAGAGGGCACACTTTGAAGATTCTGTCTCAAAAAGTGATTAGCTGGGAGCCAGCCATGTCACCCAACAGGGACTTATAGCCATCCCCCTTAGTGTACACAGTGACCACAGAGCGAGATGGGGGATGGAGGGAGAGCAGTCCTTCATCAGAGATTTGTTTTCACCCTGATTAGTAAACAAGCAAAGTAATGGTGTTAACAACCCACTGACCTTTGTCTCATCGTGGTGTTTAACATAATGCTACAATCATCCTTGATCTAAGTGTTGGAGGCTTGAAAAAGGTAGAACAAAGAGATTTGAAGCGATTGTTTTTGATTGATTTTCGTGCTTGTTCCAAGTTGGACCGTAAAATCAATGATTTACCTTTCCAGCTCAGTTAAGGAATATATAGCCTGGCTCTTCATCACTGAGGAGGAGCAGCCATTAGAGCATTGGCTCTCTCTGGTTCAGTGTCCGGGCCAGGACTACCTGGTGGTGCCAACAGAGCTCATAATGATAACAACAGCAAGATTGCTGAAAGACCTTAATGGTTAATGATGCTTAATCACAAGATTAAAATTCTAGTTTTACTCATTTTAGGTGGAGATACAATTCTGAGAAAAAAAGTCAGGACTAAAATAAAATCACTTTTGGTCAGATCCAAAGCAAAATTCACATGGGGCCCTAATCCTCTTCCGTAGCCTTCTGATACAGAAGTGTTCCTGGCAGTATACTGGGGTCTAGAAATGGAAGTGTTGACGATTAGATAATTAAATGTAAGCTTGAGGTTGAAATATGTAATACAATTGTAAAAACTGAAAAGGTCATACTTCTTTGAAATGTTGCAATGATAAATTATTGTGGTTACTATTATAGCTTGGTTGTAACGGGATGTTTAGGTTTAATGGCAGAGACCAATTCCTGGGACCAAGAGGTTTGGCATGACAGATGATCAAAACATCATTGTATGCATAAACATTTGAGTTATAATAAAAAGCCTTGCAAACTTTTTACGTTATTTTTTTGTATGTGTTAGTGTTAGAGCTGTAGTTTTCATCTGAAATATGGTTTAATTTTCAGCCAATGGTACATTTGAAGGGAAATGTATATTATAGGACCACATGCGGCTCTTTAAGCCCTCTGCTCTGGCTCCCTTGAGCTTAGACAAAAACAAGAAGGAAATAAAATAAAAGTATTTGTAGGACTATTTACATTTTGTTGCACGGTTGAAAATGTTTCGTATTTTGAGGTGATACTGTGACAAATAAATAAAAAACAAAACAGTTTTAATTAGGTCAACAAAAATATGCGTCATATCCTGCTACAGGCCCGAGCCAGCGCCTTTTCTTACAGGTGAATAACCTGACCCCCGGCTCGATGAGCCAACTATGGATAAATCAAAGAAAATAAAGTATCGGAGGAACACAGGATTTAATTCTGCGTGGACCAGAGGTCGCGTTAACCGAATATTTTCCGTCTATGGCGTTTTTTTTTTAACAATGACGGAAAAATCAGAAAGCCGTCCGTCATTTTGACGGATTAGAACAAACTCCGAACAGTGCCAAAGTTTCCCCGCAGCGGGGCTCCGGTATTATGCCGTGTTATGCATGCCAAAAGGAAATGATATCGTTTCCAAACCTAACTTTGCCGAAGAGATCAACGAAAGTATTTGCTTTACGCTGTGCGCATTCCCGCGAGGTGCTGTGGGCATGCATAACACGGCGCTAACAGTTCACGAGCGAGCGTCCACCCCCCCCCCCCCAACCCCACGATCAGTCATAATTCAATCAGTTAACTCTTTTTAGGGTGCAGCTATATGTTTTATTTATTTCAAAGTTAGTCAATTTTAATTGTATTTTTTTCCTTCAAATGTGCAGAGGACTACCCAAGTGCTGTGTTTAATTTATTTTAAAGTAGGCCTGTGTATTTTTTTTTATTCTCCTTATAGGAGTTCTTTGTTTCTTATTAGAGGTTAACAGTTTTATATAATATAATAAATGCAAAAAAGCTGTAGTTTTTGTCTATGATATAACAATAAATACAACTTTATAAGCTATCAAGCTATCAAATATGTTTTGCGGCTCCAGACAAAACAAATTGTTGGAAAAGGTGGCAAAATGGCTCTTTTGGTCAAAAAGGTTGCAGACCCCTATAGACTCAAGTTTAAAATGTCACTCGTTTTTTTAAAATGTTTGCAGCAAAGTCCTGAGAGAGCTCCTTGAATTCAACAAGAAAGCTAAATAAACACCCTAATGTACGCATGGACATACAGCACGGATTTTCCTTGAAGTGGCATAAGTCATTTTTCACCTTGACTCTCCTCTCCAGTTGCTGGGGGGAGAAGATAGGGGGTGGGGAGGGGTGATTTGTACCAACAAACCCATAGTGGTGCATGAATGAGTCTTATAACCTGGAATTGAGTAAGCAGTTTACCACTTCCGGTTCCCTTGCTTGGAAGTCAAGCTTAAGAGATTTTCTTGATTTGTTCCGCGACATAAAGTATGTCAGTAAATACTCTACTTGTGAATGTCCGAAGCTTCTATGTGTCTTAAAACAGGAGTTGCTAACAAGTGACTAAATGAGACCACTCAAGGTTATCACGCCGAACATTAGCAGCTCTTAGCCTAGCGCTGAAGATGTGCGGTGATGTAGTTTGTTTTTTAGCCTCACGTTAGCTTTTTACTCCTGGTGTTTGCATTCACACTTCAAATATTATATAAGTGGTGTTAATAGGTTGGGATTATCCTACTTTTCAAAGTGTATTTTCCCAAAACCCAATGGCAAAATACCATTACTTTTTGTGAAGGAAGCCCTTGCAATGCTAATTTTCGGGTTGGCCTTCACAAAGACGTCATCACCTCACCATTCTATGCTGCTGTCCACTCTTGCCTATAAGGGAGACAATATTTAGCTGTTAACCTGTGAACTTTTGACCAAAGGCTACCACTGCCGGCAATAGAGAACCGCAGTGACGTGTCCTAAAACCCAGAAGTAAACTTCTTCCGGTTCCATCGTCAAAAAACAATGCAATTTCTCCATAGGGTTTTGGAAAATAGCTCAAAATAAGGTCTGTGGTTGAAACACATTTAAGAGAGGGATCACGTTTTGTTCAGCCAGATAATCTCCACATATCTACGCTACTTTTATAATTTTCGAATCATAAATCTAGTCGCCAGAAGCAAAATGCTAACGTTATGCTATAAAGGAACTACAAGCTAGAACGGCAGGGTCGCACTACTCAATGTCACGCCAACTTAAGATCGCCTCAACTGACTTTCGCGCGCTTGCATATTTTAACAAAGCTTAACAAAGCAAAAAACAAACTGCCGAGTAAAATTGGAAAACACTGGAAATTAACTATTCTATAATGTGTAAAACTACGGTGCCAAAAACGACTAACGACTATAAATGATGATGGTCAGATAAAGATATAGATACTACAGATACTTAAGATAGGCATATACGCTCTTTCAAGCAGAACACAGGGTGAAAGAAATTTAGCGGGAGTGTTTACGTAATCGGCGTAATGACGTACAACGGCCTCGACCATTTCTGTAGTCCACTAATGTCACTTGTTAACAACCATCGTTTTTCCGACACGTAAACTCTTCAGAAATCACCAGCGGGGTCACTGCTGATGTATTTAATGTGGTAGAACAAAACGTGATCTATCTCTTAATTTTGTGTCAAACACAGACCTTATTTGGAGCTATTTTCCAAAACCCTATGGAGAAATTGCATTGCTTTTTGACGAAGGAACCGGAAGTGGTAAAAATGCTAACTTACTTCCGGGTTTTAGGACGCGTCACTGCGGTTCTCTATCTCTGGCTCCATCAGACTAAAGAGTCCACCACGCCCCCCCCAGCGACCGCCTCCATGTCACAGCCTCTGAGCTACATGCATCTCAGGGGTCGGAGCTAATTGGTCACTTAATGGCAGTCAGTCTGTCTCAGCCACTCTCTTCTGAAGAGGTTAGCGCTGTCATCAAGGCGTCATTACATCCAGAGATTTGACCGGTGTGTTGAGGCGGACACAAAGATTTGCTCCTTGCTTCGACCTCGGATTAATTTAGAAGTAAATCTGTCTATTTAAAGCTTTTCTACTCATCAATATTACTTTGGGGTTACAGGTCCGTAAAGAGGTTATGCTCTAGATTACCATTAAAATAATTTCTCTGACAGTGCTAAGCTAAGTGCTTGCTGTCAAATTAGATTGGTTGTCAATGAACCTTTGTACACTGATGTCTGTCGTCTAATTATCTGTTGATAAAGTTTGAGTTTCAATATGCCTTTGAATGTCATGGTGGCCTAGACCTTCTTCTGTAATGTCTTTCTTCTGCTGCAAGAAACGTTGATGAAACTTAACTTGGCAAGTAAAAATGCCAACCTTTTCAAATGTATCTCATGTGAAGATAATCTTCCTTTCCTATTGAAAAGTAAATATCACAGAGGTCTTGTTGCATGGTGAGCCCAATGCGGCACACTTCGAATACAACACATAACCACTAGGGCCGAAACTAATAATTTCCATCTGGTTTCTCAAAGTTCAAGCTGATGACTTTAAATGTCGTGATTTGTCAGTACAAATCCCAAAGATATTCACTCTAATATCATATAAAACATATATTTTAGAGGTTGAAAAAACATTTTCTGAGCTTTTTGCATGAAAAGGATTTACTGATTAGCAAAACATTTGATTGTTGCAGCTGAAATAACAACAGAATTGTAATGTCTGCAACGGTTTGCAAAAAGCAGCGGACAGAGAGAAAGCTTGGCTTTGGTCAAAACCAGCTCTTGAGGAAAGTATCTGGGTGTTTCTCAATGTCGAGCAAAGCTGCTCCAGAGCTACTATTTCAAGCATACTACGTCATCGAGTCCTGCCGAAGGACTGTTCCAATGTCCAGCATACTTGGAATTCTACCGAGTCCGGCGTACTTCGTAGCGAGAAATTTCGAGGCTGCACATGTGTAGACTCCGCGGTCTTAAAATCCCCACAATGCTTTGCGCACGGACCAATTTCCCCAAATCTGTGGCGGAAAATGTAAGGCGGGGCCTCTCATATGACGCACACCTGCACACTTGCTCGCCTGTTCCACTCTTCGTTTTCCGAATGCCAGGAAGTATTCTTGCCTCGCTTCTGAAGCAAGTGACTCGGAAGACATGTGCTACCAAGCAAGCGTACTCGACATTGAGAAACACCCTCTGTCTCTGTAGCTGCTAGCTGGTGATTTACTACTTTAGCCTGTTTAACTATGCTTAGATACATAGAGACAGGAGAGAAGGTGATCTCAACAAACACATTCAAATCAGACAAGAGAAAAGGAGAAAGTGCCGTTCTGCACATTAGCTGCATCAGGTAAACATCCAGGTCAGCTGTTAGGACTATGGACAGTTGGATATTATTTTCCAAATGTTTCATATTAACTTTGATGGACAAACTTCTTGGCATTAGGAGTTCATGTATTACAAGCTGCTTAGAACTCTTAGGAGGCTAAACAATTTATAATTGCCTCTCTAATATCTATTTAATTATGCTATGTAAGTATCTAATTCAACAACTGTATACATTAATGTTTTTCCTAGTTTACACGATTACATTGGAGGACATGATAACATTTTAATTAACCTTCGCTGTACACTCATTTATACTCAATGAAGGCTAAATACATCATTATGAAAGTCAATTCCTGCTTCTAACGACAACAAGCGCACCTCTTATGGGAGCCACTTAGGTCGGGCCTGCTCACATCCTCTTTCATATTCACCTAAACAACCAACATGTAAGGAGGCTACAGGTGAGACCATGAGAAACCTACTTCATGAGAGCATGCTGGTGATTGGGACATGTCTCCCTCAAACACTCCTCTCAGAAATGTTCTGTAGCCGGGCTGCAGCCTCCAGGGAGATTTGAATGAGAATGGATGCTTGACAGCGGCAAGCAGCAGCCAGAGTTTAGTTCCACTCCAGGGATGGACCTGCCTTTCTATGTCAGTGTAAATGTAATTTTCACTCAGCTAAAGCACCTCAGGTACTTCCTCGCCTCAGATCCTGGATTAAGGTATGAGAGTGATAGTCAGAGAGAGGGAGACAGCCACACAGAGACGAGGTGAGAAATTAAATCAGTGTGAGACAATCTGTGGATATGCCTGTATGCATACGTGCAGGAACGCACGAGTACACACTGTAGAGGTGCCGTTTCACCTGGGATGTGTCCCATATGAATGCAATGCACAGAGCATCCACTGTGGCCTTCATCCACACAATACATATACGGGTCTAATGTAATTTCACACAGCCGATATGTTCACCTATAGATGTCAAAACTGCACACCAATATACAAGTTATCTGTCTGTCTGTGATAAAACAGGTTCCAAAAAGGTGCAGATATGTATTCTTACTGTTATAATAACCTCTCCTACTAGCCTAAAATAGGATTGTTGTAGGCAGAGGGGGAAAAGTATTCAGGTCCTTTACTTCAGTGATATAATTAATAACTTACTGTAGAAATACTTGGTTGCAAGTAAAAGTCCTGCAGTGAAAATGTTATTTAAGTAAAAGTTAAAAAGTATAGTGAAATGTAAAGGTAAAAGTACCCAATGGTGAAAAATGTCTGAAAAAAGACTCAAAAGTATTCCAAATGATGGTTTACAATAGATACAAATATTTAATTGAAATAATTTGCACAATGGTAAATCCTGATTAATTGCAAATTAATTGCACATGTTTTTTCTGTTTTAAATATACTTTAAAGGGATATTTCTGAAGTTTTCAATACTCAACATGGGAGTGGACAGATATGATTGCCTTATACAAAATGTTTATTAACATTGCAAAATAAAACTTGTAGTTCTTGTACTTAAGCTGAGAATCGTTCCTGATATCCATAACTACGGAGCGGGCCGAGGGTCACAGAATACATTAGAACATTACCTGTTTATAAATGCAAAAAAAAAAAATTCTCTCAAACTCTCTTGTCTAGTTTGATTCAACATCAGAGCCCTTGAACCATCATATTTTGAACATACTGTATTTTCAATGCACACATAAGTAAATGTTAACCAAGCTGTAAAATAAATGTAGTGAAGTACAAAGTACAATATTTGCATTTGAATGTGGATGGAGTGAAGAAATAAATCAAAGTAAAGCACAAGTACCCCTTATGTAACAGGAATATCAATGTAATATAAAACTGTTATTTACTGCTACTCCACTTAAAGTTATACAACGTACAGCCTTGGTTAGAAGATTGAAATATATGGTGTCAAAGTATTATAATAATATTATATCCTAAACTATTACATTATTATGTATAATAACACATCAGCCAAACACCAGATCGGACCAACTTACTGAATTGTACCACTACATGTTAATTCAATGTACTGGTGGATATGACATGCTCAAAGATTCCTTGGAGAATTCACCTAATGAGTAATTATTTAGTAGTTTTGCTGTTGAAGGATACAACAAAATGTGTTGAGAAGAAATAATGGGTCACACTCCAACAAAGTTAAGTGCTATTTAGTTTTATATCTTACCATCATGTTTAATCAAATCTCATGTATGTCCTACAATAAAGCCTGGAGTTACTCAGCATTATTTAATATTACATATTTTTTATTGTTTTGCAATTAATTGATTCAAGACAAATTAAGCTCTTTTCTCCTTTTTTTTGGCTTAAATATCTATATTATGTTTCAAACGTCGTTGTTATTCAATTATGGAGACATGTGTGCACTTTTCTTTCCAACTATTTATTGTCAACATGCCCAATAATTGATTAAGGACACCAATCAATACCTGCCTTCCTTATTAGGTCTGTTTCTGGTAGCAGGCATCTTTATTTATTCCAAACAGGCATTTCAAAAGCAATGAGATCTTACTTTTTTATATAATATTTCATATTGCTTTATAAAATAATGTACTCCTCATATTTTAAATGTTCTTGTTTTACTATCCCAAATCATCAAATACATGATTAAAATGATTCTAAAAGACACTGAAGACAAATAAAAAGACTGGATAATACTGAATTCTTATAGAAATAACAGGCCCCTAATTTTCAGAAATAAATACAAATGCAATGAAATAAAATAAAATATGCTGTCAAGGTTTTTTTTCTACCACGGGAGGATTGAACGTGTCCTCACCCCCCCCCCCCCCTCCTCAGAGAGCACTAGATGTTTAAAGGCCTTTCCATTGATGTGGCAGTAATTGCCACAGTTCCCTATCTCCACAGCAAAACAGCATCCCACCTTATCTACATGACCTTCCATAGACAGCCCTCAGTCCCCAGTCCCAGGACAGGGGTGGGGGGGAGAGGTGTGCTGGATAACACACAACTCACTCCCCCATCACAAACACCACCAGCCTCTGTTGGCTCACCATGGGAACTCCAGCCTTGCTCTAAATCTACAAGCCTTAACCTTCTCACACCTTCTGCCGAACATCTTTTTTCTCGAGGCCACAAAGTATCCGATCTAACTCCTCATTAACGACCGAGGCTGCTTCCAAAGCTGCCAATCTAGGCCAAAGTACACTCCAGGGGCCGCAGAACCTAGATACATGTTCCTAACAGCCACGTGTGTGCAAACAGGAGCTGTCAATCAATGTTCTGGGAGGGGGAAGTATTCAAAGTAACATGTACGATTTTATCTAAATAAGGTCTTTATGCTGTGGCCTGCCCACTAGCCATACGCTCCCGAGAAAGCTCATACAGTAACCTGATTAAGGGGTTATTTTTGTAGTGTAAAGACTGGACCATTGGACCATATAATGGTTAGAATCCTTCATTTAAAAACTCAGTATATGGTAATCCATAGTCTTTGCCACACAGCAAAGACTAACAATCTTTGTTAGTCTTTGCCACACAGCAAACAAAGGGAACAAACACATAATAGCAGTCAACTTTTGGTCATGTCTTTCAAAACTCCTTTAATACAACAAAGAAAATCTAAAGAAATCAAAAAAACTAGATATTCCAAAGAAAAAAGAAGCTTGTTAAAACACTAACCCTTCATCAGTCAAACTACATTTTATGCTTCCTTCATTCATTATTTTTTCTCTCACTCCACCGGCTTCTACTTATTAGCCAATTATGGGCATGCACTCTTTTAGTTCACTAACTACCTTTTACCCTATTCTCCAACAGCCAATCAGTGTGCTGCTGTCAGTATTTAAATATGTTCCTGCTGTCAGCTGTCATTTCAGGAAATATTCTTTCTGCCCTCCTCAGCACAAATCATCTATTAGCATAATATCCAGTGCCCAGGTTGAGCCAATCAGAAGTCCATCCCTCACCAAATCCACATCTTCAACATTCTCTACGCCTCATCACCATCACCGCCTATTTTACTTTTGGGTGCACATCTCCCTTAAAATGATATCACCTTGGGGTCTAATTGCCAAAGGCTTCCCATAAAGGCCCAAAAATATTTTTTACATTGGCAAATATTTTTCTTTTTTTCTGAGTGAAATCAACTACCCAGTACGAGCACTTCCTCAAAAGCAATAACAGCCGGATCCAGAGCCGAGACCAAACGTGACGCTGTCGTGGTAGAGTGGATTGGAGGCAAGGTTTAAGAAATGCTTTATCAACCCGGATCGCCAGATGATCTGTGTATTTTTGTTCCAGAGAGTCAGGCCATTTTAGATTTATGCGCAATAGAGCAACTTAATAGGAATAAAGGGGGTCCCCATCTCCAACGATGTATCCAGTTCTCTTTATATATCTATGTACTCCGCCAATCAAGTGCAATAGCTTGACCCGGGATGCCATGATGGAGCCATGATGGAGCCATGATGGAGCCATGTCTACATGGGCGCAAAGTCAAACACATCAGCCAGCAGCAGACTGGGTTGTAGAACACTTTAGGTCCTAGCTAAATTAGCGTAGCTACCGTCACGACTGTCTGCGGTTCCTAATTTTTTTGCGATCACTGTAGAGTTTGATTCCAATAAGCAACAACAAAAAGAAGGCATTCAGAGGAAATAATGCACGTGTCATCCAACCTAACTGTTAACTGTTCACTCTAGCTACTGCTTGTTACATTAAGTGCTAAACTGGCAAACACTGTGTGGCTTTTATTGTGAGGAAACTCATGTGTCACCTTTTTTAGCATCAATCGTTATTCTTAATCTAAAATACTACATATTCCAAAAAAAGATAGAGATACTAGACAATTGGTTTGGATTCAGGTACTTCCAAGAAGTAACCAAAACACTTTAGACTGAGGGGATTTGACCCTGTCCTAAATGTGACCGATGACTCACTGTCCAGTGAACCTGAATCGAGCCATATAAATGAGAATAACATCAGCGTTGCTACACCCCCGTCTAGTAATGATCACCAAAGCTCAGCACTTGCAGTGGGTGGAGAGCAGCCTTGAAAATCCCATTCAAATAAGCACTGAATAAGGAAGTCTATGAGAAGGCCTGGACTGAATAAGAATGAAGGCATTAGGATAAATATAGAATAAAGATACTTTTTGGAGGACAGATTTTCAAAGCAGGGTAATCTGAAAGTCTACAAAGAAGGCGAAAAACGTACTCTCAGGTTTGTTTTCACCCAGTGCAGTGCTTTGTCACAATTAATACTACCATGCACGGCAAAGGCACACCTTCCACTGTGTGGGTTGCATGAGTGTGTGTGTGTGTGTGTGTGTGTGTGTTATTATGTTAATTGTGTGTTTACCGCTGCGGTGCGACGACAGAATGTAGTGTTTTCCTCTGCTACATTATTCATGGTCTCGAGGAGAGCCTTGGCTCCATGTTTGGCACTGGCTTGTTTTGTTTAGCGTCCCCAGTTACACGGGCTCTATCCACCCCCACTCCTCACATTATAAATTCTTAATCGACGCCCAAACTCGCCCGACTCCTCTGCTGCGCTGCAGGCACGATGAGCTGGAAATAAGTACAGGTGGATCTCTGCTTTGTCCTCACGCTCTGTTTACAGGAACACACAACGCTGATTAATGGAGATAATCAGATAACAGCTTTTAATGAATAAATTATGACTGGCTGGAATGAGAGGCACTGGATTCCCCCCAGGAGGTAAAAAAGGTTGAAATGAGTATAGCTTGTGTTGCTTCATATTCAGAGGCTATGATAGTACTATTTAAAACAATGTGGTGAATATGTACTTAAAGGGGCCTTATTATGCTTATTGTCATCATCTAGTCTAGTCTGAGTCTATTAGTCGACTAGATTTATATGGACTTGATTTTAGACCCCATTTACACGGGAACGTTTGCGTTTACGCACCAAATTCATTTTCAAAAAAGTCTTCTGTTCACACGCATTCGGCTCATTTAACATGTCCGTTCACACGAGACCACTGGAAACGCTGTAGTACATATGCCGGGCCTGTAAGTGGCGCTGTACTTCCGCACGAGACCACTCGAAAGCGCTGGAGACGCTGTAGTACATATGCCGGGCCTGTAAGTGGCGAAGAAGACCCCCAAGCATGGTTGCCATGGTTGCCCTTCTGTTTATGCCCCGCGGTGGATATAGCAACATGTAGTTCATGTAATTCTCCATGTCCACTTGTTGCTGATGGTTGTGGTAGATGAGCTGTAGATTTCGCACTAACATCTGTAGCATGGTCGAGCTGTAGATTTTGCACTAACATCTGTAGCATGGTCAGTAGCAGTAGCAGTAGCTACTGACCATGCTACAGCAGTGAGCAGCAGAGGTGGGGAGAGGTGGGGCTATGGCTTCATCGTTATCAGGAAATGATCGTATAGGGCGTACACACTGAGCCGTTTGGCCCCCCAGAGCGTTCCGGTTGCAGATCTATCCACCTTGGGACCCGTTATCGTTTGCGGGGTCCGTTTCCGCGGTTCCGTTACGGCCTCGTGTGAACGAACGGACTATACGCGAGAGAAAAGTAGCAGATACAACCTGTTTCGTTCTCGTGTAAACACCGCCTTATATGATGCTTTTTTACACATGACATAAGTTAAATCAGTATAGAGGGGCGATCATTCTCATTACGATTTCTGATACACAGGTACAGTAAATGGAAAATGTAAGATTCAAATCAACTTTTAAATGTCACACATGTACACGGCGCAACCTTTGTGAGGAAACCTCAATGGATTTAAGTCCAACCCCTCACACTCCCGGCCACCGTGACCGAACATGTGCGAAATCACTCCCAGAATGAAACAATTTACCACAATCATTTTCTTGAGGCTCCATCTCGGGAAAGTAGGATCGAGATTAGCTATGGTACCCACCAATATCAAAATAAGTTTACCGTAAACTATGGGTAGGAATCAAGGCCACATCATCTGTACCGTGTGAGGCGTGTGGCGCAGTGGGTTGTGCGTGGGTGTTCGGATCAGGGGGTCACAGGTTCAAACCCCACTGCAGTCAGCATGTCGTTGTGTCCCTGGGCAAGACACTTCACCCCAAATTGCTCCTGTGGGGATTGTCCACAGTATTGAGTATGTAAGTCGCTTTGGATAAAAGCGTCTAACAAGTAACATGTAATAATAATAATAATACCCAGTTAAAGCAACATTACGAACTGGGGACTGAAAAACAGTGTTGGGTGTAACGCGTTACAAAAGTAACAGAGTTACAGTAATGTATTACTTTTTGCTGTAACGAAGTAATGTAACGCATTACTAATGAAATGTGGGTACTATACTACACGTTACAATTCTCAGTAACGCAGTTACAACACATTTTAACCCAGAATTAAATGGTGTTTTGTTTTTTAAGAATTCATTAACATCGTGAGACATTCCAACACCAGAGAAAAATTGTGCGGGTAGATTAGTAAGCCTGGTGTTTACCCTTCAGGCTCATCAAGATTCCTCCGCTTCGCGTCGGTTCCCTGATCAGCCTGTCGGGTGTTCTTTTCCCCATGATGACCGCCTCACTGCACATTATCCCGCTTATTACACGGCCGTATACTAAACAAACGACAGAGCCCATTCCGTGTTCCTGTTATTGTTTACTTCCTCTCTGCCTTCTTCTGGTGATTTATCTGACGTCCAGCGCTCCGTCTTTTAACCTCTTTTCCTTTCTCTTTCTTGATCCTCCTTAGCAACCTTCATTATAGTCCTTGACAGTGGTCTGTACTGCTGTATTAACGTGTCACATGTTAAGAATTTACAATCAGAATCGAGTATTCAACTAAGCAGTGTAATACAAGTTGGGTAACACTTTATATTAAGGTACACAAATTAACCATCAACTAGTTGCTAATTAACATGCATATTAACAGTATATTGGCTCTTTATTAGTCATTATAAAACACTTATTAATGCCTTATTCTACATGACCATATTCTACAAGTAATAAGTTGTTGTACATGAGTTTTGGTCTTAATATGCGCTGTTCAATATGGGCCTAATAAGGCAGTAGTACCACAAGCATAGTAATTCTCCCATAATAACACTTAACAAATATGATCTATTCTTATGTAACAAGACATGAAACTATAAGTGTTAATTGTGTCTAAATAACTCAAAATTAGGTATTTCTATCTAAGAACATGTTCCCTATTTTAAAGTGAAGTCTTGTTCATAACCAATAAGCTAGTAGTTTGACTCTAATTGCCCTGAAGGTTCCCTATCCTAAAGTTGCCTCCTCTTCACACTTTGTATATAATACATTATAGCACGCAACTACTGCAATTAACCTCAACAGTACATGAACAAGGTAGGCCCACGTTGAAATATCTGTTTTATTAATGAACCACTAAAGAGAGGTTCAGACACATACCAAAACATGTCAAGTTTCTCCAAGGCTGAGAACACATATGCAGCCTGTACTTTTTAATAAAAACAGATTTTATTTCTGATCATACTGTGTGACCTGCTTGTATGTACTTACACAATAGGTGTACTGTTCTCTCTATGTGTTGTACTGTCTCAGTGTGAACATAGATTAAAACAGCCAGCCAAACTCTTTTGAGAGCCAGGGAATGAGCAGCCATGCCCTTTATTGACTTATTTGCAGTCCACTGACATTCAAACGGAGTGAAACTATAAAAAAAAGAAGTTACAAGGCACTTAATAATCTCATACATGCAAGTGTAACATACACAGATTAACAAATAGGACCGCTAAGTGTAAACAAGTTAAATATAGCTAATGCTAGCTGTGCAATAAGCATGTATACAGGCTAGTATGGCTAACGCTAGCATGTATGCTACCGCTAGCGCGAATGCTAACGTATTTTCTCATTGTGTTTAAACATCTCCGAATGTCATCACATAAACACAATACACATTACTAATCCTTACAGTGTAAGTGTAAGGATTACACTTACACTTACAGTCATTGCTTTCTGGCTGACTTGACCCTTTTACTCTTCAGGTTGCATAGGGAAAATTAGTAGCCGTCTACTGCCATGCTACTCATCACTTGCTCCTACTTCCTGTACCCGGTTTCCCGTCTAACCTTCAGTACACATTTTACAAAAATATAAATGTGCAAATATGAAACATGCAGGTCAATATCACCTTGCTATTGGTAGCTGAACTGTCAAAACCTCAAAAACATATTCTTAGATATAAATACCTAATTTTGAGTTATTTAGACAGAATTAACACTTGTAGTTTCATGTCTTGTTACATAAGAATAGATCATATTTGTTAAGTGTTATTATGGGAGAATTACTATTCTTGTGGTACTACTGCCTTATTAGGCCCATATTGAGCAGCGCATATTAAAGTGCTTGTGACACGGTTTTCCCCCATCATCCAAACCATTAATTTCAGTAAATAATGTCCCCTTGAAACCGTTACTGAAGTGATTTTTGAAAATTTGTACTTTGATAACCGTTAATCTGCCCTTCAATGTGACCATATTCTGGATCTTCTCTGGGTCTGCTCTGGGATTCTTAAACTCCCGCGAAAAGGTGTGCCGCGTCACAGAGGGGACGAACGCTTCCGGAGTCCAGTATCTGTATGCAAACAAACGATGGCGCACACAGAAGCAAGCTCCGACAGCGATTGTAATTTAATTTTTAATGTGTCTGAGAGCTCATAT
The DNA here is from genome assembly GCA_031216635.1 of Dissostichus eleginoides. Classification (NCBI taxonomy): domain Eukaryota; kingdom Metazoa; phylum Chordata; class Actinopteri; order Perciformes; family Nototheniidae; genus Dissostichus; species Dissostichus eleginoides. The sequence goes on along the minus strand of CM062278.1, from coordinate 5,245,583 downwards.
GAGGATGAAGCATCTGATAGTGATAGCCTCGTAGACGATATTGACTATATGCCCTACAGATTCGAACCATATGCCATCATCCTCTTTCCCTCCCTCGTGCACACACACACACACACACACACACACACACACACACACACACACACACACACACACACACACACACACACACACACACACACACACACACACACACACACACACACACACACACACACACACACACACACACACACACACACACACACACACACACACACACACACACACACACACACACACACACACAGTATCCTAAAAAACACATCACGTTTAAAGGTTGTTGTTCTTACCTGAGTTTTCTCTTGTTGCTCGAAGTAGGCACTTTGGGGGCGTTTAGCTGGGGGGTTGGCGAAGTCTTTGGGGCCTTTACGGATTTGGGAAGGCGTGGGAAAGAGAGTAGGCACTGCTGACGGCTTCAGAATCCGTCTTCGCGAAAAATCAATCCCAGTTTCAGCCATCAACAAAGGCCTTTCCTCGAAATTCTCGGCCAGAAAGTGGGCGCTGCATATGTAGGTCGATGTGGGGTTCATCACAGACCAGCCAGCCCTTGTGTTCGGCACGTTTTCCTCCCATGTGCGCTGACGCTTGACATCCGTTGGAAAGCTATGTATGCTGATGTTAAGTTCCTCATTTGCTGTATTGGAAAAGCCAGACACAACGCATCGTCGAACCATCTCTACGCGTGACAAATCCCTTCTGTCCCTGTCTGGCTCAATGGGAGCAGAATAAATATGGCCCTTGTGACGCACTTCCGCCTTCGTCCCGAAAAAGGAAACTGAGTGAAGGACTTTTCCCGCGATATTCGAAATTATTGATATTTATCAATACGGTATCGCAAATTCATTTTTAAACTGATGGTTCGAGATGACTAGTAGCCCAACATTGCATTGCACAACAATAGGTGGGATGGTGTCACAAGCACTTTAAGACCAAAACTCATGTACAACAACTTCCTTACTTGCAATAAATAAGCACCAGAGTCCTGCATCGGACTCACCATAGTCCGTCGGGTACCCGCCACCGCAAAAAAAGTGATTCGCAGGGTGGTATTTTTTCAAACGCTTTTTTCCGGGTTCGGTTCTGGGTAAAACAAAGATGATGCGGGTCGGGTCGCGGGTGTTGCATAATAAATATTTTCAATAATAATAATTTAGTTTAATGTTTAAATCCTCAGACCCTCCCCCGCGGGACCGCGCATAATCAAAACCTCTGCAGCGCATCAATCTGCTGCTGAGCGCGTCACATTCGAAATGGCTGAGGTGAAGCTCAGCGGAGAATACAGCATTTTCAATAACACTTCCTCAAGAGCGAAATCCAACGTCTGGGAGGCTTTTGGTCTCATCCTAGATGGAGAAAATAACCAACATCCCACGCTTTTTGAGACAAATATGCAACTGCGTGTGTTAATAATTGCACGTTTTCACTGCTCATATATATGCGGGTTCGGGTCGGTTTGCGGATCTTGTGCCGACGGGTCAGGTCGGGTTGCGGAACTAATTGGCAATATGTGCGGGTAGCGGGGCGGGTTCGGTATTGCATGTCGCGGGGCGGGAGCAGGTCTTGAAAATCAGACCCGTGCAGGACTCTGATAAGCACTAATTAGAGGGTTATAGAGAACCGCAGTGACGCGTCCTAAAACCCGGAAGTAAGTTAGCATTTTTACCACTTCCGGTTCCTTCGTCAAAAAGCAATGCAATTTCTCCATAGGGTTTTGGAAAATAGCTCCAAATAAGGTCTGTGTTTGACACAAAATTAAGAGATAGATCACGTTTTGTTCTACCACATTAAATACATCAGCAGTGACCCCGCTGGTGATTTCTGAAGAGTTTACGTGTCGGAAAAACGATGGTTGTTAACAAGTGGCATTAGTGGACTACAGAAATGGTCGAGGCCGTTGTACGTCATTACGCCGATTACGTAAACACTCCCGCTAAATTTCTTTCCCCCTGTGTTCTGCTTGAAAGAGCGTATATGCCTATCTTAAGTATCTGTAGTATACCTGTGGGGTGGGATTGTTTCATTATTTAAAATATATTTACATTTGTAATGCCTTCCCAATTATCCCTTTTAATTTTTTATAGCCTACTGTATGTTTATTTCATGGATATTTCTGTGTTTTCTGGTGTGTAATATTTGTAATAAAGATTTCATGTGACACATAAAATGGATTTGTTGATGGGAATTAATATCACTAATGTGAATAAATTAACTCTAGGTTAACGGTGCTCTTGCTATCACTACTCACCGACACTCTATAAACCTTGTCCCTCATGCTAGCCCTCACAACACCGGTAAGCACACCTTCATCCAGGCTGCACTGTTGTACGTGTCCTGACTTGTAGTGGTTCTCTCCTCTATCTACACTCTTCTTGTCATCTTTGTAAAAAGATATTAGACTGGTAATGGACAGAGCCATGACTTCTAGTTAAATTCAGCGTGGCTAAAATGAAAAGCTTTGTTAAAATATGCAAGCGCGCGAAAGTCAGTTGAGGCGATCTTAAGTTGGCGTGACGTTGAGTAGTGCGACCCTGCGGTTCTAGCTTGTAGTTCCTTTATAGCATAACGTTAGCATTTTGCTTCTGGCGAATAGATGTATGATTCGAAAATGATAAAAGTAGCGTAGATATGTGGAGATTATCTGGCTGAACAAAACGTGATCCCTCTCTTAAATGTGTTTCAACCACAGACCTTATTTTGAGCTATTTTCCAAAACCCTATGGAGAAATTGCATTGTTTTTTGACGATGGAACCGGAAGAAGTTTACTTCCGGGTTTTAGGACGCGTCACTGCGGTTCTCTATTGAGGAAAAACTAATGGCTTATTACTTGTAGAATATCGTCATGTAGAATAAGGCATTAATAAGTGTTTTATAATGACTAATAAAGAGCCAATATACTGCTAATATGCATCTTAATTAACAACTAGTTGATGGTTAATTTGTGTACCTTAATATAAAGTGTTACCAAACGTTGTTAGTAGCCTTAATGGCCTACACAGTTGTTATGCAATACCATATCGCCCTTCACTGGATGTATAATGAGCTGCACTAAACTACATTTTAGCATTTAAAATACCTAGCCATTCTTTTGTGGTTATTTTGGTAAAGTAACTCAAAAGTAATATAAAAGTAGTGTAACTCATTACATTTCAGAGACAGTAATATTGCAATGTAACTTATTACTTAAAAAGACAGTAATAAGTAATATGTACTGTATTACATTTTGGAAGTAACTTACCCAACACTGCTGAATGACCCTGGACTCTGACCCAGCCCTGCCCACAACTATTATGCCGCACACATTTCAAAATGTTATGTAATAACTATAAATGAATGAGGCCGTGAGCCGCCTTCCAGCCGTTCTGCGGTTCTACAGAAAACACAGATTTCCAGTTCACCATTGGCTTAAAAATATATCGATGCTACACTGACTTGCAACGGGGAAATGTACTGTCTGGATTGGAATATCCTGTATCATGTTGATATTGCTTGATGCCTGCCCGTGTTAGCAAGGTATTTTTATCATAAATAATGCAATCATAACACATGCGCGGGCATATCATGCTAATTTGAAGGTTAATACTTGTATTTCTGGTTTCTGCAACATGTTTACATAACTAATGAGCCAAATGCACAAGCACTGAACAAGTGATATTTAATGTCCACTTTAAATATTGGGAGAACGTTTTCTTCTTTCTTTCCAGCCAAAATTTAAGGAATTAACTAAACACTGTCTCTTTCTTCTAAGCTACAATAGCATGTCCGGCCAACTAGCTTACAACAGCAGAAACTAAGCATTTCTACAAACATTGTATGTATTGGTATAAAAAGGGTAGATAATGCACAATATTCATTCTATGCCCATTGTTTAGTCCGTTGCCCCAGCTCCTCTGTGTCTGTGGGGCTGTATGAAAGTTACACAGCTCTGCTACGTGTTAGCAAAGTTGACGACTATTTTTGATCATAAATAATGTTATCATTACAAATGCACACGCAATTTTACAGCTATCAATATTTACGACTGCGGTGTATAAGTGAATTGTGTAAGTGAATCATAAAATGTATGAATCTTACATTATGCTGCTGTAATTGAAAATCTATCTCAAGTGCGGAAAGCTACACAGCCATAAACCAAGGGTGCACTTCAGGAGTGTTATTGGAGTGCACAGATATGAGGAGAGCACTGAGAACCAGAGCTGGTGGTTGGAAGGAATGGGTGGGCAGGGGGGCATTGTGGGTAAAAGTGATTTTTATTAAACCTTTAAATCCCCAGTGCCAAATGCAATTTGAGGTTTTGTGTTGCTTTGCCACCATTAGCTGCTAACAACCCCGTCGCTCCGGGGCCTGTCCTGATAAAAATAGAGTGGATAGACAAGGGCGAACCAGCACAACACTTTTTTCAATCTTTGCAATTATAGTGCAGTTACCATTAGCCCATCTGATTCCTTAATGTCAAGGCAAACAGATGCATCACTCAGGGAGCCTCCAAATCTCATCAGAGACACAGGTGGCGTAATATTGTGATGAAGCGACAAGTGAAAGACAGGGTAATAGACAGAGAGGAAGCGATCGGGACGGATAGAGTGTTGATGAGAGTGGGCGGGTGTGTGTTTGTTTGGGGTTGTGTGTTTGCGTGCCCTACCATGCATGTGTAAAGCTCAGAGGATAAGTGCACATTGAGCGACAAGGGACAGGCCGCATCACCATAAAATGTAATCTATTAAAGCTTATTCCAGACAAGATCGCTACAGCTAAATTCATCTCAGTCTGTCAGGCTCGGTTCTATTCCCAATGCTGAACCACCATAATGGGATGTGACAGTACATGTCCTGAGGAATGAGGAAATAAGAGATCTCCATGTCATATAGCCGTGTCATTTTCATACAGCCGCTTGCCCCATAGAGACACACAGCAGCTGGGTAATCGAAACAATGAAGACATAATTAATATAGTGTGTTATGGACTTTTTTATACCCGTACATACAACATACTTACATGCTTGTGGAAATGCTCAGTTCCTTCAGCTAGTGAGCCGGACAGGCTATTGTAACTGATGTATCCATTCCCTACACTTCAGCTCTTGTGTTTTGACTTTCTCAAAATATTTAAATATGAGGAAGCCAATCTCCAATCATTTTAAACTAGACATGAAATCTCGAATGTTTCTGTTTGTTTGCATTTGGATATCTGAAGTGCATGGCAACCCACAAACTGTTAGAAGATACACAAACACAATCCGATTGTTGTTGAACCCCTCTCTCAAAAAACATGTGATTCAAAAAGCCATTCAGATGTGGCTACACTTCCTAGAACTCCTTTTTTCCCATAAGCCAATCCGAGCAGACTGAGGCTTAAAGAGACAGGTGATACAACTGAGTGTTTCAGCCAGAGGGCGTAAACAGATAGATTCAGAAAGACAATGAGAAAAATGATGTTTTATGAACAATAAACCATGAAAACACATTGTAGTAAACACCATAAACACAATCATGAACCTGTTAAATTAGCATATGTCCCCTAGCAGTGGCAGGTACTTCTACTACTATCTATTCACTATTCTCAATGCTGAGCCACCATAATGGGATGTGACAGTATGTTCCGAGGAATGAGGAAATAAGAGATCTCCATGTCATATAGCCGTGTCATTTTCATAAAGCTGCTTGCCCCATAGAGACACAAAGCAGCTGGGTAATCGAAACAATGAAGACGGAATAAATAGAGCGTGTTATGGACATTTTAATACCAGTATATACAATAAACCACATACAAATACGTTTGTGGAAAAGTCCAGTCACTATCTTAAGCTAGTTATCTGGACATGCTATGGTAGCTTAAAAGAGAAAGTGAAAACATACTGATTTATCCATTCCTTACACTTAAACTCTTGTGTTTTTTGAAAAGCTTAAATATGAAAAAGCCATTATCCAAACATTTTTGAAGTGGACATGTAATGAAAACTCACTTTTTTCAGTTTGAGTGCAATTGGATATTTGAAGTGAATTGCAACCCACAAACCGCCAGAAAACAACAACACCACCATTTGTTTTCACTTTCTCTCTCAAAAATGAAATAAAGATTTGGCTACACTTCCTAGAACTCAATTTTTCTCACAAGCCGATCAGAGCTAACTGACGCTTAAAGAGACAGGCGCTAAGACGGAGCATTTCATGAATGATGAAAGCAGATATATTCAGACGGATAGTATGAAAAAAGTAATTTGTTTTCTTTAACAATAAACCATGTAAACACATTGAAGTATAAACCAGAAATACAATACAACGAGAAATAAATGCATAATATGCGTCCTTTAATTGTCAGGCATTGCTCCTAATATCTAGTAGCATTATAGGTTGAGCTTGAAAAGCCTAGTTACTGCATGGTTGCTATAGCATTATTTTAGTATCATTGATCAGGGGAGGGGTTTGTTTAGATCAATTTTAAATGATCAGACAGAAATTGTGTCAGAAAAAAAGTATTCAAACTTAAATTAAATTAAATGATCTTTTAAGTCTCATCTTTTGTCTTTTTCCTTGAGAAACACCTTACATATCACGGACGTGCTCCTCTTCTAATATAATCTCCCAGCTCTCATCATATGTCCTCTTATAAGCACAATTGCAAAAGAAACCTGCTATCTAAAAGAGCAGCAGGCCCTTTTTTTCCTCACTCCATACTTCACTGCTCACCTTCTCCCCTTAGGTATCCTCCCCCCCCCCCCTTTCAATGCATCCCACTCTGTCAATCTGCCAGGCAGCGAGTGTTTTGAAACAATGCACCAATCATTGCATGGGGACTGTGACTCGCGCATCCCCCCCCCCCCCCCTGTAGTCCGCTGGGATTGGCTGCTGCCCCGTGTTCCGGGCCTCTCAGAGAGCAGCCAGATTCCTCGGACCACTGTTCAGCTGCCAGGAGCAAAATAGCTCTAATGATCGCCCGCTGCCACTGAAGCACAGCCAGGGACACAGAAACAGAAACACATGGGGGAAAAAAATCTGTATTTTTTAGAAGTGTGTTGAAGACTATATATCTGTCATCGGTAATATTCGAATTTAATTGGAGAATATATTTATAGGATAGGAATATCTTGCAGAATACTACAGGGTTCAGGTTTTTTCCAGTTATTGCAGGATGACTCAGTATTGAACTACTCTCTTGTGTCAAGTAACGGTCTATTCATATATATTCTGTTTACAGTGGCTGTATTATACTGTCTATTTTCATACCTGATCTATAGTATATTCGATGTCTATACTGCTGTTTATAATATTTATACCTCCTTGTACTGTTCAAAGTGTAAATGTTGTCCGATGTATTTATTTATGTTATACTATGAATAACACTGCACTTTATTACTTGTTTTGCACTTCTTGTACTGCATTTCGTTGTCTTAGTACTAGTACAATGCAATGACAATGAAGTTGAATCCAATCTAAGCATTCTGGGATATGTGGTGCTGAACTTTCTTAAGGGACAAAAAAATCTCCCTTCTTCATCCATACTTTATTTATGACTACCTCTGTCTTTATCTCTTCCTCTCAGTCGTCCACATTCATAAAAACGCTCACTTTTCTGTTCAGTGTCTTCTTCTGGTGGTCCCTCCTTCCTCCTCTCCAACTCTCTGTCACCTGCTTTTTGTCAAAGTAAGGGCAGGCTTTTAGTTGGTTATAAAACTCTCATGAATTATGAACGTCCGCTGTCCGTTGGCCTGGACAGAAACACATCTCACCGTCTCTCGCCTGCCACTCTGTTGAAGCAGCTCAGAAAGGAGCGGTACCGCAATCCAGTCAGAAACACCTTGTTCCGCAGACCTTTAGAATTAATTATTGAAACTTTCTGACCTCCATTGGCACCCAGAAGTGTGTGTGTGACGCACACAGATCCCCCATCCTCTGGCCTCGGTCCAAACACACCGCAGGTACTGACACAAGACAAACTTAGTCAGCACTCAAGTACAGCCTGCAGACCGATTTCAGGGCAAACTGAAGATTATTCCACTAGGATAAAAATGTTTGATCTGCATTTTGCAAACACTTCTGTTTAGTATTATAATTATGCATTTATCTCACAAGAGAAATATTGCTCTAACAACGTTTTAGCCCTAATGGATGCATCATCAGCATATTCTTGTAATTTTGAAAACAATTAAATAATTGTAAAACATAGTTTGACAGCATACTACTCTTCAAGTGATTAACAGATTGTCCCTATTCAGAAAAAAAAACTGCCTAATTATATTGTACAAAAAAGACCTCTAGTACTCTAGGGATGAAACCCATCATTTTTTCAAAACATTACACTCTGAGCTAATACTTAGGATGCATCCGTTTATCCATCCTGGTGCTCTCCACTCAAATTAAAATTGTTGATCTTCATAAACATAGTGTTCTATTTCTACAGGTACATTTAAGTGTAGTCCTGTCGTCTATTATAATCTGTGATTTATCATGATTAATCACAAGTTTAAAATATTTGCCTTTTCAATGCCTGCAATTCATGGTAAAAATATCTGCTGGAAATACAGTAGGAAGATGTGATGAAACTGTGATGTCATTGATTTGCAATAATAATAATAAAGCTTTTTTAACATTAAAGCATGGAGACAAGTCACAGTAGAGGCACTAAATAGAAATATGAACATACACAAATATCTGCATCATATATCCTCTTTAAAAATCAATTATATTGTAATTTCTTTTCTAGACACAATATATTTTATATGTGTAAAAATGTACAGTATGTGAAAGGTCATATTCATGAAAAAATTAGCTGGATATGCTTGGAACAAAAAGCAGCCCCGAAGGGCTTTAGCTACTGTTAAAGACACTGATGAATGATTTTGTGATAGAAACCATTTATTGAATTCCATGAGCCAATTCCATAATTGTTTGCCTGAATATACTGTATCTAAATTGGGCTATTTTTAAGGAAAGCACGAAGGTAAAGAATACAGTAAGGAGAATTCTAATCCTGGCAATGTGAGGAGAGGCTGTCAGCTACCTTATGTCATCATACAGCAGCAGAACAATATGGCTGGGAGCAGCGTGAATGCAAAGTAAGCCAGCTAACGAGATGAGCCGAGCTGCTGGCAAAGACATGCAGATGATCCCTCGTCTTAGCATTCGAGCCGGCTGCCGTGCATAGAAAGAGTTGAGAGCTCCAGTATGGATTAGCGGGGTTGGGAGTTGCTTATGCTCTTCAGGAGAACACAGAGCAGCGCCACACCGGATTACACAGCTGGGGAAAAGACTACACACTTGAATGCGCGTGAGAGAGGGATGAACAGGAAGAACAAGCTCACAGCAGCAAAGGTAATTAGAGAAGTCTACCTTCACTCTTTCTGACAGTCAGACAGACAGATGTGCCCGTGGAATATTACTGGAACTTGCTTCTGTTTGCTTCAAAACATAAACCATTCCAATGTCACCAAAACTAATTCCTGTGTTTTTATTGTAACTCGTAATTAGTGTGCGTGAGATTCTAGTTTTAATTAGCACGGAGAGGGGAGTTAATCACAGTGGCCTGTTGTTCGACACTAAATGTGATCTGGATTGTTCGCTGATATTGCAACACAAACAGTAATTCAATTACACCCTTAATGAATATGGATAATGCAGTAATATGATGCCTAAAATAATAGATCAGGCATGTGATTAGTAAGATGATTCTGCAATTGAACGTAGATCGATATGATATACAATTTATCCTCTTCCTTTCCCTATGTTTTCATTACTGGGGACAGTTTAGCCACCATGAAAAAGTTTTGTGAACTCCACAAATATAATATTTAATATTCATGACTGCACAAAGTCCCTTGACCCATCTCAGCAACAGTCTGTTCTCCTTAGCAGCGGTGTGTTAGTAATAATTCACAACCTCTGAAATGTCCAAATGTATCAATCCAAATTGAGTATTCAACTAAACTGTGTTATAATTAAGAAATAAGTATATCATTTCAATAATAAAATTGGTAATTTTGTGATTATTCCCAAATTATACCAAAAACATAAAGTTTGTGTTTCAAGTCTGATTTATGTTCTTACTGTTTACTGTAGAGCTTCGCTATTGACCAAAAACCATAAAGATAATAACAATGACCTGCATAGCTGCACCAGGATTAGATCTTTATTGAGTCAATCTGTGCTGTAAATGTGTGCTTTCACGCCACAGCTGAAAATAGTTCTCATAACTACAGTGATGGCATGATTAATGAACATTGCTATGCCTACATTGTGCCACTCATATAGACATGTGCAAACCAGGAAGAGATGCAACAAACCACAAATAATGAGAAAATGACCATAAAGAGACAAATCACATCAACTACAAAGAGACTTAAAACAGGTGCAGAAAGACACAAGAAAAGAACACAATGAGACTCACAAACGCCTTGGAGAAAAACCAAAACAACTACAAAGACGCTTTACTACAAGTACACAAAAGCCAACTACAAAAGAGGAAGACAACTATAGACACATATAACTACAAAAAGACCAAGCAGTTAGAAATGGTCAGAGAATAAAGACAAAGAGACACAATATGAACAAAAAAAGAGGGGATATAACAAGAGGCTAAACAACGATACCGTCTTTGTGTCTTGCTCCTATTTAAGAGATGTGCTAAGTCCTTTTAGAGACATTGTCTCAAACTGCACCCATGAACACAGTACAGTATTTACTGCTGTTAGAGTTGTGTTTGTTACAGTGCCCTGCTGTTATTATAAAGCCATATATATTTTAGTTTTTAAGGATTTACATCTGCTTCTTTACCACGTGATGGCCAGTCCAACTCTCGATGCATCAACATGTTGCACTATGAGAACGAAATTAAGGATAAATCTTTATGAAGAACTTTGCAAACAATGTTGTGTTCTAGTAATACATTTAATCATAAAAACCTAAGTTGTATAGATATTAATACTGATGACTAGGCAAAAAAGTCACACCCACAAAGCATGGTAACAAGACAGGATTAATAATAGGCTAATTCTTAAAAAAAACTGGACAGGATTTATTCATCTGTCATTCCAATCATGCGTTGAAGTCCTCGAAAAGAATATAATACGAGTGAAAGTATGTTCAGGGTGCTCTCTGTGTGTCATTCACTCTTGGCTCTATGTGTTGTTGTTAGTATCTGGTGGTAGCTAGCTATGCTGACGAATATATGAAACTTGTTCTCAACAAAAAAGTGGAGGAAGACTTTTCATCTGTTGCTGTAGCAGCAGATGAGTCAAAGTCAGAGTGAGGGTGGCTCTCCCTTATCTTACACGCTCAGGTTGGTGGAGAAGTGGGCTGTTTGAGTCGTAGCTAAATGTTTTTGTAACCCTTTATGAAAATAAGTATTTGCAAGGATTACCTTTATATGAATATTGTAATACCAGAAGAATAAAAATGCTAACGAGGTAAAATGAGACAGTTCATGGTTGCTGTAGAGGACCTCACGACGAAAGGCTTAATTGACTTGTTATTATTAATGGTTTTAGTTATGCGCATATCATAAAGATATTTTAATATCTGAAATGTATACAGATGTTTTTTATGGTTGTTAAGAGTTTTACCCCCTTTTTACAAGAACACAAGGTTCTCATAGATCTAGCCTCTTGGTTTTGATCTGGAAGTGCACCACATTAATTACTTTCAGTTAAAATCTTCCCAGAGGGACATGCCCCTGGCGCAGCCTATGAGTCAAAATATTTTTTATTTCTTATTCTCTTGTACTTTTAATACAAGTTTCAGTAACCTGATACAGGGGAAGACAACTCAATACAAGCTGATTTGCACTGAAGACAAAGGGACAAATCTCTCAGCATTTATTGTTTTTGTGTAATTTAAGTAATATACACAATCCACGATAAGCACCAGCTCACCTGGCAATAAATGCAGCTTTAAAGGCTCTGATTTCACTTAAACGCAGCTAGAAAATATATATCAGGGTAAAAATGCCGCAGTCATATGCACTGGGCCTGATAAGGCATTCACATTCCAGGCCTGTTAAGCAGGATCAGTCTCCTCTATTGTAATCACTGCAGTCCACTCAAGCTCCATATCTCCTGCAGGTAGCTCTTACAGAGTCAACATGCGAGCCATTTCAGCGCAGATACCATCAGAATCAGAAGGACTGTGGACCAGAATACAAAAAGAAACATACTAATAAAAGCAGGTACGTGAACAAACAATGTTAATCTTTATGTCCCTCTTTACCTGCAGTCAGTGAACGTTCTGAACAACTCCTGAAATTATACAATAAAACCAAAGCAGATGCTCAGTATTTATGCACAGAGCCGATGTGCACGTTGAGTCGGACTCACAGTGATGACAGGGAGTGTGTGAGAGAAGAAGACTGCAGCTGGAGTGGGTGGGAAGACGCAGCGCTGAACTCTGGAGGTGAGTCCGAACGGAAGATTCCAGAGCTGCCGTCACAGAATAAAACGTGTACTGTGGAATCTGAGGAGGCTGCGTCGCCCTCTGTACTATGTATGGCACTACAAAGCTGAGAGGAAAACAAGGGGGGGGGGAGCTTAGAGCTGTTAACTACTGCAACACGGCAGCATTTGGAAGATTTTTATAATGCTTCTAATGTGACTGTGAGATAGATGGCACTTCCTGTTGTCATTGGGTTTAATGTGAACCGCTTTTAATGTCCGAATAATGGGTTATTCATCTAAATGCCACAGAAATAACATTTTTTTCATACTATATTCTTCGCAAGAAAGAATGAATGATTACTAGTTTTATGTGTGTTATATTTAAATGTATAGCATCTGGAGACATTATGTGCTGCCATTATGAAATTTGAAATGGTTTCCAGAACGGGGGTTACGTATTGTAACCCTAGTTATATAAGCACAGGCGGAGCCCTCTACTGGACTCTATGGGTACTACCTCTTAACCATACTATGCGAGCATTCGCCTACTGAGATATCTATAAACGTAGCCGGCCCTTCGGGGCGGGCCTACCTGAATGCGCACGCAAGCCTGCCGTATATAAGGCGGCCACGCCTCCTGACTGTCATCCTACACCCTCAACAGTCACTGCACCGCAACTTCTTCTCCTCCGGCTGTGACCGTGGAGAAGTCGGGGCCGCAGTTTACTTGGCTGGTAGAGCATACTCAGACACGCTTACCTCGTGAAGAGTGTGCATGGAAAATAGTGAGGAAGGCTCTCCCTGCCTGCCCACAGGCAGGCGGGGAGAGTCCTCCAGCCCTGCATGGGGCTTACTGCGCGCCATGTTCCCCGGGTCCCTAAGGAGCATGGGAAAAGATAAGTGCATTATGTCCAGGGGGGGGGTCAGATACCTACTGAATTTAGCCTCCCTGTCCCCAATATGGGGTGGAAGAATAAAGCCGTTTAACTGTATAGCCCTCGACCTGAACAAACTCCTTAGGTTCTTGGGAGCAAAGGAGGGGTTCGGTCTGAGTGTCGCCCCACTACGGTCAACCCGGATCAAAAGGCAACTCGGGTGCACCGACAGAGCGGCCAGCTCGGACACTCCCCTGGCCAAAGTCAGGGCAAACAACAAAGCTGTTTTCAATGATAGTGCCTTCAGGGAGGAGAGTTCCAGACCCCTGACCCCCTGCAAAAACCGCGTCATAAGCGGCTGACTGAAGGCTGACCTGCCGTCAAATCTCTCATGGCAGGACGAAATGGCTGCTGCATACACTTTAATTGTGGAATGAGCAAGCCCCCTGTCCACCAGTATCTGTAAATAGGACAGCATAGAGCCCAATGTACATGATAGAGGCTCTAGACTCCTTTCTTCACACCACCGCTGGAATCCCAACCACTTCGTCCTGTAACAGGCTGTGGTGGATCCTGCTCCTGCTGCCTGGATAGTCTGAATAACTTTGTCAGACAGTCCCTCCCGTCTCAGCCTGTCCCTCTCAGGAGCCAAGCCTGGAGAGGTTGGCCCAGAGTGGGTAACGCCCCTATTGCACCTGCTCCCTGAGACAACGCCCCCCCAGACCTGAGGAATGGTGTCACCTCTGCGTACCACGGCGCCAAGCGGCGACCTGGGGCCACTAGGATGACTGACAGACGTTCTCGTCTCACCCTCTCCAGGAGGGGGAGAATGAGACGCAGCGGTGGAAAGGAGTAGAGTAGCTATCTTGGCCATGGCTCGTGTGCAAACGTGTCCACCCCCAAAGGTGGATTGTCCTGCCGAGCCAGGGAGAACCACCATTCGTCTTATAGGGGCCCGCCTCTTGACTTGAGGCCGGCCGCCCTGTTCTCCAGTCCCGGAATGTGGGGGGCCTTCAGAGATAAAAACATTATCTGAGGCCCACAACCACAGGTTTTCCACTGCGCTAAACAAGGCGGCGGAGCTGACTCCGACCTGCCTGTTGATGTAAGCCACTGTGGTGCGTTTGTCGCTCCTCACCAGCACATGTTTGCCCTGTAGAAAGGGTTTGCACTGCTGTAGGACCAGTACTACTGCCCGTAGCTCTAGAAGGTTGCTGTGCCGAGTTTCTGTCAGAGGCCAGCCACCACCTATAGCTCTCTCTAGGCAGGTCCCCCCACATCCTGTCACGGATGCTTCTTGAACACCGTGACGTAGGAGGTCACCCGCCCCAGCGGAGTTCCCCTCCGCAGATGCTTTGGGGACCCCCAGTATCGGAAGTTGCCCTCCACTGAGGGGGGATGGTCACCAGACGTCATTTGTGCCTCTTGGGATCTAAACGAAGGCCGGAAAACCACTCTGCAGGCGAGTAAGTAACCCCAGCGGTACCACGAGGTGAACAGCCGCCATGAGACCCAGAGTCTGCATGATGGTCAAAGCTGTCACCGTTGCCCCCTGTCGCAGTCTGCAAACTGCCTGAAGCAGGGATGCCTGTCTGCTCTCTGACAGGGTGGCACGTAGTCTGCCTGCATCGAGCAAAAATCCCCAGATACCCCACCTGCTGGTGAGGTATGGGACTGCTCTTCTTCCAATTGACCGCAATCCACTTGGATAAATTGGGCTGTGTTTGCCTCTTCCCTGGACCTGGCCCTGACTATGAGGTCGTATTACAAAACCCTCATGCCATGGTCGCGAAGCGGCTGAAACGCTGTGGCCACACATTTGCTGAACGTGCGTGGGGATAGGGAGTAGCCAAACGGTAGTCTGTTGTACTCGTAGGCTACCCCCCTGGAAGGCAAAACGCAAATACTTTCTGTGCTTTGGAGCAATTTTCGACATGAAAGTAAGCGTCCTTCAGGTTGATGGTTGTGAACCAATCGCCCGGCTGCCCTAGTTCCAGTAATTGGTTTACATATGGAACTTTTTGCAGGCAATGTGCTGATTCAGGCTGCGAATTCTCCTGTCTTCTTGGGAACCAGGAAGTACATGGAGTAAAGCCCCTTTTCTCTCTCCTGAAAGTGCACAACAGACACAGCCTTTTTTTTTACAACAGGGCCTGAATTTCTGTTGAAAGGAAACCTATCTCCTCCTAGGATGATATATTTGCCTCTCTTATGCCCCTGAATGGAGGAGGGATGCTGCAAAACTGGAGTCAGTAACCCAGTCTCAGTGTCCTGTCCATCCACTCTGTCAGTACACAGCTGAGCTTCTATTCCCGATAAAACTGTGTTTAGGGGACATGCAAGCAGCTGTGGAGCCGCAGCTAAGAAGCTGTAATACTCTCTGGTGGCCTACTGCGCTGCCAAACCTTCCATAAAAGGAAGTTTGGCCCATGGGGGGCTGACACAGAAAGGGCCGATTTTCTACTGAGGTCCTTGAACGCACCGCGGCACGCTCTCGTGGGGCCGCGGCTCCTTTCATAATGCCGTCTCTTTGAAATGGACATTATGGGGAAATGTGGAATTGTGGAGAGAGATGACTCTTACTCTGGGATAAATGCAATCGTTTTTACTGAATGCATTTTTCACACACACATCACTCTAGAACTAGGGTAACAAAACGAAACCCACCGTTCTTCTGCGGAGGTCCCTGAACGCACCGCGGCCACTCTCACGGGGGCCGCGCGCCTTCGTATTAACGCTGTGTTTAACATTCAACGGTGAAACGCATTAATCGGAGCTATTATACCAGGCAAGGTGTGTTTTCTGACAACAGCACGCCGGCAATAGCGTCTCTTGAACCCGCACAGTGCTTTGACAGCACTTTCTGAGGTTTATTCCACTCATGTGCGCGCGCCCACCTACTGGTTCCTTTACTGGAGTTTACAGCGGGGCGGTGAGTGTGGGACAGTGTTCTGTCCTCTGAGCATGGCCGGATTAATCATATGGGCAACCTGGGTAAGTGCCCAGGGGCCCTTGAGCAAAGGGGGCCCTCAGTGACAAGTTGAAAAAAAAAAAAAAAAAAGTATTTTTTTTTTTTTTCGGGCACAACCTCACTCATCATACATTGTTTTAAATGACACTCACTCTTCGCCATAAATAACACAGCTTTTCTATAGGGTCAAATTAATATATTTTCTAAACCGTCTCTGTACTGTAGGTCTCACTATGTATGCGCTCAACTTTATTACTACGCGGCTGCAGTGGCGCCTCCAGAAATGTTTCATAGGGGTGGCCAAATGGGGCCACTGAAAATCTTGGAGTGGCCCACCAAAACCAAGAATTTAATTGTTGTAAAAGTATAGACTAGATGAAAACAATGGCAAAGAGAATCACCTACTGATATACTTTGGTTTCTTATTTTACATTTTCTGATACTATTCATCTGAAGTGAATATAATACGGATAGTTAACATTTGACTTCAAACAACATTTAAAAGAACCTTGTTTTGTGTTATGTATACATGTGTTAGGTGATTTATTGTTTTGTTTTTGATATATGCTAGTTGTTCTTTCCTTTTAAAAAGACAAATACAGCTTAATTTAAATAAGTTCCTTTATTGTAAGGCACAAAATGTTCAGCATTCTCAACACATACAATACAGAACAGCAACACAACATGTTCTTCAGTTATATTATGTCTCTAGGTTATAAATAGTTTTAGACTGAACAAAGCTGTTTGTGTCACACTGGGATCAAAGATGATTGACATGACTTTATTAAATCAAGTTTTAAAAACATGACTATTTTATTTCAACAGGACCCAAAAACACAAGGGGTATAAAATGGTAAATAAATACTGCGATTGAACACAAAAACACCATCTATTATTGACCTTTATAGTAAATTCAAAACATTTACTATATAAATGATACAAAAAATAAGAAGAGATGTCTGTTGACTTTCTCTTCATTTTCTGCAAATTCACATTACACACAGCAGTGATTAATAGTAGCCTACGCATTACACTAGCCCAGCATACCGACATCAGCTAACGTTAGCTTAGCAAGCTAAACTAACGCTAACTAGGATAGCCGCCAAAGTGTGTTTACAGACGAATTATACCTGAAGTCAAGCCAGCCTTTACTGAGCCCGAGCCTGTTTTCCAGGTCTTCCAGCGTTTTTTTTCGTTTTAATGCCATTGAACACAATTTTTGATCAGAATAGCAGCTAAAGGTAAGCATATCTCCGTTTTTTGCTACCTAAAGCTAACACACTAAAGCCTAAAGTGTTGTGATTCTCCAGAATACACAAGTGCACACCGGGATAAGTCCCGATTCTCCAAACCACATTGACATTTCAATTGGTGCACTAAATGTACATATTTATAAAGAAAAATCAATTTTTCAAATTTACACCATTCGCCAACAGGGGGTGCTGCAGCACCTCCAGCACCCCTACTTGGCTATGGCTGGCTGTGTATTTGTTTTTAAATATCAGATAAACTACTACGCGTGACTGGCGAGGCGGTGTGTGTGTGGTGGGGGGGGCCAGTGGGGGGGCCAACAAATATATCAGGGTGGCCATGGCCCTCCCTGGCCCCCCCCTGCTGGCGCCACTGGGCGGCGGTGTATAGCCGAATCACAGCCCCACCCTCACTCATGTCACATTTTGTCACGTGAGCAGAAAAAATGGATGGTGCCGGTAGCCAAACACACCCAGCGGGGCTGCGAAAAGAACGAAAAAGAAAGAAAAAGAAGAGAGAGTGGCGGCTGCATTAAAAAATGTGCCAACTATAAACAGCTTTTTCAAAAAAGCAAAAAGTGACAACATAGGCCAGCAACAACCACAAGGAACAGTGGCGGCGGTCACGGAGGATGTTGTTGAGCTAGCGAGCAATGTTAGCCTTGAACCTAGCATGCTAACGCAGCGGGTAGAAGAGGAGGAAAAAGATGAAGACGAGCCTGACAAGGACGTCACAGAGCAGGGTGAAGGTTCGAGTTCATCGGAAGTTCCGTGTGTCTGAGGACCCTGCACAATGGGGATTAATTGCTGGAAATGTCCGGGAGGAGACTTTGATGAAAGGGGTTTCATACTTTCATAATCGGGCAACGAAGTATCCAGCATCTCGGAGGGAGACCGATGCTAGCGGCCGGACACGCTCACTGACCAACGATATGCTGACCAGACAGCTTCACAATGGAGAAATCGTTCAACATTTTCCATTCTCCATCTACCGGAGCAATTATTACATGTTACTTGTTAGACGCTTTTATCCAAAGCGACTTACATACTCAATACTGTGGACAATCCCCACAGGAGCAATTTGGGGTGAAGAGTCTTGCCCAGGGACACAACGACATGCTGACTGCAGTGGGGTTTGAACCTGTGACCCCCTGATCCGAACACCAAGGCTCTATCCACTGCGCCACACGCCTCCGTGTGGCGCTAAATAAAAAACAATTTATTGTTTTGCCTGCAAACTTTATCCACTCACAGCCACAGCAATGCATTTGTTCTCGGCTTTAGTGATTGGAAGCATCCCGAGAGGATAACGGAACATGAGGCGAGTGGTGAGCACAGAAAATGCATACTTTCACTTAGCATCGCACTAAACTCATGGGCACTGTGGATGCTTCTCTAGGGATGCAGGTCGACACAGAAAGTCAGTACTGGAAGGATGTATTGAGACGTGTAGTTGCGGTGATTAATTCTTGAGTGAGAGGGGGCTTCCTTTGGGAAATGACAAACTTTTAGGATCCGCACATAACGGGAACTACCTGGGAATCCTGGAGCTGCTCGCGCAGTTTGATCCATTTTTAAAGGATCATTTGCAGAAGTTTGGCCAGAAGGGACGTGGTAGGACTTCATACTTGTCATCAACTATCTGTGAGGAGTTTATTGGTTTGATGGGTGACAGAACAAAGGAAGCAATAGCAACAGAACTACAGCGAGCAAGGTATTTCTCTGTCATCGTAGATTCTACACCTGACATGTCTCACGTCGACCAATTAACTTTTGTTTTCCGATTTGTGAGTGAGAAAGGAAAAGTTATTGAGAGATTTATTGGATTTGAACCCATTCACAGTCACACTGGGTCAAGTCTGGCTGACTGTGTGATGAAGATGGTCATTGATATGGGGCTGGATCTCTCAAACTGCCGTGGCCAGGCTTATGACAACGCATCCAACATGTCAGGAAAATATAATGGGCTGCAAGCTCATCTCAAGAAAAGCAACCCACTCATACATTACATTCCGTGCGCAGCACACTCCTTGAATTTGGTTGGTGTCAACTGTGTTGAAAATAGTTGTCGTGAAGCAAGCCAGTTTTTTGATATACTTCAAGCACTTTATGCTTTTTGCTCTGCTTCTACCACCGATGGAATAAAGTGTTCACTGAAAACGTCACACTGACGCTAAAATCTCTCTCCTGTACAAGATGGAGCTGCAGAGGAGACTCCACAAGAGCTCTTTGTGAGAATTACACTGCAATAAGAGGGGCTTTACAAATGTTGGCGGCTGATGACGAAGAGCGCCAGGACACACGGCGAGAGGCCTCTGCGCTGTGTGGCAAACTTGGGAAACTAGAGACTGCTCTGCTGACAATATTTTGGGACACTGTACTGCACCAATTCAAGCTTACGAGCACTGGCTTGCAAAATAAAGACATTGACCTAATGACTTTTGGAATCGCTGCGCACTTATGTTGCATCACTACGAGGGACATTTTCGGACTTTGAGACATCTGCCCGGGCCGTCACCGGCGTGACACAGACATACCAGCACGAGACTCACCGTGTTGGTAAAAGACGAGTATTTGATGACGAGACAGTGGAGCACGAGGTGGCACTGACTGGCAGTAAAAAATTCCAGGTTGAGACATTCAATGTAATTATTGACAGGTTGCTCTCAGGACTTAGCAAACGCCTGGATGCATACAAAGACATAAATGATCACTTTGGAGTCCTATTTGACATGTGCTGTGATGACACTGATCTCCGCAGGGGCCAATAATCTCTCCTCGTCATATCCTACTGACTTGGATAAGTCATTAGGAGATGAGCTGATCCAGTTTAGGGCTTTTGTCAGCACAGAGTCAGATGAAACTCCTGCAAACAGACTGCAGGTGGTGCTTAAACATGGACTACAGACAACATTCCCCAATGTTTTTGTTGCGCTCAGGATTTTTCTCACACTGCCTGTAACCAACTGCGAGGGTGAGAGGTCCTTTTCACAGCTTAAACGCATCAAAAATGAACTTAGGACAACCATGGCTCAGAAGAGACTTTCAGCCCTTTCTTTGATGGCCATCGAGTCTGATCTTGTGAGGGATCTGGATTTTGATGACCTAATCACAGACTTTTCAAAGAGAAAGGCAAGGAAGAAACACTTCTAAAAGGTCACACACACACACACACACACACACACACACACACACACACACACACACACACACACACACACACACACACACACACACACACACACACACACACACACACACACACACACACACACACACACACACACACACACACACACACACACACACACACAGATCACTTAGTTGAGCAACCACAATATTTCACTACATATTTTACTTTTGTAACTCTCAATGTTTGTAACTAATACAACTCCTTGTGTACTTGTACAGCCAGCCAGTCATATGTTGGCATTAAAGACCCACTGAAGTGTGCGACGGTGCATGATCTTTTATGCTAATACGTATAGTAATGACCAAAATTGTCCATTGGAACCCATATCAAAGATGTTGGAATAGCAACGAATTTGACGAGTTTGAATTTTCCGCTGAGAAATTCGCAGTCGACCTCCGCCTTCGTGGGCGTGGCTTGCGATCTACTGCGTGACGTCAGAAGATGGGCCAAGCCGAAGTGTTTACATTCACCACCATTCATTTTGTCTCTATTTCAAAGTCGAATTTACCAACGTTTTTGAGCGAGTATTTGATTGGAAAGTGTTTCGCAGTCGACTGGAAGTGATTGCCAATCGAGAAAAGCTGACAATGGAGGCGACAGTGACGAAAAAGGGAGGAAAAACACACGGGAAGCGATGCATTGCCGCTGGCTGTGGTAATGTGAAGTCTGCCGAAGTGGCGATGTTTCTGTTCCCAAAAGATGAAGGTGAGTGGCTGGTGTCATTGTTTCGTAGATTCGTAGATTGTTTATGAAAAATAAACGCCACTGTGTTTGTGTTAACTAACAAGACTATCATGGCGGCGGCAGAGCTCAAGTCGAGTTTCTCCGCCTGGAGATATTCTCACTATTTCACTTTTGTCGAGCACAAAGAAAAGAAGGTTTTAGTTAAATGTAAGTTGTGTTTTGGCGGGTCAAAGATCCTATCGACTGCCCAAAACAGCAATTAAAATCTGTTGAAACATCTGCAGAAAAAACATGCTGGGACGAAGCTAGTAGCGAAGCTAGTAGCTAAGACCACAGACCCAGACTCATCCGACGCCATTCCACCTCCACCTAAGCAACAGCGGCTGGATTGGCACTTTGAAACATATCTTTGTGTTTGTGTTTGTATAGACCAAATTGCTTAGCAGAGTTCAGTGATGCAAATGCATGTCAAGTTGATCAACAGGTTGTATTATTCTCCGATGCAATAACAGTACTGAAATGAAGGCTACAGTATAAGGGCATTAATGGGTGCCCTTTTCTAAGTAACTAAGAAGTTACTTTTCACAGTAACGCATTACTTTTTGGTGTAAGTAGTGAAGTAACTAGTAATTGTAACTACTTACTGGTTTTCAGTAACTAGCACAACACTGCATGTGAACATGAATGTTGCATCATGCTATGAACAGATGAATGTATGATCAGGTGACGGCCAATCCTGTGTGTAGATCTACTCTAGATCTATGACAAAATATTGTCCTCAACTAAATTGACTTCCATGGCCACTTTCCTCATCTATCCTGTCCGAAAAGCTGTCAAAATCACTCATTTCTCTCGCACCAGTATCACTTTCCGAAGGCTCCGCCATGTTTACAATCACAACTGGGCCCATCTTGTGACGTCACAGCCGCTATCGTCTGCAGCAGCGGTAGGCTCAGACTCTGAAAAATTTGCGATGTTTATCTCGTCCCTCGCACTTCCTAAAAAATTATTTTAGCCATGAACAGGTACAATTATATGTAAGAAATGAAACTGCCATTTCACTTTGGCGCAAAAAAATGCACTTCACTGGCACTTTAAGTGGGGTGCTGCTCTGAGGTTTTGAGTGATATTACCAAGGTATTCCTGAGCCATACACTGTCTTGGGATCTTATCCATTGTATCTTTGTCTTGTGATTTTTGACTAAAAGGGCAAAAGGCTAGACCTACTTTGGTTGAACTATGTGGCTGCGTCCCTGCTTTTGACAAATAGGTGTGCGATTTGACATGCCAGATTGACTGAAAATTCTAAATATTGGTCATGTTGGTATGATTGGGTAGGCGTGGTATTACTTGTTGGTACGTGGGTTGGGGGGGGGCCATGAGCGCTCAGTGCCCAGGGCCCCTGGAGGTACTAATCCGGCCTTGCCTCTGAGGATGAGCAAGAAGCAGCATACGCCAAGCTGCGACTACTCCTCATCCACGTGACCAAGGAAATCGATCCAAAGAGCCCTTCCATAGACATGGGGCTCCCAGGAGATCATCACGGTCTTTTTGGAAAGTGCCACACGGAGTCATCCCCCAGGGACATCACACGGCAAGCAGCGGCGGCCACACCGTAGACCAAGCTATTAATTTGGCCGATGCTGCGGCCAAATAATCGCTCTGATCCGGTGAGGTGGGGGCATCTTGCGGAAGAGCAATGAGCGCCCAACACACCCGTGTTTATTTGCAGCCGCCTGTCACGCGGCAGCGGGACAGAGGCTCTCTGCCCAGCCTGCTGCCTGCTGGGAGCAGATGGGCTGCCACGCTCCGCCGCCATGGTCATCACCTAGGGGGAAGTACTGACCTGGGAGGTGGACTTCCATGGACGCCGGACCCGGAAGTGCCCGACAACGAGAAGTCCTCGTCATCCTCCTCCCCGGCAAACGGAGCTATCCGCCCCGCTGGAATGGCGAACGTGAATGGCACCGCCTCGGCCATATCCTGGTCCCCTAAACACTCGAAGCAGAGGTGGTGGGGATCGGCGCCCGGGTCTCTAGAAGTGGCGACTCCATGAAGGTATGATAACTCTTTCTTCTTCTTTCAAACGTTTTACTTTCTCTGCTTCAGTTGTTGCTCGCTCGCTGAAGAGAAAAAGATGAGAGTCAGGAGGCGTGGCCGCCTTATATACGGTGGGCTTGCGTGCGCATTCAGGTAGGTCAGCCCCGAGGGGCCAGCTACGTTTATAGATATCTCAGTAGGTGAATGCTCGCATAGTATGGTTAAGAGGTAGTACCCATAGAGTCCAGTAGAGGGCGGAGCCTGTGTAAGATTAGAATCCTGACTAAGCTTTGACACTAAACTATGATAATCCATCAGGATGTGTTCCTCTGATCCTCAGAGTCAAAATAATTCAAATCTTATGCTTTTTTTTGTATTCACAACTAATATTTTAATGTGTTAAAATGAGTTCTACTGACCATAAATAAAGTACATTTGTGGTAATGAGTTGGATCAAAAGGTGTTACCCGGAGTTGGTTGATTGTTTATACTATATGGTGTATTAAAGTAACATCCCGAAAAATAAATTGTACAGTTGACGGGAACACAAAGGTTTATACAAAACCAGGCTTGGGGTAAAGTATCACATGCGTAACGGTGCGTACACACGGTTCCGTCACGTTGAAGCTTGCCGGTGGGCGTATCTGGCTCGCGACCAACAACCAATCACATTAATCTCCCGCCCCGGATACACAAGCACGCGGTTTGGTTGGCTAGCGCTTGTACTGGCATATGATTTGATTGGCTGGCGCTTCCGTCGAGGCTTGAAGACTTGAACTTTTCTCAACTTGAATGGGAAGCGTCTCCGTTGAAGCACGCGACGGAACCGTGTGGACGGTGCGTAACGCGATAACATTATCAGAATACAAAAAATGGGGTAACTCTATTCCCTTAAAGTCACTGTACATTTCTACTAGGGGTGTAACGGTTCACAGAATTCACGGTTCGGTACGTACCTCGGTTTGGGGGTCACGGTTCGGTACGGGTTCGGTACAACAAGAAAAAGCAAAAAAAAGTCCCAAATGCATAATTCCAGGATTGCTTTTTATTTATTTTGAACAGTAGTGCAAGTGTCAGTTTAAAAATAAGGAACTCTAACATTTTTGAATAATTAACTGTATTACACGGTTAAAAACAAACCACAAACAGTACCACACACTCAGATGGCCATATTATCTATAATGGCTGATCTCAAACAAAAAGGTTCAATAAGCTGTAAAACTAAAAAGAATGTCTTGAAAATATTACAAAATAAATAATAAGATAGTGTTTCAATCACAATCAATAAAAGCCGGGGTCCTCTACTATTGCATAAGGGCGCAGCATAGCCGTTGAAAAACATATGCCAAAAGCTTCCGTTATTTATTTTGGTCTCTCGGCTTTCATGTTTATTGGCTTCTTAAAAACAGCGGGGATAAGCTTTTGAACTGCTGTTGTCTTTCGCCGGGCTCCGGTGACTGGCAAATCTGGGTGATGCCTTCTGATATGATTTAGCATGTTTGGCTTGTGTTACCATTAGCATACCGCACCGCTGTCGAACAACGCCCACCGTCCTCGTCCGATCCACCACTCGCACTCCATCGTTATTGTAGTCCACAGGGAACCCGAAATGTTCCCACACAGCTGATTTAAAAGAAGCAGGTGGGTTCTAGCTCCTGTGTGTTATCTGAACTCGCAATACTAACGTTTCTTCTTCTTGTATTTTGTTCGTTTTGTTGTGTTTTCTTCTTGTTCTTCATTTGTTGTTTAAGGGCGGCTGGCAAACAGCTTTTAGGCGCAATACCGCCCCCTGGATTATATATAGTGTAGTGGATACTGCCCTGAACTACAGACTTTTTTCCCACTCATAAAAAAAAGGCGTATTCGTCGTGTGACTGCATGCCGAACCGTGACGTCTGAACCGTGACTGTTCGGGACGAATATGGATACCGTTACACCCCTAATTTCTACACATTGGGGATTATTGGCAGGATTTGATCTAAAAAGATCATATAGTGTTTGTTGTAAAAGGATCAGATGTTGTCTCTTCTCTGTGAGCTGTACTGTTCTGTAGGATAATACTTTAAGTGTGAATCTATACGCCTCCTATCTGAATCTGCTTTATGGTTTTCACTTTCTTTGGTTCATTTTTTCTTTTTAAATTCAGTAGGGGAACCTATATATTCATAAAATAGTGTGTGTGAGCTTAACTGTGTGTATTAAACTAAAACAGAGCATTTTCTGTCAGCTCAGATTTTATTTCTGCTTTTTTAAACTGTAGTATGTGCTCATGTCTTTCAGTGTTGGTGTATAGGCTACTGCCTGAATATGCTTCATGAAAGCCAGCTTTTACTATAAAAAAAATCATTGTTGATCCTAAATATCTTGTTTTTTTCTTTTCTAAGGTCACATTGTTCTGTTGTCTTACAAAAGATACCTATTAAAACACATCTTATTGATATTTAGGTTTATTGCATAGTATTAAAAATTGAGGTAATCCAAAAGTAAAGGAAAGTAATCAGGTAACATTACTTTTTTTTAATACTCAGATTAGTTTACTGATCGATTTTTATTACAGCTAACTAGTAATCGTAGCAGAAATAATTCTTAAAGTATCTCTCCCAACCCTGGACAAAACGTCAGTAGCCCAACCTACTTTGTTATTCAGCAGGAACTATTTTACATGATGCTCATTTGTTTTTGGAAAATCAAGTAATGCATTACCGTGTTTGTTTGCTTTGTCCACAGTGCAGAATATCTTTTTTGTTTAATTCACTTAGGATCACATTCCCCTCGCTTCAGTGCATGTAAACAGAGCTCCACAGGCTCAGAGGAGAGATGATTAACTGGACTCTGGACTAGAGAGGGAAGCAAAACCAATCAGATCCCAGTCCCTGTAACTTCAATGATGGATTTTAGGCTGGGGTTATCCCACTTAATTATCAAATTTTATAGATTCTGAAAACAAGCCACTGCTGGATGTCAATATCTCTCTAATTAAACCCCATTGAACTCAGATTTACATTTTGTTCATTTAACATTCTCATTCCTTAAAACAGATACACATTTGATTGGCTATGTTGACAATCAAATTATAATTATTTGTCCAAATAAAACAAGCTAAAAGAAAGGCCTCTTACATCCTTGGTATCGACACACAGTAGAGTAGAGGCAACTTTAAATAACACTTTTGATGTTTAATGTAAGAAAAACATATTAAGGTCTGACCATAGCATCTTACTTACAGTAAATCATAAGCATTCTCCAGGCTGAACAGAAAGAATAATAATATTTGGAGTGACACATCCTTGTATTTGGTTTATAGAGGCCATATTGTGTTTTGGGGGATTTACCTCTCCATTATTGTAAACTGTAGGTTTTTGTGCATGTAAATGATTCGGCAAAAGCTAAATCCTAAAGTTCCCTCCCAAAGGGAGTTTATCAACATTTCGCTCAGCTGATGGAATGCTAAAATATAATATATTTTCTCAGAAAATCCAGTGTATTTGGTCTGCTTACCTATCACTCTACAAACAAATCTCACTAGAATTTGCTTGGAATACAATGAGGCCAGTTTCGTCCTGACACTGGTCCAAATGAAGCAAATTAAAAGAAACACACAGCAGAGTTAATACGAACCATTTACAGGTTCGATGCAGTTGGAGGAAACAACTTGAAAGACCCACGGATACTGACAAACCCTTGCATACAACATGGTTAAAGGCTCTGTGTGTGTGTGTGTGTGTGTGTGTGTGTGTGTGTGTGTGTGTGTGTGTGTGTGTGTGTGTGTGTGTGTGTGTGTGTGCTCAGCATGCCTGTGTGTTTGTTCCACTCGTCTCGAATGAAACTCTCACATGTTTCATCAAAACTAAGCGGCTTATATTGTTTCAGTAAATCCAAAATTATTGACACTCCGTGGGAGGACTAGCAACTGCTATGCCAAATTTACAGCTTTGCACAGTGCTGTAACAGCTACAGTAGGGGGGTGAAAACCACCATTTCCACATGAGGAATAACAATAATTAGAGAGAAATACACAGACGGAAAGACAGATATATCCCACTGTTAAGAGAGGAGCAGTGTTACTGTAATTATAACTTGTGAAAGCCGGTGCTCTTGCAGCAGATTTCCATCTGAGCAAACACTGGCGGAGCAGTGAAACTCCAATCTCGTTGATCTGAGAATTCTAATTGAGGGAACGGCAGAAGCTCTCCACAGATGGTGCAACATGCAAACACACTGCAGAGCAATTGGAAGTCTTTTTTTTTCCTTTTTGGGGAAATTAGAGGAAAGTGTCTACCCAAAACATGATGCGGATGGAGCTGGTAAAACATGAGGGATTCAGAGGAATGAGTGTGAATGTTTGCAGATTTTATTAATCCATCAAAAAAAGGAACGCTGCTAGACGTACATCCTCTTTCACTGCTTCCTATTCATAGCTTTACAAATAGTTATATTCATATAAACACGTTTCTTAAAGTGGAAGTAAAACCTAAAAAATCTAACACTTCTAGAACAACCTAAGCAACACAGGGCACTACCCGAATCTGATGTAAAAAATATATGTAAACCCTAATTGGTATGAAATAGATTAGCTTCAACTTCATTGTAATTGCACGAGTCCAAGTACTGAGACAACCAAATGCAGTTAGCATCTAATCAGAATTGCAAGAGAAGCAGTATAGGCGCAGTGTAATTTATAGTATAAATTATGAATATACATATAACTACGGTGGCCGACAAATGTAAAACGCTATAACGGCCCAAAACACTTCCATAAAAAGAAACGCACTGCAGTTTAAAAAATGATGAAAATAAAATACACACATGTGCCAAAACACAAATGAAGAAACATCTTCACCAACTTGACGAAACCTGAGCAGCGTTAACTAAAAGCGCTGAATAAACAAAACGCTTCAAATGAAAAAAAGCTGCAAGAAGCTCAAAACACGACGGAAACCAGGGGACACAGCTGGGACCGGAGCACTTGTTGAAGCAACAAGGGGCAACTTCTGAGTCTGGAGAGTTGATCCAATATTTAAGCCTGTAAAACGATGAATCTAATGGCCAGCAGGGGGCGACTCCAATGGTTGCAAAAATGATAAAGATTGTATAATCCGTATACGTCCCCTCCTGACCCAGAAAGCGACGCAACTTCTGGTCCATGCTCTCGTCATCTCACGCCTAGACTACTGCAACTCCCTCCTGGCTGGTCTACCTGCATGTGCCATCCGACCTCTGCAGCTCATCCAGAATGCAGCGGCTCGTCTGGTCTTCAACCTTCCTAAATTCTCCCACACCACGCCGCTCCTCCGCTCCCTTCACTGGCTTCCAGTAACTGCTAGAATCCACTTCAAGACACTGGTACTTGCGTACCATGCTGTGAATGGATCTAGCCCTTCCTACATCCAGGACATGGTTAAACTGTACACCCCAGCACGTGCACTCCGCTCTGCATCGGCCAAACGGCTCGCTGCACCCGCACTGCGAGGGGGACCCAAGTTCCCATCAGCAAAAACACGTCGGTTTGCTATCCTGGCTCCAAAATGGTGGAATGAGCTCCCCATTGATATCAGGACAGCAGAAAGCCTACACATCTTCCGGCGCAGACTGAAAACTCATCTCTTTCGACTCCACTTCGAGCAATACAATTACTAACAAAGCACTTATATACTAACAAAGTACTGGCTTATCTAAAGCCAGTTGAGTAGCACTTGAAATGTTTTGGCTCTATGAAACCTGATGTACTTATATGATTCTGTTTTCTTCAAGTTTGTATCTTCCTGGTCGAATGCACTTATTGTAAGTCGCTTTGGATAAAAGCGTCAGCTAAATGTAATGTAATGTAATGAAATGTAATGTATAAAAGTCTATGTAATGGTTTTAGTTCCAAAAATCCTTAAATGAAGTATGACATTTATTTCATAGATGATAGGCTTTTAGTGAAATAGACTAAAAAGCCGGTTATAAGGTGCATTCAGGTGTTCCAAACTTCCACGTGTTCACAGTTCTTTCAGTTAGCGTCAGTTAATTGTAACATTTTGCTCGCATACATTTTTTATTATTCAGCAAGTATTTCAATCCAATTCTTAGACTGATGAAAATGCTTTGGGACCATGTAGAATTAGGATTAGGGCATTTGGTTAGTTTTGGGTGTTTTTTGAAGATGTTATAAAACATTGAACTCGCTCCGAATGTTAAGGAAACAGAGCTGGACCCAGGTGTTTATTTTCTTTCTGCACACCTGTCACATATTATTATTCCCGACCTTGGGAAACCTGCTCTTACAGCATCTTCATTCTCTATTAATGTACCTCTAATTACCCCACGTTGTGCGGGATGTAGGATAAGAGGATAAAAGCAGCTTGCAGCAGCGTGAGAGAAATCCCAGGGAAGGGAGGGGGGGGTGTGTTGTGTGTGAAGCTGAGACTACCTGCTGCTGCATCCTAGTTTTAGGAGGCGGGGCCTAACTGTAGGACTGAAGGAGGGCAGGGGGGGATAGAAACGGGAGTCGATTGAGCTGTGATTTGTAGACCAGAAGCAAAGGTGGAAGATAAAGCAGGACAGATAAAGTATCGCATGGGAGGCACACTTAGCCCGTTGGCTCAGAATTTGCTGCTTTTAGCCGCATGAAAGGAGAAGAAGGATGAGGACAAGAGGAGGAGAGCAGCGAGGGAGAGGAGAGTTCGGACTTGCGTTCTTTACATTCATCTGGCAGTAGTTTAAAATTAGTGTATATATAGACAGAGCAAAATGTATTTTATGTTCGAGGCGATATCTAAGGAATTGGAGGTTTAACACTATTAGCACTTCTTGTTCTTTTGAGGAAAATTGTCCCCCAAATTGACTTTTATTGAAATGTATTTTTATTCTTTTAGTACTATTGCTGTTTTGTCTCATACGATACGCACATTTCTGTTTAGTTTTTTGCACTGAATGGATTACAAAGCTGCTTAAAAGGAGAATATCAAATAGCTGAAACTAGTAACTAGTAATTAGTACATTTGTCATTTGTGACCGTCTATTGAAATCAGTCAGATGACGCAAAGGCGCTTTCTGAGATAATCGTGGATTTATGTCAACAAGGTCATTTGAGGTTTGATAGATTTTACACAAACGAGATCTGGGATTTCAGAATATCAAACTCGTGTTGCCATATTTATATAGCTTTTAAAGACAGGGTGACAACTACAGCCATCACCGTCAGATCTACATTTTTAAATAAAAGCAAAGCCTTGGATTTTCAGAACATGAAAATATTATCAGTAAATTCAGATGCTAATTATAGCTTAGCTTAGCTTGTAAAGTCAAAGTCAAAGTCAGCTTTATTGTCAAAAATTCTACATGTGTTATACATCCAGAAATATCCAAATATCATTTCCCGCAGTCCCACAGTGTGACATGTATACAATAAACAAAACAAGGAGCCTAGATAACCGGGGTATACAGTTTAAAATGTCAATAATATATTTAAAGTGTTCAAAGTACAGTTTCAGTGCAGTAGCAGCGGAGATGGGCAGAAAAGTGACTGGTGCTGGATGAGGGAAGGTTGTGTGTATGTATGTGTGTGTGTGTGTGTGTGTGTGTGTGTGTGTGTGTGTGTGTGTGTGTGTGTGTGGGGGGGGGGGCTTAAAGTCCAGGACCATTTGGGGTAGGGGAGAAGGGTGGGAGGCAGGGTGGAGAGTTCAGGGGAGAGATGTCAGAGAGGGGGAGAGAGGGAGGGAGGGAGGGGAGAGAGTTCTGCATCCTGACCGCCTGGTGGAGGAAGCTGTTGCCCAGCCTGTTGGTGCCCGAGCTGAGGCTGAGGAACCTTCTCCCTGAAGGCAGGAGGCTGAAGAGGCTGTTGGAGGGGTGGGTGGAGTCACCCGCGATGCTGAGTGCTTTGCGGGTGAGGCGGGTGTTATATATGTCCTGTAGTGATGGGAGTGAGGCACCGATGATCCTCTGGGCAGAGTTCACAATGCGCTGCAGGCTCTTGCGGTTGGAGGCGGTGCAGCTTCCAAACCACAGCGTGATACAGCTGCTGAGGATGCTCTCGGTGGCGCCTTGGTAAAAAGACAGCATGATGGGGGGTGATGCTCCGGCTCGCTAAAGGTAAGATAACAATCGGAAAAAGGAGCAACTAAGCGGCCAACGCATTGCAGCAGGCGGTCTGTGTTGTTTGTGATTCCTTGGAAAATATGCATACACACACACACACACACCCACTTACCAACTGTCATCCGCACTTTTCCTCATTCGAGTAATATAAACACCATCGTCCTTGGTAATTATAGACTAACAAAGATTTCAGAATCATATCCAATAGTGTTCCTGGGGGGGTGCTATACCCCCAACAGGTTAGGCCTTGCAAACTTTGAGGGCATTTTTCTCAAAGTTGTGTCTTGATAACAGTCATTACGTTATGTGGTATATTTGGAAAACAGAAGAAAAAAAAACACATAATTAAAAACATAACAATCTTCACTTTCCAAAAGTGTATACAACTCAACGAGTTTCTGGGTCGCTGTGACTGATTTGTATATATGTGTTTGTATGTGTGTGTAGGAGATACTGAGAGTGGGAGAAAAGGCAAGAGATTACACAACTATGCTAAAATAAAATATAGAAGGGTTGTCCGTGTCTGGATTGGTAAATACTAATGCTGGAACATGATTCCTTATTGCTGGAGCGGGGGGTCAAATAAGCACCAATGAGAGGGCAGGGATGATGAATGCTTGCTGACTGTAGTGGAGTGACTCAGCCTCATGTCATCCAACTGCAGGCGCTTAACTGGCTTCAGAGATCAAATGTCAGCAGAGGTCCACAAAGTCATTAAAACTGCTACTAATATATATCTAGCTAAAGTTTGCTGAGCATTTTTCAGCAAAGTATTCTCACATTCGGAGTGACACACATTAGGCAGCTGGCAGCGGCCCGGTGCAACAGGCTCCAGAGCTGGCCGCTCCTCTGCTGCTGGCTTCATCTGTAGTTCAGGGAGGAAAGATGTTGCTCATTCACTTTCAGAGTTACACAGGGACATGAACCATATTGCTGCTGATGGCAGACAACCATCAACATCCTCTTTCCAGGAAAACAGCCTCAGTTTCAGCACAACATTTTTCAGGGTTGGATCTGAGTAATCAGGGTTAATTTTAAATTGTATTTTGTTACAATTTGTTTACTGTTTTAAAAAAGTCACAATATAAAAATAATGTTTTTGGATTGCCTCAATATCAAATCCAATGCAAATATATAACAAAGAAAAGAAGAAGGAATAATATATATATATATATATATATATATAATAAGATGTTTTTTACTTAAGTTCTAACCCTAATGCATTTAAAAGATAGATAGAAAACATATTTAAAATAAAGAATAATGAAAATAGCCTAAATGAAAACGGGAAATTCAGGCAATGAGTTGACCTAAGAAATAATTGATTTTATTTTAAAATGTATTGTTAAATTGTAATTCTGCTTGTATTCCCATCTTTTAAAAGTATACCAGTAGTCTGATTACTTTTTGTATGTAACTGTAAGGGAATACAGTTACTTTTACTGTCTCATTATCAGACTATGAATGAATCAAACAAATCATATACATTTAAAAATCTATTAATGCATGTTTGCCAGGTTTTAAGGACAAACCATTGCAAAAAAGTACTACAAACTGATATAAACAAATAACTCCCAGAAGAAATCAGATCATGGCAAAAAAAGAATAGGTGCATTGACTCTAAAAGACAGATGCTTTGCTGCATTAAAGTAATCTCCAGTCTCCTAAACGTTTAACAGCCAAGCTGCTGTCTTTACAGTCTTTTTATTGCATTTGCTGTTAGTTCATCAAAGTTCAACACAATTTAATCCACTATTCACTTTGTTGGGCTGGATTTAATGTAGGTAATCATCATCATAACTCATAATTCTGTTTATGGTCATTTTGGCTACAACAGGAGCCAAGATATCAGTTTGTGATATTTTACCCCCGCACTAATACAATTTGATCGCAGGAAACGTTTTTCAGTAACCGGCCACACCAGTTGTTAATCTCTGGGTGGAGTTAGCTCTGTTTGCATTGAGACATATTTATCATGCCTCTTAAGTATGGATTTTAACCCAGGTAACTGTTCAACGATGGCATTGAATGGCAAGGTCTCCTCGATCTTTCCTCGAGTCCTTGCTAAGAGTTCTTACTATTCCAACAGTTGATGAAGAGCGTTCAACCCCGATATTGTGATAAAGTACATTATCTGAAATATCAATTGAGAAACCATTAAAGGATAAAATAGCCAGGCTTTAACGTCTGTTTTGGCTAATCCCGCAAATCAAAGTACTTTATCATATACAGGTCTTGGTAGGACCGTTGACAAATTCATACTATCTCATTTAGGGGTAGGTCTATGTTGAAACGCCCGTTTGATGATAGAAAAACAAGGATATACAAAATCACTGTCCACAAATAAAACTCAGAGAAACTCCCTCTGGAGGGTACACTGGGATTATATAACCTATTAATAACCTATGAACACACTACAGGGAAGAGAACAACCAAAAAGCGGAATAGGGCCTCTTTATAGTCACATATGCTCTTCGTAACAGATCCCTGCAATATTCTGATTTCAAATAGAGTCTGCTCTGTGGCCTGCACCAGAGTAAATACACAGTAGAGTTTAAATGAAAGCCACAATGACATCCTGCTTTTTCTAACTATTCCAACTCCCTACATTGATTTGTAAAATCACAACCCAAATATGTCTCCTCTGTCATTTTTCAAAACAGTTTATGAAAAAGGTATTTCTTAAGGTGAATTTTTCAATTTCACATTACGCTGGAACTCCTGTGCTCAAACGCTGATATGAGTGATGCAGGTTTACAGTGAGGCTGTGGGAGGCGAAATCTTTTCTCTCTTTGACATGATTACAGAAGACACCGTTTAGATGCAGATACAATAAGTAATTGTAAATGACCCATTTTTTTAAGGATTATTTCTTCCTGAAGCGCTGGCCAGGCGGAGCTGTCGTCTCTTCAGCAGCTGTCAGGACCACCTGATAACACTGAGGCGAACCACAGAAATCATCTTGGCTATAAATGTATGAAAAAAAAGACCTCTAATCATTTCAGTGAGGTGCAGAGGGAGGAACACATTGTGGAGTAAAGACTGCACAGGCAACAGAGATGCAGGAAGTACGTGAAATCAGTGCTTCAATTGGGGGGGGGGGGGGGGGAGTGCCAGTACAGTCTTATTTACAGTGTAAAGTAACTAAGTACATTTACTCAAGTACTGTACTTAAGTAACATTTTGAGACTTGTACTTTACTTGAGTATCACAATGTTTTGCTACTACAAGCTACCCTGCAGTATACAAAGTCATTAAAACTGAACCTTTACCAGCTTTGATAACACTTTAATGATCAATAATTATAAAACATATATTATTCTGAAATGGACCAATCTGCGCAATGACTACTTTTGGTACTTTAACTATATTTTGATGCCAGCACTTTTTACTTTTGCTTGAGTAACATTTTGAAAGCATGACTTCTTACTTGTAACAGAGTATTCCTACACTCTGGTACTTCTCCCACCTCTGCCTATTTACATATTAGCATCAGTAAACCATTATCATATTGAATAACAAACAAAGTCCTTCTTAGTCTGCTCCAGGTTTAACTATACTGCCATTTCTTTTGAAATAGCAAAAGAAAAATATATATGTGGAGATGAAGCCCTGCGTAAATTTAACTTAAAGAGTGTAGCGTGTACAGCAGAGTATCATACTCAAGTACAAGTACAAGTGAGCGTACTTAAATTACATTCTTCCCAAGCGAAATGAAAATGACTTGGTAAAAAATGGACATAGAGAAAACGAAAAAATAAAAAGATATTTCAATTTTAATGTACACAAAATTCTACTCTGGAAGTAGAAATATGCGCATATATTTTGTTTGGATCTTTTTATTTCTGAGAAGGCCTGGGGTCCACAACTTATAATAAATTATCAAAGTCTGCATTCATGAGAAGAGACACTAGCATTAACCAGTCTAAACCAAGCATTAGGCTACATGAATAAAAAATAACCTGCCACTTAAACAGCAGAATAAAAACACATCAAGGTGTGTAAACAATATAAGCCCCATTACAGCGGCAGCCACAGTCTGTGCCACAAACTGTCTATGAAATAAACAAACATAACGGTATTAGCTAGTTGCAACACTGTGCACACAACGCTACCTCGTAACACAAGTGTTTGATGTCAGTCATCAAACTGACAATAGCAGAGGATGTAGTTTAGGTCGTTTAGGTGCACTAATGTAAGCACCTGAGCGCGACGTAATGTGTGTGCAGAATAGGGTCTTAGTATCTGCTGGGAACGCAGTGCTCCCTGGGTAAATCAGTTTTTTCCTTGAATGGCAAAAGGACCAATTGAACATGATTTGAGAGGGCAGAGTACCTGCAGCCTGTGAGAAGTGCCAGTACGCAAATAAAAGTCACGGTATGCCAAAGAGTAAAATGCGGCCCACTTTGAGCGCTGTGTGAAATACTGGAGAAAGTGGGCTTGCAGAAGTGCAGTGGTGTGAGAAATGACCTGGGTGGTTCTTGGGTAGATTTTCAGAAAGGATGGGATGAAATTACTCAAACTCCTCTCCTACTTCAAAAGGGAGATACATCTGTCTCTCATTCAGAGGAAATGGACAAAAGTCCCGAAGGTCTGCTGATCTCCATCCACTGATAGGACCATTTCTCCTCCTCATTCTCCTGCTTCTAGTATCTTCCTCCCCCTGATTCTCCATCTCAATCCTCCCTTTCTATTTCCTGGATATGTCTACCTGTCTGTCCCCAGTCCTTCATTTGTCACTTTTTTCTCGCTGTATCCTTTCTCATTCTTTTCTCAAATGTATTTTTCCTCCCGCCCTCCTCCCCTCTGCTGCCTTCCTCTCTCATGATGTGCTTAGCATTCAGGCCCTTTCACTGCTGCATCACAGGCCTGTTTGTTTCACCGAGCTGCAGTGAAAGAAGGAGAAAAATATGTGATTCCTCAGGGACGGAGTCAAATCTCTCTCTCACTGTGCAGCATGATGCATCTGCAGCCACACATTCATGAAGGCTGAATATGCAACGTGATGCAAGCATACATATATTCATATTTTCTCCCATGAAGGCAAACAGGAACGCATGTACGCTCTCATAATTATTCACACACACGCTGAAGACATGCTCTACACCCACTGTCGAATATAAGGCTGTGACATGAACTAATAAAAACGTAATACCCTTCCAGTGTTAATGCCCGTTGCCATTTGACTTCTACTGCAGTTCAACACCCGTGCAATTAACCTCCGGTCGTTAGCATGTCAACTATGGAGCGAAGATATCTCCAATATGTGCACCCCCCCTCCCCCACAGAGACACGGGTCAACGAGCTAATGAAGAGCCCGTGTGTTGGGGTTAAGCACTTTACATCGTCCCTAACTGTACACAGAGCCACCCTAACATATTCCATTTTTGTTTCTTGTATAATTTAATTTTTAATTAATGAGTAGGGGATTCTTTTTCGACAGTTATTTGCACTACTTTATATATCTGTAATGTTGTAATATATTCATATTCATGCTCATCACACACGTGACCATTATTTTAACATATTTAAAGGTGTGTCTTATTTTTATTTATACGTCTTAATGTGTGCATATGTATAAACTGTATGTGTCTATGCATGAGTATTTAACAGTATAAATATATATATATATATACATTCATACAGTTGATATAAATGTGGGTATACAGGTGTGTATGTATATATTTTTTATATATTATTTTATTCTTGGGATGGTGATAAACAGAATTTAGATCTCCCTGTCTGTATCACACACACAAAAGATTGATAATAAAGTTGAATTTGAGTTGAATTATTTTTTTAAAACAATGTATTCTTCTTTGTATGCACCATTTACACCAGAGCAAATTCCTTGGATGTGTAAACTGACTTGAATGAGATAATGTCAAAAAAGTACAAACATAAAAAAAGATGAAAGCATTAAAGAAAAAACAAATTGATGAAACACTTTTTTTATTAAATAAGATTTCATCCCCACCTGCAAAAGAAACACTGTTAAACATTTATCTAAGGTACTGCTGTCAAACGTTTGTCCCTACTATAACACATTCCTGTCATATTACACAACCTCTTCAATTTATTTTCCACAATACGTCTCCTTGCAGTATCAATATTATTCGGATGACTTTTATATTTGATCCAATTGGTAGATGGCTGCATTTACACCATAAAGGTGCACAGCTGATAGACAGGGACTTGTCGTTTTTAAAGATATTACTGATTTTCTTTGAATAAAGAATGTAAATACTGAGTTGAGAGAATAGTCAGGGGTTTTGGGTGATGGGAGACACATCTATGGAATCAGAATTTCAATAGCTTACCGTTAAATGACGGATATACCTTTCTGTCTGTGATGTTTTACAAATCAGATATTAATATGTAGAACTAAAACATGTGAAATAATATAGCAATATCCTGTAAAATTATGCGAAACATGAATACAACTACACATCTTCAGATGTTATACATACATAAGTGTCCTACACTAATAATGAAAAAGTTATTATGGCATTGTATGCTGTGCGTACCTTTATTGTGAAATTAAAACAGAACGTTAAAGAAAAATACAGTTTCCGGTGTGAGGCCCAATCTCTCTCGATTTGAAGCTTATGCATTGTACCATGAACCTGTATACACCTGTAACAGTCAAAGACCAACCTTGTCTCCTAAAAATTACGTTCCCACAGAACTAAACTGCATTCTCAATTACGTTTAGCTAGAAACGTATTTTCTCCCACGATACGTTTGTTATGAACGTATCTCAAATACGTTTATTTTCTACATATCTTCTAGAAACATATTTTCTCCCACGTTACGTTTGTTATGAACGTATCTTAAATACGTTTATTTTCTACATATCTTTGCCATTTATTGTCTTGCTTATAATAATGATAATAGTCATTTATAAATATTATTTTAGAGCACACATTTGAAATCGAGAATCGGGCTCGATATATGGTTAAATTAAAATCAGTAGGCGAAGCTGTAATTTCGCCAGCTGTTACTCTCATGAGCGAGGCAGAAAATAATAGTTTTATCATGCCAAAAAGCTGCTGGGTCGGTTGTTATTGTCAATATTAATATAATAATAATTTATTTTTAATAGTCACACTCGATTTCGCCGATTTTCTTGTTGCCCCAGCTGACACCCTCTTTTAGCAGAAACAAAGGCTACATTAATGTATTAAATCGATGTTAATCCATGTGTGTGGATGTGGAATTAACGGACGTGACGTTGTGCGATTGCGTCGCCAGGCAACAGCTTGGGTTCATGTTAATTTACAAACTCTTCAACTAGAACCCTAGTTATATTTAAAAACATTTTAGAAGGCCTCACGAAATACTTTAATGTAAATTAAAATTAAAATGTGAAGGAATGTGTGATTGGATGTTTTAGCCGCAATGCACGTCGGGATATGGTGTTTATGCGATATGAAATCCGAAAACATTAAAAAAAAAAATAATACTTTATTCTGAGTGTGCTTGCTTTTCTCTTTGAAAGTCATCACATAACGGCATTGTAATACTCGGCTGCATTAAATATTACACATCTGCTGTAGGTCTTTATTTATAGAGCTCTGATTAGAAGACTTCTGGACAAACAGGAAGAAGTGCCGCCGAAACTGAATACGCGACGTGGATCATAAATATATCAACAATTAAACAACATCTTCCATT
This sequence comes from Dissostichus eleginoides, assembly GCA_031216635.1. Classification (NCBI taxonomy): domain Eukaryota; kingdom Metazoa; phylum Chordata; class Actinopteri; order Perciformes; family Nototheniidae; genus Dissostichus; species Dissostichus eleginoides. Next base: position 5,206,413 of record CM062278.1, on the reverse strand, counting down.
TCTTTTCACACAATACGTCTCCTTGCAGTATCAACACTAATTCGGCTGACTTTTATATTTCATCCAATTGGTAGATAGGCTGTATTTACACCATAACGGTGCACAGCTGATAGAAAGGGACACCTAGTGGTTAAAGCACGTTATTGAATTTCTTTGTTGAAATTATGTTATATTTGATGAAAAAATATTAAGAGTACATACTTTCATAGGGGTAAAGTAGAAGGTCAATGATAGAAATATAGAATAGAAAAAATCAAGAAGATGTAAGTGATCTCTACAATAAAACAGTTTAGTGCAGGACTTCCAAAGATATTAAAAGGAGGATGTGAAAAACAGACAAACTAATTAACCTTTATTTAAACATTAAATAATACTTTAGGTTAAGGTCTTCTTTTGAATAAGAAAAAAGCTTTGGGGGTATCTACAGATAAATATTAAGCCTGACAAAGTACTTAACGTCTAATATATTGCTTTCCGGCAATGTTAACTATGTTTAAGCACTTATTTTAACTGATATTATACATATTAATTATACTCTTATAAGATGTATGTAGAGAGTATAAGAGATGTGCAGAATATGACAGTTTAATGGTGGAGGTATACACACATATTGATAGATGTCTTGTAATGCACTGTTGAGGAACCTGCGACCCAAGTTTTTCATTCATTGCATAACTACACCGTAGTTGTGTATATGATATGTCAATAAACCTTAGAAAGTCTTGAAATCTTGAAAGGGATTTGCAAAATAACCATTATATACAGTCTTTAAATAACTATTAGTAGAGAATAACGAGTAATGAATATACTTTATAGGGATCTGCAGATAAATGTTTAGTCTTCTCAAGCACCAACTATCAAACATCTCTCCTGATTGTTGGCACTTGACAATCACCTTCCCTGAATTTTAGTCAGGTGTAACTAAAGTCTGATTTAAGGGTTGTTTATATTTCACATCATTAATCAAAATCTGCAAAGTAACTCAAATAAATGTAGTGGAGTAAAAACACCAGGTTAACCTCTGAATTGTAGTGGAGTAGAATTACAAAGTAAAAATAAATTGCATGTTGTACATGCTGCTGTGTATTACTTGGGATCAATAAAGTATATCTTATCTTATCTTATCTTAAGATGATCGATGGCTACTGCCATATTTGCAAAATGTGCCTCTGAACCTTGACAAGTGCATGTTTCAAGGCTTATCAATTAACAACAGGAGGGGTCACAGACATAAGACCAGCTATTAAATAAAGCTATCCTGACCTTAGCTGTCATGTGGGTATTAATGCTGCCCATTATGGACACAAGCAATTTTCACCCATTTATTAATTATATGTTTTAGATTTGATAACCAATGTGTTTCCCATCCCCTAAACCTCCAGGGATCTACACAGTTTAATACTGGCAACTTCTAATTATGGGAAATACGAAAACGTCTTTTAAAAGCTCAATTACCAGTAGAGACGTGCCATAGAACATGAAACACACAAATAGCCAGCATCAGGGCTCTGGCCAGCATGTGTGGTTCTGCTGTTGGAGTGCCACTCCAACATCCAATCACAGAGCTTGAGGACTAATCATGGGGTTTGTCAAGCAAAGGGACTGGTGTAGTCCAAATGATAGCTGAGGATTATGGGTAGTGTAGTGTCTTCGGCCATCCTAAACTCCGAAAAAACTATTTGTTTCTCCGAATCGAAGGGGAAAAACACAAAAGCATTGTGCACAATTTAAACCAATCAATGTTGTGTAATTAACAAGGATAAACTGATGTTTTTTAGTTGATAAGTACTGCAGATATATCACTGTGAAATCATTTGACAGTGAGGGGAGTACTTCCGGTTTTATTATGAAAACTTTGAGACCGGAAATACGGTTTTCACCCCGTGAGGGTTGACGCTAACTTTACATGGACGCTGCCGTCAATATAAATGAATAGGGGAAAGACGTAGTATATTGACGTTCTCCTGGCGAGAACTCAAATAATCTTCGTAATATCTATCGAACTATAGATCCTACACATCCACTGGACGTGAATTCTAAAAGTACAATATACACTTTTTGCTAGAAATCTAATCAAAAAGCATTTTAATGCCTAAACTATCCTACAATTTAGGATTTTCCAGAGAGGGTTATTTGTGAATATTGTGGTGGCTGTACTCTTCCAGCCGTCTCCTTTGTGTTTGTTTTCTTTTCCCCTGTCTGTGTTTGTGTGGGCGTGGTGGCTGTCACTCCTGGCTCCCGGCTCAACCTCCACTCACCTGCTGCAATCAGCTGTGCACCCTCCCCGACTACACACCTGATTCCCATCAAGCCATTTACAACGGCATATCAGGAGGCCACAACCTTCTGCGCCAGATCGTTGTAAAACCACAGTGGTATAACTCCAAGGCTACTTAGCATTATAGCTATTATCTACCTGGATGTTCTAGCTCTAACGTGTTTTCTTCTTGTGCTCCAGGATCATTCTCCGACCGCCGTGTTGCCGTCACCAGCCGCCACGTCCTCGCCACTCCAGCCGGATTATACTCCCCGCACCTCCTCCACTAAATAAACCCTTTTTCAACACTCTGCCGTGTCCTGCGTTTGGGTCCTCTCAGATACTGTAACAGAACGATCTGGCCAGCATGGACCCAGCGGACACAGGCCACCAGACCAAGACCGCGGATGAACTCAGCCAAGCCCTGGTCAATCAAGGCACTTTCGCGGGGCATCACGACGTGGTTCTCCGTGAGGTAGTGGAGACTCTCCGGAACCTCTCCGCTAACGTGCAAAGGATTGGCACACAAGTGGAACTGCTCACCTCACAGTTTCTCCCCGCAGCCCGCTGCACAGCCGACAGCCCCCCCCCGCTCCTGCCGCACCTCCTATCAGCTACGAGAGGCCGTCATTCCCACACCGGAGCGATACGCTGGAGATTTGGGTATTTGTAGAGCCTTTTTGTTCCAGTGTACGTTAGTTTTTGAGCAGCAGCCTAGTACTATACATACAGATGGGGCAGGGTAGCATATGTAATGAGTCTGTTGAGGGGAGTGCTTTAGATTGGGCTACAGCTGTTAGGGAGAGCCAGCCACAATTATGCTTGTCATTTGATACTTTCATTTCCGAAATGAAAAAAGTTTTTGATCACCCGGTACGGGGAGGGACGCTTCCAGGCGCCTCTTTCTCTCCGGCAGGGCTCCCGTAGTGTAGCCGAATTTTCAGTTGAGTTTAGAACAGTTGCTGCAGACTCAGGCTGGAATAACGAGTCATGCAGGATGTTTTTTTCGGGGCTGAACGAAGCAATTAAAGACGAGCTAGCTGCTAGGGATGATCCAGTTAGCTTGGATAATTTAATTGCCACAGCTATCAAGAGATAATCGCCTCAGAGAGAGACGTAGGGATAGGAATAGCCGTCACCCCAATCCCAGCTACTCCTCACCTGATCCCCAAATTGGGACTGCCACTGCCCCAATCTCCAGATCCTTCCCGATCCTTACACGGTCTCACCCCCAGAAGATGAGCCCATGCAAGTGGGAAGGGCCCGCCTCTCACCATCTGAGCGTGCTAGAAGGATCCGGCTGGGGAATGTGTTTATTGCAGCCAAACCAGCCATCTCGTTTCCTCCTGTCCTAATCTGCCAAAAGGTCAGGCTCGTCAGTAGCTGTGGGGATTCTGGCGAGCCCTTCCTCCTCTCTCAACCCCTGGCCCAGAACGCAGCTAGAAGCTGTGCTTTGCTGCAACCAACAGTCCCTACCTCTGCTCGCTTAGTGGACTCGGGGGCGGACGAGAATTTTTGGACATTAACATTGCAGCTCAGGCAGGAATTCCCAGCGAAGTGTTAGATTCTCCTCTTAATGCTAATGCTCTAATGGAAATTCCTGGCCCAAGTCACTCACCGCACCAAGCCAGTAAACCTCATTCTGTCTGGAAACCATCGTGAGTTTATTCAGTTTCACCTCATTTCCTCACCTCATGCCCCCATAGTGTTGGGCCATCCCTGGTTAAGAACAAACAACCCCCAGATTGATTGGGTAACTGGCAAAATCATTAGTTGGAGTTTTTTTGTTATCCTCATGCCTGCAGTCTGCCCTACCGCCAGCAGAGGCCGCCGCTCCACCACCAAGATCGAGCCGCCTGACCTGTCATCTGTCCCCACTGAATATCATAACCTGGAGAAGTGTTCAGTAAACAGCGAGCTCTTTCTTTTCCTCCTCATCGACCCTACGACTGTCCCATTGACCTTCTTCCCGGGGCCCCTCTGCCTTCCTCCCGTCTGTTCAACCTGTCTTGCCCTGAGAGGAAATCCATGGAGAATTACATCCATGGCTGCCGGTGTCATCCGCCCATCCTCCTCCCCGGTTGGTGCTGGCTTTTTCTTCGTGTCCAAGAAGGACAGCTCACTGCGGCCCTGCATTGATTACAGGGGTGTTAATGCCATCACAGTAAAAAACAAATATCCATTACCCCTCATTAACTCCGCCTTTGAACCCCTCCAGGAAGCCACCATTTTCTCCAAACTGGACCTCCGCAATGCCTACCACCTCGTCAGAATCCGAGAAGGGGACGAGTGGAAGACGGCCTTTAACACACCACTCGGTCACTTCGAGACTGACGAATGCCCCAGCAGTTTTCCAGTCGATGGTGAACGATGTGCTCCGTGACCTCCTCAACCGGTCAGTCTTTGTCTACTTGGATGATATCCTCATATTCTCTCGTAACCAGGAGGAACACATTATCCATGTCAGGCAGGTGCTGCAGAGACTCCTGGAAAACAGACTCCTTGTGAAGGCGGAGAAATGTGAATTCCATGTCAACACAGTCTCATTCCTGGGCTACATCGTTGAGGGAGGAAAGATTAGGACCGACCCTGAGAAGATACAAGCAGTGGCAGGGTGGCCTAAACCAACCTCAGTTAAACAGCTTCAACAGTTTCTTGGTTTCGCCAATTCTATCGGCGCTTCATCAGAGACTACAGCAGAGTGGCGGGCCCTTTAACCAACTCACTTCCCCTACAACTGGCTTTTCCTGGACCCCAGAGTGCGATGCAGCCTTCTCGGAGCTAAAGAGACTCTTCACCACTGCCCCTGTGCTCATCCACCCTGATCCTCTCGCCAGTTCGTTGTGGAGGTCGATGCCTCCAACACCGGGGTAGGGCAGTTCTTTCCCAGCGCTCGAACGAGACCAAAAATTACACCTTGTGCATTTTTCTCGCCGCCTCACTCCAGCTGAGAAGAACTATGACGTGGGTAACAGAGAGCTGCTGGCTGTCAAACTTGCCCTAGAGGAGTGGAGGCACTGGCTGGAGGGAGCTGAGCTCCCTTTTATTGTATGGACAGACCACAAAAACTTGGCTTACATCCAATCTGCCAAGCGCCTTAACTCCCGTCAGGCTCGATGGGCCTGTATTTCGGCGCTTCTCATTCACCCTTACCTACCGCCCAGGGTCACGGAACCTCAAGCCGGACGCTCTCTCTCGCCAGTTCGCTTCCGAAGGACCAGCTGCCAGTCCAGACACCATCCTGCCTGCCTCCTGCGTGGTGGCGGCTGTTACTGGGAGATTGAGTCATTGTTAAGGAGGCTCAGCGGGCGCAGCCTAACCCAGGTAACTGCCCAGCTAATAGTCTCTTTGTGCCTACTCTGTTCGCTCCAAGGTCCTGCAGTGGGCACACGCCTCCCGTCTCTCGTGTCATCCTGGTGTCCATCGCACATGTTTATCTCAGACAGCGGTTCTGGTGGCCTTCCATGGCTCAAGACACCAGGGCTTTGTTGCTGCCTGTACAGTATGTGCCCGCCCAAGTCCTCCCACCAACCTCCCTCTGGCTGCTTCGCCCGCTGCCGTACCTAGTCGCCCTTGGTCGCATGTGGCCTTGGATTTTGTTACTGGACTTCCACTCTCACAAGGTAATACCATCATCCTAACTATTGTGGACAGATTTTCCAAGATGGTACACTTTGTTGCTCTCCCAAGCTTCCCACAGCCCGAGAGACTGCAGATCTTCTGGTCAACCATGTTGTTCGACTCCATGGATCCCCACCGACATCGTTTCTGACCGGGGTCCCCAGTTCATTTCCCACGTTTGGAAGGCTTCTGTCAGGCTCTGGGAGCATCGGTGAGCCTGTCATCGGTTATCATCCTCAGGCAAACGGAACGGGCCAACCAGGACCTGGGAGCGGCTCTCCGCTGTGTGGCTTTCAGGAACCCTTCTTCATGGAGCCCACATCTGCCATGGATCGAGTATGCCCACAACTCCCTGTCAAATACAGCCACAGGTATTTCACCCTTTCATTGTGCCATGGGTTTTCAACCACCCCTGTTTCCAGCCCAGGAAGAGGAAGTTGCTGTTCCTTCCGTTCAAACCCGCTGTCGTAAGGTGTGGAAGGACACCCGAGCTGCCCTGCTCCGCTCCACTGCCCGCAACCGCCTCATCGCAGACCGCCACAGGACCCCGGCCCCCAGCTACTTACCAGGTCAGAGTGTTTGGCTTTCCTCCAAAGATCTCCCACTCAAGACAGAGTCTAAAAAAACTCACGCCACGTTATGTCGGCCCTTTCATCGACTCTGTTATAAATCCATCTGCAGTCAAGCTCAAGCTCCCCCCACACATGAAGGTTCATCCTACATTTCAAGTTTTTCTGCTAAAACCTGTTGCCAGCAGCCCCTTGTCTCCTCCAGTGAATGTTCCCCCACCCCCCTGCATCATCGATGATCACCCAACCTACACCGTCAGGCGGTTGTTGGACGTACGTCGCCGTGGAAGGGGATTCCAATATCTTGTGGATTGGGAGGGCTATGGCCCAGAGGAGAGGTGTTGGGTTCCCCGGCGAAACATCGTTGACGCGTCCCTGGTACGGGACTTCCACCGGGATAACCCTGGTAGGCCGCCTGGAGGCGTCCGTTAAGGGGGGGGGGGTACTGTGGTGGCTGTACTCTTCCAGCCGTCTCCTTTGTGTTTGTTTTCTTTTCCCCTGTCTGTGTTTGTGTGGGCGTGGTGGCTGTCACTCCTGGCTCCCGGCTCAACCTCCACTCACCTGCTGCAATCAGCTGTGCACCCTCCCTGACTACACACCTGATTCCATCAAGCCATTTACAACGGCATATCAACGGAGGCTCCACAACCTGTCTGCGCCAGATCGTTGTAAAACCACAGTGGTATAACTCCAAGGCTACTTAGCATTATAGCTACTTACTCTTACCTGGATGTTTTAGCGTCTAACTTGTTTTCTTCTTGTGCTCCAGGATTATTCTCCGACCGCCGTGTTGCCGTGACCAGCCGCCACGTCCTCGCCACTCCAGCCGGATTATACTCCCCGCACCTCCTCCACTAAATAAACCCTTTTTCAACACTCTGCCGTGTCCTGCGTTTGGGTCCTCTCAGATACCGTAACAAATATATGACCCACCGGAGCGTTTGCAATCAAAGGGAGCACTAGAGGTCGAAAACTTTAAAACGTGATTAGGTCGTAATAAGCTGCTTGAACAATCAACCTATTTGGTCGTATGAGTTGGAGGACTTGTTGTGGAGAAAATAAGTTTCTAGCTACGTAATTGAGAATGCAGTATGAAACGACTACAAACAATATTGTGATTATTTACCCATTAACCAGCATAATAACGGATCTGGTAAACTGAACAACAGTGAGCCGCCACCCCGAAAATAAGTTTGCTCTAAAATTTTATTAATAAATGACTTATCATTATTATAAGCAAGACAATAAATGGCAAAGATATGTAGAAAAAACAAACGTAATGTGGGAGAAAATACGTTTCTAGCTAAACGTAATTGAGAATGCAGTTTAGTTCTGTGGGAACGTAATTTTTAGGAGACAGGGTTGCACTGGCAGTGACTGTAGGGGGGTTACTTTAGTCATTGTTGTTTTTTTCTCTTACTTTTATTTTATTTCAGTGTGTTTTCGATTTATTTCTGTTTGTAAATATAGTTAGTGCAGATTTTTGATCAAAAACAGCTCCATGTTTACTGTATCAGAACAAACTGGGTCATATTTGAGTAGAGAGGATTGGTTTACTGCGTGGTGCCCCCCCGGCTCTATTCTGGTGCAACAGTGTCTCCTGATAGAGTCTCAACCTGGAGGGCATCCAACCAAACATCACATCTCAACAACCCCCTTAAATAAAAAAAAAAAACACCCACGCACCCCAAATCACAAGTCGGTATAAACAAAATCTCACTTCCAAATGTGGAGAGAATGCGGTGAGCAGAAGGCAAACCACGGTCTTATGTTTTGGTTTGCTATGTTTTGTGTGGCTTCTGGGAAACAGCTATAAGAGAAATGTCAAATAATTTGGCCTTTCTCTAACAAGAACCAACTAACCTTATTACTTAGGAAACCACCAGCAGGAATACAAAAAAGGCTCCTACTTATTGCTTGTGATAAGAATAGCGATTATTAAACAAATTACAAGGAATGGTTCAAAGATAATAACATAATCAACTCACAATGGAAGAACATAGTAAATGAAATCTATGGAATGTAGAAAATAACTGACAATCAGAAACCAAGTTCATATCTGTGATGAAAGATGTGAAAAATTGGTAAATTATAGAACACAAAATGTTTATAATGACCAGGAGGTAAGATCTGCCGATGAATATAAGTATGAGTATTCATCGTTGTATGTGTAAGTTATACCATATTCATTCACAATCTTTTTTTTTTAATTTGTTGATTGTCGTTAATGTGTGTATCTATCTGTGTTTATTTCATTATGTTTGATTTTTTTTTCAATGCAACAAAAAACAACACCCACGCAGAGCTGTATGGTTGTATTTAAAAAGCAGTGGAGCTCCGTGGAGCAGAGAGAGGAGGAGGAGAAAGTGAGGTGGGATTACCCCCCCCGCCCAGCCAAAAGGCTTCCACTAATTACCTGTCAATGACGGGCAGAGGTAAATATTGTCCCAAACTGTCACCGTCAATGAACCATACACTCTGCAATTTAGTCGGCGGATAATTCCCACTGACTGGGAAACAGGATAAGATGCCATATGTTTGTGTAATTTAGCCGGAATTAGTTCCGAATCTGTTCCAAACAAAGTGACACGGCGCTATTAAACAGTGTGATAGCAGCTAAAGGTCAGCCTGCAGACACGCGGCTATCCGGCGAGATGCTGAGACATGTAGTGAGAAATGGTCCGTCTAATCGTTCTAATTGCAGATTTAAAGATGTTCCTTCGGTTGGGAAACAGAAAAACAAACTAATTTGTAGACGTATAGAAGTATAGAGTGTAAAATATGTTTGATTTGAGGTCATAACTGGAACATTTTCAAATCGTAAAAGTATGGTGCAACAGCCCAAAACATTTAGATTAGGATGCAAATAAAAAATACAAAACATATGCAAATGAGGAAATCTTCACCAACTTGACAACGTGATCATATTAAGCTGAGACAGATTTCCAATTTGTATTAGTGATCAGTTTGCATCGTTACTGTTCAATCTTTTGAAATATTTATTAGCAAAGCGGGTGGTAGACATTGTGTTGTGGTACCATTATTTATAGTGTCTGCAATAGATGAGCTTGGTGAGCCCAAATGAAGTTACCATGGTGAACTATATCACAGTCGTTAATTTATTAATTTAACTGTCTTGATGTTGCTTTTCTGTTGTAAATATGAAATATAGTTCCTGTACTCCGATGTTTCTTCCACTTGTGCTTGGAATAATGTGTTATTTGGAGCATGTGAATAAAACCCTTGCAGAGGCAACTGTCAATCATCTAAATATACAACAACGTAGCATTGAAAACACCATCCAACCTGACTTTTTTAGCTCTTGCACACAAGAAAGCTGACATTTTTTATCTATGCCAAGCACTTGTTCAAACATTCAGCGTGTCAGTATCAGAGTCAAAGTCAACTTTGTACTGAGTGAAGCCGGAGAAACACAGGGCTCTAGATGGTGACTTTTTGGAAGGAAAGGAGCAAAGCACTCGCTATGTGTGATCTTTTCATGCCAATTAGATTTTGAGCAGACCTTGAAACAGTGTCTGCTAAAAATGTGGTGTGCAATCAAATGCAACTGAGTAAAAATATGTATTCAACATGTGTACAATGATGTCATTTTAATATGTGGGTGAGATACTCTACTCACATAGATGTCAGATTAACATTTTAGAGGGAATATGAGAAACAAGAGATGCCTCTCATGTGTTTGGTATAGGGGATTGTGAAAAATGTTACAAAAAGGTAAAAAATGTCAATTATAGGGTGAGAATGTCTCTACCAGGGAACAACTACCCAACCCTACTTCCCAACCATTCCTGTCTTTCAAAGCGATCACTATGTAACAAATCAGAAATGGTGAAAATAGTTATTAGATAAAGAAAAAAGTCTAGAATGACACTGTAACTGCACCACATACTGTATTACCCTTATCCCATCTATATTACAAAATCAGGTCAGCATTTGATTGCTTTGGATAACATTCAGACATGATTTGAGCGTGCATACTTATGTTATTCAGAAAAATTCACAGCAAATAGATTATGATTGAATAACAGACTGACATGATTGCTCTCTTTGTCTGTCTATACAAAGAAAATCAAGCCACTTGCTTTTATGTGATTAGCCACGCTCCATAAAGAATTTACAAGGTCTATTGACGAGTATCTTTATTTGATTAATGTGTGTCCCTCATACAGACACACAGCGATGGACGTTTACTACTGTAGCTACGATGGTGACACTGGTTTTAGGTTTGTTAGTGATGTGGCTCCAGGGATGCACTGGTCGGACTGTTGAGTAGGTCCACCACTCTATTTCCAACTGAAATAAATAAACACATTTGGGATAATTTTCTATGGAATCTGATACGGAAACCCATTCAGAGAAGATGAGTCCTGATGGGGTCAAGAATGCCCTGACTCTTCGTCTATGGGCTCATGAAGTTGAAACTTCTGGTGTTGAGTGGAATGTCTCAGCAACTATTACAATTATTTCCATGACATTCAGATGTTAATTACACCCTCAGGATGAAGTGCAATTAATTGTTGATTTCTTAACTTTTCATCTAGTGCCATTATCAAGTGGTCCAATCACAGAGGATGAAAAGAACTGGACACAGTTATGGAGGCAGTGCCCCGTTCATCCCTATACTGTACATATGCTGAATGCGTATTTCTTAAATTTTCGGACCAATCCCCGCATGCCCTAGAGATAGTTGTGCTTGAAAGCCCAGTAGATCAAAAGTTTCTGAAATACTCAGACCAGTTTGTCCGGCACCAACACAAAGCCACATTAAAATATATTTCTTCCCCATTCTGATGCTTGGTTTGAACTTCAACAGATCATCTTGACCAGGACCTGAAAAGTGCAGAACTTGCATCCTCTCTGATGGTCAGCAATGGGTCACTACTGGATGAAGTCAGATGGTGGGAAAAGTCTATAAGAAAAATAACCTACTTCTCACTTGATTTAATTATGCAGTAATAAATCAAGTTACAGAGGAATGAAAGTATTCAATCACTAGGTTCAAGTGTAGTCTTCAACATCTTTTTAGAACTTTAAACTTTTCACAGTGTGTTTTTCAATACAGGATTCTTGTAACATTTTATTTTTGTAAAATATCTAATGAAGTATTAAATTGGACTTAGCTCGGAAACCAAAAAAACAAGATCTCGATGGGCAAAATGCTGAACACTGTAGTCCACAAACCAATCACATCACAGTGACTACGTCTACTTCATATCTCCAGTCTGTGGTCTTGACCGTGCCTACATGCCTTAATGCTTTGAGATTCTGCCAGGTCATTCGCTGATTAGAAATATTCCTTTTTCTTATGTATGTCTTCTAAGTAATCTGACAAAATGAATGTTTGGAAATGCAGAAAATCAATCAGGAGACACATACCTTTGCGACAGAGTGCATGACGTAAGGTGCTTATGTTGTAAGGATGTGTTTTATTACAAAACTTTTTGGCAAGCTGTTGGAACAGCGGGGCCATATGCTGTACGTCTCAGTCCAGTTGGGCCCAAATGGCTCCAAACGGTGCTGAGCTTTTGACAGAGCGAGAGGAGAGCAGATCACTCAGACAGTCAGTCGGCTGCGTGAGGGAACAGCCTGGAAAAGAAGCCCAGTTTATGGGAAGCCGTCAGGTTTTTAGGAGCTAGCCTGTTCATCACTTTAAAAGCCCTCCTTAAAAAAGTGTAGTTAATGACACTCAGGCACCCGACTGCTGCTGGTCGATGAAGACTTGTACGTCCATGTCACACAAGATCCTGCAATTTAACTTTTATTTACATTCTAATTTGATTTGTATACAATCAATGACAATCACAATCTGGCAATCAATAGATATGTCGATTAACTTTGGCTATGATAACCACATTTTTATGTAAACATATCATGAATAACTCACCTTTCACAGTGGTGGAAAACAACTAAGTACATTCACTTAGGTACTGTACTTAAGTAACATTTTGAAGTAATTGTACTTTACTTCAGTGTTTTTATTTTTATTTGAAGGTTTAAGAAAGTAAAGTGATATAATATTACAAAAAGTTTGTATTATCAACAATGTGGGTATTTAAAACTTTGTAAAAATGCTGCTTTATGCAACAATATTAATAATGTCATATAATAATATATCACATATTTAGTTCATAAGTTACTACTTTTACTTTTCATATTTTATATACATTTTTCTGATAAGCCTGCTGTACTTTTACTAATGAATAGGACTTTTACTTGTAAAGGAGTATTTTTACATTAGCATATTTCTTAGTTCACTTAGGTAAAGGATCTGAGTTATTGTTCCTTTTCACTGCTTGTGCACATACATTTGGGTTTTTCCGAAACTAAGTAAAAATAATAATTATCATAATGTCTGTCTGTGTGTGTGTGTGTGTGTGTGTGTGTGTGTGTGTGTTTTGTATGTGCATTTCTATGCATTTCTGTGCTGCTTTTATACAACCATATTGACTTTTTAATCTTAAATTACATCCCACCTTCCTGCAGAAAAAAACATAGCTACTCTCAAACACCTTCATTCTGACTGTATAATGGATATTCATGTCATTTAAATCCAGATGATTTGATTGGTAATCATGTACTACATCTACAGTGTTCGTTCAAACACTTTGTGGTTTTACTGGATAAATACTTGCAAACGTTTGTTGGTTAATAAACTTTCCTTCATTCTGCATCGTAACACTGGTTTAGGCAGCCTGCTATGACATCCCATAGCTATTCAGCCTACTTTCAGCTACAGAAACCGTTCAAATATCAAAATATTCAGCCTTTTCAGCACATGATGGGAAACTTTCAACTTTTACAAAATATTTTATACTTTTTGAAATATTCAGCTTTTTAAACTCTTTTTTTTAACATGTAACTCAATGGGAGGAACCTTCAAATCCTCTTTTACCTACACCGTGCGCCAAATGCTATTCCTTCCACATACTTTCAGCTTGAGACTTCATTCCAACTTTAAAATGATCACAAGACATTCAGCTATTAAAATCTTATTCAGATTTTTGATATCTTTTACACTTTTTGAGATATTTAACTTAGTTTGGAGCTTGGTATAGAGGCCTTCTTCAGATTTTAACATTAGTGTGTGTGCGTGATGTCACAGTGGACGACAGCTTGAAATTTGCCTTCAAAGAACTTTAAGAAAATGCCTCTTGAGGGCATGAAGTGACAACAACTTTCAACATGTCTCCATTAAGGCCCATTTTAACTTCAGCCTTCACGCGTTGACATTTTACCGATAGCAGCTACCGTTTTTTAAACTATAATTAGAAATGTAAGAAGTTTATTTCTCATTCAGATCAATGGAAAGGCTCTCCTTTCACTGATCACTGCACATCTCCATGGTAACCTTTGATCTCTGCACACAGGTGTTTGATAACGTCGTCACCATGGAAACCTTTGATCTCTGGGCTCACACACAGGTGTTATGATTAGGTGTTATGATTAGGTGCTCAGCACAGAAACAAACACTGACAAACAGACTGGAGTATAACAGACTGTCTCAACCTATTCTTTTCTGTCTGATGGAGACTTCATACTGACTTCAACATGTTCCACATATTTTATACATTATTGGTGACATATGGGTTTAGTCGAAAAGTTTGCAGTCAAAATATTCTGCTGCTTTCCCAAGCCTTTTTACTTTATTTTCTCTTCTTAATACACATTCATTCACTACTACTTACATGTATCTAACTCCTTCAGCCTACTTTCAGCTACAGAAACCATTCAACTATTAACTTATTCAGCTATTTCAGGACATTGAGGCTATACATGTTGTTGTTTATACCTTTTTTAAACCTTTTCTTTTAAATATTAAGCTTCTTCACTATTTGTCCTACTCTTCCAGTTTAACATTTCACTTTCAAGTTTTCAACAAAGTCATTGCAATGCATTTGAGCTGTAACAATTTTGATTCAAATAATTTCACTTTTCTGCATTTCTCCGCTAAGTTCAGCAACACACTTACTTGGTTTTTGTAGCTGGAGACCATTCAGCTAATAAAATATTCAGCTTTTTCTGCATTTTCAGCTAAATTCAGCAACAAATGTACACAGTTTACAGCATTCGCACGCATTTTCAGCAGGAAATGCATTTTCTAGTGCTTATTGTCATGGCAACACTTACACTTAATGCTTTGAGCATTGAGAAAATAAAATAATGTGTTTACTGTAATTGTGCGCCTCATCAGAGTTTGCACATTACTTATTAACATGTTTAATGTTTAAAATTTGCCCTATTATGCTTTTTGGGTTTTCTTTTTTATGCATGTAAGTGGTCTGCAAAGGCTAAAATCCCAAAGAGTTTCTGAACAGTAAAGCATGGAGACATGTCACAGAAGAGGCACAAAATACAAATATGAACCTGAAAATGAACATAAAATGTCAAATTTTCTACTATCTTTTTGAAATTCCAAAAGATGACTTTCAAAAGACAATGTACGGTTAGAATTTTTGAAATAAAATATATGAAAGCTTCGAAAAATATCGAAAATGGTCAAACATCATGATGTATTTTCAATATAAGTCAACACATTTTCTTTGTACTAGAAATGAAACATCATAAAATTAAATGGATGTTGAATCTTTGTGTGTTCGCCATTTTTGTTTGTGCTTGAGACTGGCTCCAAGAGATTATGCCTAATTACTTAGCCTGGGAGATGTTCCCATATTATCAGTAAGTGGCTTTCCCACATGTCTTGTAAACGGTAGAAAACAGGCGGCTGGAAAAAGAAAGATATTGTTGCAGGTTGGTTATACCTTGAATTAGATTAGGACCCTTTTATAAGCTGTTGAAGTTGCTTTCTTGTCCCTTAACAATTACCATTAAAGTGCTCTCTAGCAGGGCTCATCACCCCCCCGCCGTTCCAGTGGTGCGAAGATGTGGAAACTGGGCGGCTCGTAGGTGTGAGAGTGTGAACCGCCCGGGGAGAACAAGCTTTGTTCATTCTGCATGCTAAACGAGGTGGAAACAGTATTATACACTTCTTCATTTTACGCTCACAAACTGACCTTTCGAAAAACTACCCAGATATATCGAGTCTTAAAAAGCAAGAGTGCCAACAAAAAAGTGGCTGAACTTTTCGAAAAAAATTCCAAAATGTAGAACATTTGCCAAATCTAAGCACAGCAAGAAGATAATAACATTTAGTTCAATGCTACTCCTTACTGTGTAGAATGATCCTGCAATATGACTCTCTTAACGCATCTTCCACTTGGGTAATTATGTTTATACATGTATTCTGTTAGTCACACTAAGGCAATATTCAAGTATAGAGTCTAATTGAAATGTAATATGTGTAATTCTCTTGCCACCTACAAGCAGTTGTGACCTGCTGTGAATTGGGTTCTTGATTAACGTTATGTTATTAGTAAATGTGCCGTGTTAAACCCAGACTCACTTAATGGAGATACAATATGGATTTAGCCTTTATTGTTCCAATATTATTATGATTTCTCCTCTCAAGCTTTCGCCAATAACACAGAAGTAATCCCCATCACAGCCTTACTGTAAATCAGTAGTGTATACAGAACTCTATAATACATGTGTATTCTCTAAGTCACATTTAAGCAATGTTCAAGTAAGCAATTATGGAGTCTAATTGATATTGAATATTTGTAGTCCTCTTGCCACCCCACCCCCCTTTAACCCACCAGAGCACCCACAATCTAAAACTAGCCCAACTTATATATATATATTTATATAAAAATATTATCTGTATTATTATATTTGTATATATGTATGGCCGGGTAAGTATATATATTATAAGTCATTGTTATTGTGTTTTTATAAATATATATCCTGCACCACCTTTACTTTCCCCTGTCTTTTGCTCCATTTGCCCCATCACTTACCTGTCTATCAATTTGTCTGACTGCCTTAGCTTCAGTCTGTCCGTCCAAATTAGTGGTATTTGGCATTTGGGACGGCTACAAAAACTGGAGCCATGCCGGGGCCGCAGCTGATTTAAAGTGACAGGGACGCAAGGCCATCGTATTCATCACAGGGGAGTGGCCCCGCACTCACCCACTCCCAAAGTACCCTCCTATTTTCAGGCCCAGCCCCGCTAAAACGCCACCTATCAGCAGCTGATCTATGGCGTGCCAACAGCGCCAAATAAGGTGTCATTTTCCTGAGACAAATAGGCAACAACAGACCTAAGGGCAGGTGGTAACCCCTTCCCACGTGCTTCAACTGTGTGTCCAAGAATTCATTTTATGGTGCCCACGAGCTGCTGGACAAGCTGTTCTCACATTCTTATATTTAGTTTATCCTCTTTTATAACATCTTTTCTCACAGTCCTGCATTTGTACAAAGCGTCAAAAATAATGAAATGTATGCCCTTAAAAAAATACCTCTGGGAATGAGAAAGAGAAGCTGGATTTGGTGCATCTCGCCAAGAGAGACAAACGTAACGCTGTATAAGCATATTTTGCAAAAGTTTCCCACTAACTTGCATCTTACCTTGTCCCGCAAAGCCATCGTATTCATCACAGGGGAGTGGCCCCGCATTCACCCACTCCCAAAGTACCCTCTTATTTGCAGGCTCCGCCCCCGCTAAAATGCCACCTATGAGCAGCTGATCTATGGTGTGCCAACAGCGCCAAATAAGGTGTCATTTTCCTGAGACAAATAGGCAACAACAGACTTAAGGGCAGGTGGTAACCCCTTCCCACGTAGCTTAAACTTCACTTTACTGTGCCCACAAGCTGCTGGACAAGCTCTTTTCATATGTGCCTCTCCTTTTTAGAACATCTTTCTCACTATTATATTTGCAAGTGTCAAAAGTATGGCTTCAATAAAAAAAAGACCACAGGGAATAAGTAGGAAGCAATGGCGAAGCAGGGCTTCCGGACCACAGGTTGGAGTTGGTGGATTTTTTACAACAAACCCAAATTAAAAACGGGGGGGGCTCTAACTTGTGCCTTACCTTGCTGAGCTGACTGGCTGGTGAAGCGCTGTTGTTGACGGTGTGGCATTTGAAGTTGAGCAACGACTCCCCCGCGGCGTCACCCTCTCTGATCTTGTCCTGGTCGGAGTGGGAGTGGCCGTCAGGGAGGAGCGAGGTGTCAGATGAGGGGGGGGGGCGCTGAAGTGCAGTACAGGACAGACCGAGGAAGTTGGACGGTCGGATCAGAAAGGCCTCCAGAGCTATGTTAGCTGAAACCTACGGGGACCACACATTTGGCAGAAAGGGGGGAAGGGTTGGAGGGTGGTGTAAGAGATTTCTACATTAGTCATTTTCTCCTTTCATGTTCAATTCACTACTTTCATCAATCATAAATATTGTGTTTTATATTTGATTGCCTCAAGGCCTTATGATATCCTCACAGTAGGCATTTGAATATTTGCAATACTGATCACCACTTTCATGGAATTTTTTGTGGTTTAATCCACTTTGTAACACCTATGATGTTCCCAGTGAAAAATGGCCACCATAGGAAATGAATGGCTAACCCTAGATTATGTTCATCCATCAGACAGGACACCATACAGTACGACCATGTGCATTTTTGAATAAATGTTCAGTGTCTATTCTTTGTATATTCACTGCAGTTATTCATGTAAACCAGTATTTTGAGACATTGTTTACAGCTTAAATGTCATTTTGGTGATGATTAATGGTTTTTGAGTTAATGTAAAAGCAGTTAAAATAGGCCTGTCAGATTTGACCATGAACACCAAAGTAAGGAGCTAGAAACAAACATGAAAGGAGGGTCAAGAAGATGCTTTTAGCCCAAGTGACAGCAAAAGAAGCAATTCATCTTTTTCATGCATTCTTCTGGCTATCAGCTCGAGCCAAATTAACTTGTCATTATTTACGGAGCAAGAAAAAATTAAGGCTTTGGGCAATTTAATCAGATTAACAACTTTAGCCTTGACTGAGTCTTTCCGATGTGTTTGGGTGTTTGAAAGTCAGGCCGTACCTTAGAAATGACCTGATTGTCTCCGGTCAGCGACAGGTCGGCGATGCGCTCCACGCACTGGACGATGCGAGTGCACGCTCTGGCCTCATTCTGGGCCATCCACAGGACGTGCTCCTCCACCAGCATCATGTTACTGGCGATGTCTGATATATAGTCCCCCAGCTGCAGACACAGAGGCACACTTGTATGCAAAACTAGACAAATTGTAAGAAGCCAAAACACACTTGCAGTAGACTCATCATGCACATCAATCATATCCGCAACAACAGGCACATTTATAATCTACAGTCAGAATTGTGGGGGAGGCAATGGTGGCTTCATTCATTATAGGGAGATTTAATTTAGATTAGCAGCTCCAATGGGGCATAATTGCTTCCTTGGGATGGCAGCTCGCTATTTACTTACTGTACTTTTCATTGTTGCTTCAATTGACTGGATGAATGAGGGTGGTCTCATCAGCATTGTCTTAAGAATGATAAAATGGAAGTATCTCCTAATAATACCTCCTCCCGGGCGACCTATAATGAATAATTGAGCTAATATTGATTATTCCACTGAGTAAGCTCAACACCATTCCCTCCCTACATTCTGACCTTCAGTGTGACGTAAGGCGCTCCGATTGCCGCTGGCCACAGACAGAGGAGAGGTTCGCTTAAGGTAAAACACAGCTTGCTCAAAAACAGATGCATCTTCATAACCATCATTGCCATTCAGGTCCAACGCCAGCATGGGCGAGAGGGAAGCGCGCAAGGTGAAAAGTTAAGCTGTCTGGAATCGATTAAAGGGTTGAAGCCAGGAGACAGCGTGCTGCCATGTCTTTTTGGGGCAGATCATGCTGTCTGCGGCTCAGATTCAATGAAGAGTCCTTTTCTGTTTGCTCTGTTGACCTTCATTAAGCCCATCCCTAGGACAACCACTGTCCAACCCTTCAGTAAACATTCTGGGAAAATTGAGATGTTAGTTTGTGCAGACTCTCCAGGTAAAATCGGAGTGTTACCTCTAATAGGCCGTCCTTCCTGGTCAATCAGTTGTATTAACGCTGCCTGTATTGCAGTTTCTGCTTCATCGATTCGTCCCTCAGCTTCCTCCAGCCTACTGTTGGCTCTGTACAATTCCTGTTTTTTTTGTTAGTTGTCTTGTCTAAAGTCCTTGATTTCTCTAAGTATACTTGCTAGAATCTCTTAATTTGTCTTCTTCCGAGCTACTTCGGGAATAAAATGTTGATTTGTCAACGTCATTGATGCAATTATTCTACGCTTTCCATACTGTATGTGTATGAAAACCCTCACTTTGTTATTAATAGGATTGTTAGTAGGTTTTTTATTTACAAAACCGTCCGCAGCACAACAATTAAGCTGCCAAGCAAAGGTTAGTTAAGTCCCTGTAACTATTTCACCAGCACTTACAATGGTATGACTTTCTTGAAGTGAATATATCTGCACTTCCCTTTTTGCTAGAAATATTCATCTTCATTGTTTTTTGCACACAAACAACTGGAAATTATTCCTTCCGTTTTTGTAATCATTTAGTTTTTTTAGGCTAATGGAAGCTATAGGGAGTAATAACCAAACTTAGTCAAAATTAAAGAATATATATATTGAAGTACCTGGCTGCAATGATATTACTGTTCCTGTACGCTTGTCCTTCAAGTGGTTTCTGGCGCTTGCATTGACGGGTCAAATTTTCGCTTCATAAAATGGCTTCTTTATTCACAATACTCAACAAAGTATACTGTAAGTTTAGTCCTTCTGTCCTGGCTCGCATTTGAGAATTATTATATTTAGAAATTTGCTATCAATACTTATATATATTTTACATGTAGAGGGAAAAATTGACAGTCTTGGTAACAGGAAGCAAGGGGGAGGGGCTTAACGTAGGGTCAGTTGGAGCTTTTGAAGGCAAATTATTTCTTTCAGCGAGCTGTGAAAAAGCACATGTAGGAGAAGCAGGAATCAATACCATCGAAGTATTACACCTTTGAAACACGATGCTTCAAAAATAAACAGTTGTTCAAATGTTCACGTCTGGATCTGATGCTTAAATCCCACGTCACGTAGTAAACTGCCTGTGGCGTCCCTCTGTTGTCACTCACATCTTTACGTTTCTCCACCAGCCTCGTCAACCTCTCCACCAGGTGAGTGACGAAGATGACGTCCATGACATCAGTGAAGTGTGCCGCCCTGCTGGTGAAGGCCACTAACTGCTGGCCCAAGGGCTGAGCATTGGTGGTATTCACAGTTATCTGGAATCAAATAAAACATACATCAGTATTTAGTCCATCAGTGCAATTCAACAGAGACATCACATGAAGTAGCTCTGACAACATTTAATAAATAATACATCACAGTAATGCCGTTTCATGCCATGCATGTAGTTTTGAACTTGAATGTGGTACAGTAATCCCGTGTGTAATGTAGGATGAAACAGCTTATCGTCAGTCAGTTCGTATTATGTATATTAAGGCTTACATGTACAGTTCTTCAAATACCTGCAGGCTACACAAGAGCCAGTGGAGATGTTTGTATATGTTTTCCAGGAATATGAAATTAAAGTATGAGTTAGGATTGCATGATATACTGTATATCGGCGGCGATCTATGATTGGAGCTGATGGAAAATGTTTAGTATTACGTTTTATTCTGATATAGAATTAAGGCCGCTAAATTGGCAGCCGATAATATAGAGCCAAATTGCTTTAACTGACTTAACATGCTCAGGATATGAACACTCCATTACTCCAAGTAACCCTAACACTTTTTAAAGAGGATATACTATCCTCATTTTCTGGTTCATATTTGTATGTAGTGCCTCTACTGTGACATGTCTCCATGATTTAATGTTCAAAAAGCTCTTTATGTTTCTCATACTGCCTGTGCTCCAGCACCTCTTTTCACCCTCTGTCTGAAACCAGAGCCCAGTCTGCTCTGATTGGTTAGCTGGCCGCTCTGTTGTTATTGGTCAACCGCTTAGAGATGTGTCGGAAATGCCCTGTCCCTAACCAACATTCCTTTACATAGGGATGTCACTTTGGTAGTGAAGTTAACAAAGGAGTACATTTTAGCCTCTGCAGAACATTTACCTCCACAAAAACCTATATAACGCACTAAAGGAAAGGGAACACCCCAAAAAGCACCCTATAGGGCCTCTTTAAAGCTGGTTTTGGAATCAGACAATAAAAACAGGGAATAATTATAAACCTAGAGATCTGAACATTATCGTCTGCATTGCTGATCATTTACAGAGTTTCAAAGGAAGAAAAGTTTTCAAAGGTTTGTTATCTGCAATAAAAGCCTTTGATTATTTTAAATTTTCTTTAATGAACATTGATAAATCAGTGTTTTTCTTACGCTCAGATGTGCCTAAAACAAGGTAATGAAAGTATTTTAAAAATCCAAAGTCAAATTGGGTATCTGCTATAAAAGCAGGTCATTATGAATTATTGGTTATGAAAAAATCAATAGTGCATCACTAGTCTGAGTTCCTTAAACCAATGAATTGACATTAGGGGGACAAGTGTGGAATACATTCTGTGAATAAATCTGAGCACGAGCTCTCCGTGTGTTTAAAATAAAAGAAGACTTAGTTTATCCAGGAGGAAAGTCCTGCGCTAGAGTTGCAACAGATTAAAGCTCAATAAACATAATAATAATACAACGTTATACTAACAGTTCAGTAAAAGAGCAAATCAAACAAAAAAACAATGTGAACAAAGAAAACTGTACAGTGAGGAGCGGTGACAGAAACGTTACGTAATCAGTACCTGTGTGAGTTTGTGCAGCACGCGGGTCAGCTCGCTGGCGTACGGACACTGGGTGTAGTCCTCCTCCGCCCAGCGTCCACTTTGGTCACAGCTCCGCCAAGCCTTCTTCCCCCTCTGGCTGGAGGGGTGGGCGGCGCTGCCAGAGGGGTGGGGGGCCGAGCCAAAGGTGGCAGGAGCGCAGGGCAAGAAGGCAAGGATGCCAGCTAAAGTCTTTGGCCACCTGCCAAAAAAAACATCAGAATCTTCAGTCAGTGCTCCAGATGGCAATTTCATACTCCCTGTACCTCTGTAGGAAATGATTAATTTGCATATTTGATTTTCCAGCTATCTGTAATCATTTTTGCAGAATACTGCCAGATTATGTTACTTGATTGTTGTGTCTTCGTGAAGATTCTGACTTAATTAACTTTATTTACTAACTTTATTAATCAAATTAACAGTTGTTCCAATTTGAGCACCATGACAAAAAAAATACATTCGATTAATTACAGAATGCACTTTAAAAGAGACACAC
The DNA here is from genome assembly GCA_031216635.1 of Dissostichus eleginoides. Lineage (NCBI taxonomy): Eukaryota > Metazoa > Chordata > Actinopteri > Perciformes > Nototheniidae > Dissostichus > Dissostichus eleginoides. Next base: position 5,183,745 of record CM062278.1, on the reverse strand, counting down.
AACCAATTGCAGGCATCAAGATTAGTTCACTGCTCTGAATGACATAAAACTAATTCCCAATAATTTCATAGGGGTTATCTTTATGACCTTGCACAAGGTACACCCGTAGCCAGAGTGTCAGGATTCGTGGAAAACGTAGGACCCAAATGCAGAATAAAAAAGTCAAAAAAAAGTCAAGGAACAAAAGGCGAGCTTTATTTAAAAAAAACTGATGACTGAAAAAACATGACATGAAATAAACAGGTAGCACGAGGTAAACAAAAACTGACCAACATGGAGGGAGACAGGAAAGACAGACAAGACACAGGGAGAACAGAATTGCAAAATAAAACCCATGACAAGACAGACAAAACTAAAATTGTGACATAAAACTAAGATCGTGACAGAACCCCCCCCTCAAGGGACGGATTCAAGACGTCCAAATCAAGTCCAACACTTCCAAAAGGGTGGGTGGAGGGGGTCCGGAGGACGGGTTTGGGCTGACAGCCCGGAGGCACGGCAGAGGACCAGGAGGTGGTCTCAGGCGGACGGCCCGGGGGCAACGCAGAGGAACAGGAGGTGGTCTCGGGCGGCCGGCCCGGGGGCACGGCAGAGGCCGGGAAGCGGCCAAGGCCGCGGTGGGCATAGTCAGGGAGCCGGGCACAAGGACGGACTGGGTTTGTGGCCGACTGGACCACCGGCAGAATATGATCTGGTGTCGGCGGGACTCCCGGCAAGACAGAGTTCGTAGCCGGCGGAGACTTGAAAATGGACTCGAGACGGGACTTGAGAGGGGACTCGAGACGGCGGGACCCCCGATGAAGAAGGGACTTGAGTTGGCCGGTACGCCGACAGGACACGGGGGGCTGGCGTCGGCCGGAGAGGCAACAGGAGACGAGGAGCTGGAGTCGGCCGGAGAGCCAGTACTGGAGCCGGAACTGGAGCCGGCTCCAGTACTCGTGCTAGCAGCACGAGGTAAACAAAAACTGACCGTGACCAACATGGAGGGAGACAGGAAAGACAGACAAGACACAGGGAGAACAGAATTGCAAAATAAAACCCATGACAAGACAGACAAAACTAAAATCGTGACATAAAACTAAGATCATGACACAGAGGTGTTTTTTTTTTCAGTCTCATTCTCCAGGACTTGGTATCTCAGGAACTTAAAAAAAAAAAAGAAGAAGCTGTATGTGTGTGTGTGTGTGTGTGTGTGTGTGTGTGTGTGTGTGTGTGTGTGTGTGTGTGTGTGTGTGTGTGTGTGTGTGTGTGTGTGTGTGGGTGTGTATATTTATATATATGAGTTTTGATTATCTGGCTAACCCTTGAACGGACCCTTTTGACGCATGGCGTGAGTGCCACATGTGAAGTTTATTTGGAACAGTGCTTCTTTAGAAAACTGCAAAACGCAGTCTGTCAGGCCGGACTTTGGTTAGCAGAGCCTAAAAAGTGGATGCAAATCCATTGCATCAAAATCCGCTAACGGACACTATTCAGACGTCTCTGTATTCTTGTTTTTATCAAAATAGTAATATTTTAAACCGAGATTTAGGGTTAGCTTTTTGGAACAAAATAGAGACATGGAAACTTAAAAGCCAGGTAAGGTCTGAAGAAAGACAATATTGAGAGTATTGAATCTTTGGAATTGTTGGATTCAGTTTTTGTGGCTTGACACAAACTACTGGTCCGAAAAGTCAGGAGAGCTCAGCCTCTACAGCTCAGTGTTGATCATCTCTCCTTTAATATGTCTCTCACAAGTCCTACAACTATATGAAAGTGAAATACTAAACTACCACAGAACCCAACAGAGACAGACATATATATTTAGAGGAAACCTATTATTTCCTAAAGGGGAGATTCAGCCTAAAATAATAATTGCAAGTGTTGTTCCTAGGGCCATGCAAAGTTCAACGAAGTCTCCTCTGAAGCAGGAAATGAGACTGTCAATAATGTCGTCAAGAGCCAAGTCCCTGAGCTGCTCTACTGATCAGCCTGCGATACGGGCCAGGGTGATTTTCCGGGAAAATGGACATTTTCCGGGTAATGCCTGTTAGTGTTGCAATGAAATAAAGCTCATTTGAGTGTAACAAGTCAGCCAAACATTCACAGTCCACTACATTAGCTTCTATTTTCCAGATAATAAAAGAACTCCAGGTTTGGTTTCTTGGCGCTCTTGTAGATTAAAAGGTCTTATTTTATCTAGTTGCTGCTGAGAGCACTCAGCAGCAACTAATCCGTGTGACGGAGTTCCTAGCTGTTCCTACACTGACCCTCACTATTGCGGTAAGCGTGTTGTCACTTCCGGTTGTTGTTGTTGTCACCTCCGGGCTATCCTGTGTGCCTGTTCTGCTGCTGATAGCTTATATTATCTTCACTTAATCGATCGTTTTAAACTCTTGATCACGGCAACTGCCTGACGTTGTAATCACACGTTACTACAGCTTAAGCACTCACAACTCTCCTTCTCTTAGCGACTGTAACTCCACAGTTGCTTACACTCCTTTCGGGTTTGCTAACGGTAGCTACTTTAGCTTGATAGCTAGCCATGGCTCCTTCCCCACCCTCAGGTGCTATTTCCTGCTCTACCTGTCTCATGTTTGGTTACTTCCCTACCTCCTTTACTGGTACCGATACATGTGTTAAATGTAGTATAGTTGTTAGGTTGGAGGCGGGAATCATAGCCATAGAAGCCCGGCTCCGCATTTTAGAAAGTAACTCAGCTACAGTAAAACCCATGTTTGTCGGTGCGGACCGGCAAGAGGTAGCTCTTACTAGCCGTCCCCCGACAACTCCCGAGCAGCGGGAGACTGGGTGACTGTTCAGAAGGGCATTACAGGAGACCCGCAGGTCCCCCACCAACCCTTCACTTATCTAACAGATTTTCCCCACTCAGCGAGACACCCGCTGAGAAGCCAATTCTGGTTATTGGTAGCTCTATTCTGAGATACGTGAATTTAGAGACCGAAGCATTCACAGTCACATGCATTCCGGGGGCCAGAGCGGGCGACGTTGAGGTGCATCTTAAACTGCTGGCTAAGAATAAACGTAAATACAGTAGGATTGTTATTCACGTCGGTGGTAATGATTCGTTTACGCCAATCAGAATGCACTAAAGTTAATGTGGCGTCGGTGTGTAGATATGCTAAAACAATGTCGGACACCGTAATTTTCTCTGGTCCCCTCCCCAATCTGATCATGTCATCATTTCAGTGCTGGTTGTCTTGGTGGTGCCCAGCAAATGATGTGGGCTTCGTAAATAATTGGACAGCCTTCTGGGGAAAACCTGATCTGATTAAGAGAGACGGCATTCATCCTACTTGGAAGGTGCAGATCTCATCTCATTTCGGCAAACATTTCAGATTTGTGGACTTAATCCATGACAAACTGAGTTGAGACCAGGAGGCGGAGTCGCAGTTTACACGCTTCTCTGCGCTCTCTCCAATGAATACCCAATATTAACGGTGTGTGTGTCTGCCCAAGGACAATTTAAGATGAAGCCTAATAGAGGTGTCATACATAATAACCTAATAAAAGTAAATGTAACAACTACTACAGTGCAACAAAACAGGAAGATTAAATGTGGTCTCTTAAATAAGATCTCTAGCATCTAAAGCAATATTGGTAAATGATTTAATAACAGATTATAATATTGATATGCTGTCTCACTGAAACTTGGTTGAGACATGAAGAATATGTCAGCATAAATGAAGCCACTCCACCCAGCCATATCAATACTCATATTGCTCGAGGCACAGGCCGAGGAGGTGGAGTTGCAGCATCTTTGACTCAAGTTTACTTATCAATACTAAACCAAAATTAATTATACCTCCTTTGAAAGCTTGTTTTAGTCTTACGCATCCGACCTGGAAAACTTTGCATCCAATCTTATTTGTTACAGTGTACCGTGCACCAGGTCCTTATTCAGAATTCTTATCAGAATTCTCTGAGTTTTTATCAACTTTGGTTCTTAAAACAGATAAAGTAATTATCGTAGGTGACTTTAATATTCATGTTGACGATGATAAAAATAGCCTTACTGTTGCATTTAACTCTATATTAGATTCTATTGGTTTCCGTCAGAGTGTAAATAAACCAACCCACTGTTATAATCACACTCTCGACCTTGTTCTGACTTATGGTATTGAAATTGAGCAACTATTAGTCGAACCGCATAATCCTGCTTTATCCGACCATTTTTAGTAACTTTTGAAGTACTGTTACTAGACTACAAAATTAGTCAAAAGTCCTGCAGCAGAAACCTATCTGTTAGTGCTATAGCCAAATTTAAGAAGAGATTCCACAATACTTAACTTGATAGCATGTCTGCATGTAAGGGAGGAAACTTATACAAAATGTACACCACCCCAAATTGATCATGTTGTTGATAGTGCTACAGATGCCCTGCGAATAAAATTAGACTCTGTTGCTCCTTTGAAAAAGAAGAAAATAAAACAACATAGACTAGCTCCATGGCATAATGCCGAAACCCGCAAAATAAAGCAAAAGTCGAGACAACTTGAAAGGATATGGCGTTCCACTAAACTTGAAGAATCTCGTTTAATTTGGCATATTACTCTCAATGAATATAAGAAAGCACTGCGTAAAGCGAGAGCAGCTTACTACTCTTCATTAATAGATGAGAATAAGAATAATGCAAGATTTCTTTTCAGCACTGTAGCCAGGCTGACAGAGAGCCACAGCTCTACTGAGCCTTCTATTCCCATAGCACTCAGTAGTAATGATAGTATGTGCTTTTTTAATGATAAAATTGTTACTCTTAGAAACCTAATTAATGACCTCTTGCCTTTGACCAGTATAGTGTTATGAACAGCTCCTGGAAATGTAAGTTCTAATATTACACTAGATAGTAAATTAGAATGCTTTAGAACACATCATAGCACAGAGACAGCTCTGGTTAAAGTCACAAATGACCTTCTAATAGCCTCAGACAAAGGACTTGTCTCTATTCTTGTCTTGCTCGATCTCAGTGCTGCATTTGATACTATCGACCATGATATCTTATTGCGAAGACTAGAGCACTTAGTTGGCATAAAGGGAACTGCTTTAGGCTGGTTTAGGTCCTATCTATCTGAACGGTCTCAGTTTGTGTGTGTCAACGATGAATCTTCCATGCAAACCAAAGTGAGCCATGGAGTGCCACAGGGCTCAGTGCTTGGACCTATTTTGTTCACATTATATATGCTTCCGCTAGGCAATATTATAAGGAATCATTCTGTAAATTTCCATTGTTATGCGGATGATACTCAACTATATTTATCCATCAAGCCTGATGAAACCAATCATCTAAATAAAATTCAAGACTGCCTCAAGGACTTAAAAACGTGGATGACCTTACATTTTTTGATGTTAAACACGGCTAAAACTGAAGTTATTGTACTCGGCCCAAAGAATCTAAAAAAAAAACTATCTAAAGATATACTAACTATGGATGGCATTAATTTTGCCTCCAGTGAGACTGTAAGGAACCTTGGTGTTATATTTGATCAGGATTTATCTTTTAACGCCCACATAAAATCAATCTCAAGGACCGCCTTCTTTCATCTACATAACATTGCAAAAATCAGGCATATCTTGCCTCAAAACGATGCAGAGAAACTAGTCCATGCATTTGTTACTTCTAGGCTGGATTATTGTAACTCTTTATTATCAGGGTGTATCAAAAAGTCAGTTAAGTCGCTTCAGCTGTTAAAAATGCTGCAGCACGTGTACCAACCAGAGTTCGGAAAAGGGACCACATTACTCCTGTTTTGGCTGCCTTACACTGGCTCCCTATAGAACACAGGATAGAATTTAAAATTATTCTTTTCGCCTACAAAGCCCTTAATGGGCAGGCGCCATCTTATCTTAAAGAACTCATTATACCCTACTGTCCAACTAGGGCATTGCGTTCCAAGAATGCACGGTTGTTGGTTGTTCCTAGAGTCTCTAAAAGTACAATGGGAGCCAGAGCCTTTTCTTATCAAGCTCCACTTTTGTGGAATCCGCTTCCAGTTTGTGTTTGGGAGGCAGACAGCCTAAGAGTACGCTTAAGACCTTCCTTTTTGATAAAGCTTATAGTTGATAAAATAATCTAAGAGTGCATTGACGTAGACACGTTGTGCCTCTTCACCTATACATTTTAGTTCTTACTCTTTTTCCTTACTGATGGTATGTAATTTGGTTGTGTGTGTAGACGGTGGAAGCAGGGAGACGCATATACGTGCCTTGATCCCTGCCGAGTCGACGCACAACTGTTGATTGGTGTCAGTGCCAGAAACACTTTTTAGGAGCAATGCGCCCATGGTATAGATGTATTTTGTTTGTGTGTGTAGACGGTGGAAGCAGGGAGAGGCATATACGTGCCTTGATCCCTGCCGAGTCGACGCACAACTGTTGATTGGTGTCAGTGCCAAAAAAAACTTTTTAGGAGCAATGCGCTCATGGTATAGATGTGGCGCATACATCTTAGTTCCTACTCTTTTCCCTCACCCTATCCTAAGGGAGTGCATGTACATAGACACGTTGTGCCTCTCCACCTCTGTTCCTTACTTCTTACTTGCAACCCCTTTCCCTCAACCTATCCTAAGGGAGTGCATGTACGTAGACACGTTGTGCCTCTCCACCTCTGTTCCTTACTTCTTACTTGCTACCCTTTTCCCTTAACCTATCCTAAGGGAGTGCATGTACGTAGACACGGTGTGCCTCTCCACCTCTGTTCCTTACTTCTTACTTGCTACTCCTTCCCTCAACCTATCCTAAGGGAGTCCATGTACGTAGACACGTTGTGCCTCTCCACCTCTGTTCCTTACTTCTTACTTGCTACCCCTTATCCCTCAACCTATCCTAAGGGAGTCCATGTACGTAGACACGTTAGTTTTGCTGCTATAGGCTTAGACTGTCGGGGGACACCTTACTTCTTCCTTCTGTCTGTCTGTACCTGTGTACTCTCATGTTCCGAATAACCCAGCTTCCCCCAAATTTATTTTTGGTGTCTATCTACGCCGGGATCCTGAGTCGTGGCTGATCCTGTTGCTGCGGTCCTGTGTCCTGGATCCTCTATCCTGAGTTCTGGATTTGAGTCCTGGACTTCGAGTCGTGGCTGAACCTGTCTCTGTGGTCCTGCCTGACTCTCATCATACTACTTCCCTGATGGCTCCCACAGGATTGTTGACATCCTCGTGGATTCATCTTCTCATTATAGACACATGCATTTCCAAACATTTGGTCTACCTATGCTGTAAAATGTATTATCTCTTCGATTGACACACGTCATCTATTGCACGTCTGTCCGTCCTGGGAGAGGGATCCCTCCTCTGTTGCTCTCCCTGAGGTTTCTCCCATTTTCCCCTTTAAACTGTGGGGTTTTTCTCTGGAAGTTTTTCCTTGTACGATGTGAGGGTCTAAGGACAGAGGGTGTCGTATTTTCATACTGATATTCTGTACAAACTGTGAAGTCTACTGAGACAAATTTAACATTTGTGATATTGGGCTATATAAATAAACATTGATTGATTGATTAATATTTCTGTTTCTCTGCGGCCCTAAATGAGACGCTTGTGCTCACACATTTGTCCGGTTCAGACGGGAAATGTGTCCTATCTTTTACAATTTTCTTTTTAGGCAACGTCAACATTTATTTAAAGTAGGCAACACTTTGACTTCCCCAACTGCATTCAGTAGGCAGGTAATCTGTTCTGAGGGTAGAGACCTGTCATTCCGCTGCTCCTCACCCCATTCCTTTTTTTTTAACTCTCTCCCACCACGTTGTTGTTGCAGCAGCAGCAGCTACTTGGTAATAAATGGCATTAATTTCACCCATAACAAAATAGAGGGCTCATTTTCAGCCCATTACTCCAGTGCTCTCACAGAAACAAACCCTTTGTGCTTGTTCCATTACGGTGGGTTGTAAAGAACAGCGACGACACGACAACAGGGTTGGAAAGGTTGAGTATGTGAGAGTGTGTGAACAAGGTTTCAAGGTTTGCAAGAAGTGGAAGATGTGTGTTTTTAGTTAATCTTTTTATATAAGCCTTGGGAACAAGATCTTTCCACTTTTTAACAGTCTTGCTATAAAGTTAAACTATATTGAGCCATAACGTTTGTGGGAGTTTTCACATCACATATCCAATTATTATTAAAATAAATGAACTGTTCAGAATCTACTCTTCGTACAAAATACTGCTCTCTGTCGGGTAATGAGCCGTAATGAATCTGGCACAGCAGACCAGGTGTGGCAGGTTTTTATCAGGTTGAAAAAAAAGCAGCAAGAAGCAGACTAAAGTAGCTCAACTGCACCGTACATGTAGAAATAATTGCAGAGAGAATGAGAGACTGATTGCAGTATTAACTTTATACTGTAGTCTGTCATTTGGACTGAAATTACGGTGAGGTTAAACTATTGCCTTCGCCGATAACACCTTTGTTAGTGATAACTGTCCATTAATACTAATTACACTAGTTGGTATATGAAAATTATTCTTAACATTAAAGCATATGGTTTATTTACAACATAAACAAAATGTTGTACACATTCAATATGTGCTTTAATGCTTCAAGAATAAAAATGTTATATCATTTTTAACTGAAAACAGAGAGCCTTGTTTTGTCCATGGTCATTTGCATCGCTTTAAATGAAGCAAGACTTCCTATATTTTGTTTTTTGTAAGAGAGAAAGAGCAGGTGTCAAATCTACAATCAGAGATAGACAGAGCTTCCTTCTTGCAATGTTAACAAAGGATTTTTGTGACATTTAGACAAAGCTAGGCTAGCTTTTTCCAGCTGAGCTGCTGGCAGGTTTATAAAGTATTTGACATGAAGTCAATCTTCTCATCTACGTCCTGGAGAGTGGATAAGTGTTTGACACAAAATGGTGGAATGTCAATTCCTTTCGTTCAAAACAATTACAAAAAAACAGAGTTTGGTTATATTGTGAAGTAGAGTATGATAACCGGATTAGTTGTCTTCACTATTATTGCCGACATTGCATTTAGTAAAACAAGTTAATCACATGTAGAAATGTGTGTTTCTCCAACACATTTAAGGAAACACAGTATCGAGGGTCTATAATAAATTGCTAGCGTTTATTTCTCCAATAATGTACGTTCCTCAGAAGATCTTTCTGAATAATTTTTACCAGAGTTCTCCTTCTATCCAAAACAAACAAATCCAGTAAGTAAAACCAGTGAAAACACAAAAATAAAGCACTTTCACGTTATAAATGTGTTATTTTCTTAAGCAATGTGGCGCAGATGGACTGGTTATGAGCTAACCGCTAACTTTTGCTCATTTTCTTTTTCTAATAACTTTGATGATTTCAATGTTATTTTTGGTTTAAGGAGGCCTCCACAAAGGTAATACCTTGATTAACATTATGGCTTCGCCTTGATTTGATAATAGCTGGAATAATGTAGGATAATGCAAGCTCACAACTCAACAACATATAAGGCATAGTTTTAGTGCAGGGATGATAGGGTACAGAGTTAAATCCACTGAGAGGAGACTCACCTGAAATCCCCCTTGTTGTTGGTGACTCTGTCTGTGGGGCAGTACGGTGCCGACGTCTCCAGAACCACTATCTCCATTTGCTGAGAGGTGTTGCCACGGGAACTGGTGACCAGGCACTCCCAGGTGCCACCGATGCCCAGCTCAATGTTGGAGAGGATGACCTCACTGGAAGAAAAGAACAGAGGCGTCAAACTGAGGGTGTGGATTAGTGTCAGTGTGGTGTGTGCACTGTTGACTTTCATTAAATGTATTATGTAAACACATTTAAAGGGGACCTATCATGCAAAATGCACTTTTTGATGTCTTTTATACATAAATGTGTCCCCGGTGTGCCAGGGAAATCACAAAGTGTCAGAAAACAAAACCCTCTCTCTTTTCCTCCGTACCCAAATCTCTAAAAACGAGGGTACAACGGAGCTGATCCAGATTTGCGTCCGATATGACGTAATATCGGAAATGTGGACCCACGGCACTATCAGAAAGTTGCTATCAGAAACAATGCCTGACTATTTTGGACGTAATATGGTCTTTGTTTACATTAGCAAGCATGCTAACACTCAGAGCTAACCTGTACTGGAGAGAGCATGTGTAAAAAAGCAGGAAATAAAAAAAGGAACTCACCTTGTAGTAAACCCGCAAGAAAATAAGCATTTGAGCTCCATACTGTTTCAGAAATAATCCTTGATGTGGTTTGGAACATGATATGGTGTTTAATCACGGCAGCATCTCGTAGAATTCTGAGGTGGCATTAGCACCCCATCCTCTTTTTTTCAAGCTAAGGACCCAAAATCTGCCTTTCTCTAACAGGGCTGAAATAGAGGGATATGAGGGATATCTGAAATGCATGATCTGTTTGGTATTTTGAGCAAAAAACATTATAGCATTTTTTTTTAAATATATTTATATCTGAGACCCATAATATATGCCTAAAAATAGCATAATAGGAGACCTTTACCATACTTGTATTAGGTTAGTTGAAAGCAATAATATTACGTTTGAATACAAAAATTAGCTTCAACTTAATATTATTGCTTCAACTAACCTAAAGGTTAGGAAAAGGTGCTGGGTCAGGATTTGTGTTCAGGGTTGAAGATATATTGAGGACTGTCTTAGATTAGAACCTGAATAAAGAATGGTATGGATTATTTTTGGATAAGGACTAAAGTTAGGCGTACATTGGGGTTAGTTAAGTCAGCGGAAGCTCCTCATCAGGATGGGACCACAGAAATGTGTGTTCTTCAAATGAATCAAATTTATTCAGAGAGCCTTGTGGATGTACGAGTATGCAGTGGCTTAAAATGTTGGCCGTGACTTAAGATGATCATTACTCATGCTTATCTTTCCTACTTTGTCACAGCGATGCCTATCTCAATGGAAAATGCCTGATTAAACAAAGGATGGTGAAACAGTGACAAAGAGCCAATGCAGGCCATTTGCCAAGGCGACTAATCTTGAGGATTTTACTCCTTATGAAAGAAAAAGGATAAAAGCCGCAGAGATTGCTAAGCAACGGGCATTATCACCATGGTAATACGGCCTCCTTGAGAAGTGCCAACTGTTTAATTTCCAAATACGATCCAGTTGTAGTCAAATATACACATTTCCTTGTGTGCACTTAACAAGCTAATGCCTTTTTTTGGATTTAATTAAGCCGTGCGTGCTCATAATATGAGTCACAGTATAGCCACATAATACAGTATGAAGTTTTATAATAGGACTTAGGGAACAATGCCCCACAAACGGAAAGTATGACAGTTGACATAACAAATTCCAAGTGACAGGCTGAACAGGAAGCTGTAATCGTTCAGAGGAAAGATGATTAGTGGCTGAGTGACTCTGATGTGGAGGAGCTCTAATCCCAGAAAACGGTTCCCAGAGGATGTGAGAGACAAATTATTCCGAAACATTAAATGTCTTTATTTTGTTTCTGCTCTCTCTCGTAGCATTGAGGAAAAAAAGACAGTATTTCCAACTTGAGGCCTTTTTATTAGGGCTAATTGTATTAGAATAGCATAACATGCTTTGGATCCATCTTTCAAAGGGAATGCAACAAGGAGAGTCTTGAATCTTAATTCCGTCCCCTGCTGAGAACCAGTTTCTAAGACCCGTTGGAATCACATTGCTCTGTGACTTTGAAATTCTCTTAATGATGCTTTCCAACATTTACACATGCGCAATGATGTAAGGCCAAATACAAATGCTGTATGGTGTTTCAGTTGTTCTGAGATCAGGCACATGGCGACAAAAACATACTCAAAAGCTTGGTTGGATAACAGATCTGTATCCGTATCAAAAATAAGATTAAATTCCTATTACTACCACAACAAAAAGGTGGTCAGAAAAGGACCAGTGACGTTGCTGTAGAAATTGGAGGAGAAGCTTGTTTTTGACCATGTCTTACAAATGGAAACTTTAATAACAAAGACCAAAAAACACATTTGTCTGAACAGTTCAGGTGGATCATGGATGTTGAGTTAGTGCTGGACTTTTATTTCCATATGTGGATCGTCCTTGGCGCTTTACGGCTGTCTGACCGAAGGGTGAAGCTAATTCATACATAAGTGTTAAAGCAAGCATCTTCCGCTGAGTTTTCATGGTGAATAAACAATGTAAACCAATTTATAGTGGCTCAAAAAATGATGATTTCAACATGTCGTCATAGAAACAATAAAAAAACTAGTTGACTGAAGATCCATTGTCAACTGTAGACACAGACCTTTTTCGGGTATTTGAACAAAAACATGTGAAAAAAAAGTAAAGACGAGGGAACTGTAAGCGGTAAAATGAAACTATATTCCATATTTTAAGACTCATGACTGCATCACTCCATATCACCTGAGAACTTATTTTATTCTGGGCAGCTGTGTCTCAGGCGGTAAATGGGTGTCTACCAATTAGAGGATCAGTGGTTTGATCCAGACCCTGGTGCGTTAATATATCCTTGGTCATGATAATTAACCCCAAATTGCAAGTTTATGCAAGTAGTCTTGGATAAAAGTGTCAGCTAAATGACATGTAATGTAATGTATCAACTGTAAAAAAGAGTCCTTGCTTCCACTATCATTGATTTTTCTCTTTAGGGCTTTTAACCATCAGTCCTAAATAGTGCATTTACACCGAGGCCTTTGCTCTTCTTCTGCCATAGCCATAACCTGACCTTTGCTGTCCATGTTGTAGAAGATTGACAAAACTCCACTGTAGGGTCTCATTACCTTGATCTACGTTTAGTACATTTGGCAAGCTACCTATGACAAGAAAACTGAGGGGCCAATTCACAAAAGATTTTCATAGCTTTTGTGATGTCTAAACCTGCACATATCACAACAAATATGTTTTTAGGCTCAAACCTAAGGGCGAATTGCATCCATTACTGCCAAACATAAGTCACTGAGTGGTCATGTTTTATTTGCACCTATAAAATAGGTGACATGCATACAGAAACGTTAGTCTTTATGTATTCTTGGATGTGATTATGGTAATAATGAATGTGTTTTAAGTGTTGAATACTTGACACTAATGCCATCACGTGAAAGAAAGCCGTCGTGAAGTCTGCCAGTCAAGTCAAGTTGAATCTAATAGAGAGCTAACCTGTGTGTATAAACAAAAGAAATCGGAATGAAATCACTGTGTGTTTAGGGGAGAGCGTGTCTCCACTGCCGTTTGTTTTGTAAGAGAAGACAAACGGAAATCCGACAACGCTGTTGACATTCCCCGCTCCAGAGCGGACCCGTGACTTTGCTCCAAGGACTTCCAGTGAGCGAGTTATGAAAATGAATAAAATAAATCCTGATTTCATCTTCTGTGTTCCACTAAAGCTCTCTTTTCTGATTGCTTTTCTAAAAGGCCCTAAATCAGATTTGAACGCTTGACTGAAATGATGACATTCCGGGCTAGAGAACTCTGTGTGTGTGCATGTATGTTTGTGCATGTGTGTCTGTGTGAATACATTTGAGGGCTTTGGAATGTGTGCAAGTATGTTTTCAGTTGTCAAAAAAGCCAACACTTTTGAGCATGTCTAATTAGTTTGGAAGGACTTTTGCACCAATCATGTAAAAGCTTGGAGCTTTCGGAAGTATTGACGGTTTCATCAAACTTTTGACACACGATAAAGATCTTACCATAGGAATGAATTAGTCTCCAACTGTGATGATTTCCCTATAGTCTTACCTCTCTTTCATTATTCTACCTTTCAATCACTTTCTCTTTCTTCGGTCTTTCTACAACTCTCTGCTTAAAACTATATGCCACAGTATGCCAGTTGAGTTTAAAGTGTGAATGGACTTTAAAAATAAACCCTCTTGGCTCAGTCCAGCAATATGCCTGTATGTGCAGAACAACAATTATATATCAAACCACATTAGGACATGTGCTGTCTGAAAACCTAATTTAAACAGCTACTGCAGATCACACACTGTAAGGTAAAAGGCAAGAGCACCTTTTGTTCACCATACTATTTGCACAGGACTGGTTTTACAAAGAGATGCTTCACAAAGGAATGTCGAGCCCAATAAAGTAGAAATGTTCAGTGCTGCTTGGTGAATGTTCTTATAGTTTTCTGGGTCTACAAGGCTCCAGAAATATTGTGAGTGTTGCTGAGACTTAAGCTGGACATGATTTTAGAGGTTAATAACCTCCATCTCCATCTCCACAGGATTGACACTGAACAGTTCAGCCATCTTCTCTGAAATCTCTGTTGGTTCGGTTTCCCCTGCTTACCTTTAATAATTATGAATAAAACCTTTGGCTCGTAAATTCATTTCCCCATTGTAGCGACAAGAGCGAGGTGAGGGAAATACATCCAGTCTAAGACGTGAGGCGAGGACGAGGAGAAAGGGCTTATGTGTCAGATTTAATTGAAGTGGGAAAAGGTGCATTTACTGGCGTCAGATTCTTTGAACACAGTCTGTGAACTGTACTGAAAAGCTGCCCTATCGACGTGTTGGAGTCCTCTGGTTGAAAGAATCACGTGTACTACTGACGATTTCATTTAGACCTCAAAAATCATAAAAGTACTATTGTGCTTGCCCCAGATCTTATTTTCTACAATATTCCACTATATCCCATTGCTTTTTGTGGAGGCAGCCCTTGTGATGCTAACTTCTGGGTTACAAATATAGTCATCACGCCCCACCGCCCACCTCTGGTACTCCCGCCTCCCAGTCTCCCAGCACCTGCCTAAAAAAAGGAAAACTTCACTGCTGACGGCAAATTCAGCTGCATCCGGATCTAAAGTAACCTGTATAACCTGTTTCAATAACTATAACCTTGGCCCGACATATCTTAGGCGCCAATAGTCTGTGTAAAATGTATGCTTGTGAAACTGCTTATGAAACTAGGGCAATATTCTTATTATTACATTATTTGCTTACTGTGCTCATTGTATGTGCCGTGACTTAGGAATAAATGGACCCAATCACCCCCCCCAAGTTTTGATGGGGTGGACAGGAACGTAGGGAAAAGTTACATGAGAAAGTGTTTAGCTTGCAATATTGAAAGTAGCAAGGTCATGTGCAGAGACTGAGAGAATACAAAGAGGTAATCAGAACAGCACATCGCACCGGCCTTGACTCTGTATGCGAGGCGCGCTCCCCTTTTTCACAAGATCTACATTTCATGCAAAGATAAAGATTGTTATGTTCACCCAAAAGTAACCCCACATCAAGGACACGCTCTGTCTCGGAGTGGAAGACTCTGCTCCAGGAGTGAATCCACCTGGCTGACTCACTCTGATTCGCTGCCTAGGGCTCGCCCAGGAGTGAATCCACCAGTAGATAACACCTAGGGAGGAGCAACCGACACAACTCCTCCCACACAACTCCTCCCCGTTTGTGTGTATAAAATACTGTAACATTCTTACACTCGGGGCCCCTGTTCTGTCTGACTGTCCCTATACGTATATCCAGTGTTGGGTGTAACGCGTTACAAAAGTAACGGAGTTACAGTAATATATTACTTTTTGCTGTAACGAAGTAATGTAACGCATTACTAATGAAATTTGGGTAATATATTACCCGTTACAATGCTCAGTAACGCAGTTACAACACATTTTAACCCGAAATTAAATGGTGTTTTGTTTTTTAAGAATGTACTAATAGCGAGACATTCCGACACCAGAGTAAAATTGTGCGGGTAGATTAGTAAACCTGGTGTTTACCCTTCAGGCTTCGCGTCGGGATCTTCGGGGGTGCATAGGCATGCATTGCACCCCAGTTGAATGTTATGCACCCTCTATTCAAAAAAGAGAACCGAGCGAAAAATAAAAAAAACAAATTGTGTCAGGTGCGCATGACCTGCTCCGCTGCGCGTGCATCATTTCCAAAGTGCTTCCACAGCAGTGACAAAGATGGATAATCATTTATACGAAAATGGTTAAAGCAACCATCACTAAACGCCAGCAACACTGCATCTACTGCAGACAATAGCAACAGGTCAGATGGGGACATCACGTTACCCTCTGTTGTGGACACTAGCTTACCCCCCGCCTGACTCGCCGCCCTCGCCCCGGAGCAGCAGTCTTCGTCACCCGAAACTACGCCGCCCCTCCGCGGCCCGCAGGTGCCAGGATACCACGGCAAAACAGAGCCTGCCCAGGTATATCTAAACAAGTACCCGCCTGCACAGTGGGGTAAGGCGGTCATTTTGCAGCTCGTGGTATAAAAATAGACAATGGCTAGAATATTCATTTGAAAATAGTGCCATATTCTGCCATGCCTGTAGAAATGTTGGGTCAAAATATAATGCATACAATAGCACAGATGCCTTCACCACGATGGCTACAAAAGATCTCATATCCCAAGCTTATCAACAAGCTAATGTTGCAGCTGAAATGTTCTCCAGGTCACAAAGTCAACCTCACATGATGATGTGATACCACTTTTCAAGCACAGTAAATATTCTCTTCCCAGAGTATATGATGACCAAGGTGATGATGTAGTACATGGTTTTAATAATACTTTTGCTTTTCAATGTTTGCCATTTCAAACCATGAGCTGGTTCAAATAATATTTGCCTTGATTTACAATATGTTCTCTTTTGTTTTATCAGTACAGTTTTGAAGCTTTTGTGCTTTTCCTTGCCATAGTCCACTTTGGACTATATGAAATATTTCAGGATTGCACTTTTAACACACTTGAAATGTTCTCACTTGCTTGGTTTCAAAACATAACAAATGCCATAATCTGTTCATTGGGGACCATAACATCAATGCTATTTTTCATTGCTGTTGCCGGCCACTATTGCTCATGTAAACCTACTAGTGCTGCATCCCTGTAATCTCAGATGCACCCCAAGTCATTTTGTTCTGGAACCGGGCCTGTACAGTACATGGCCATATACTAAACAAAATACAGACCCCATTCCGTGTTCCTGTTATTGTTTACTTCCTCTCTGCCTTCTACTGGTGATTTATCTGACGTCCAGCGCTCCGTCTTTTAACCTCTTTTCCTTTCGCTTTCTTGATCATCCTTAGCAACCTTCATTATAGTCCTTGACAGTGGTCTGTACTGTATTAACAACGTGTCACATGTTAAGAATTTACAATCAGAATCGAGTATTTAACTAAGCCGTGTAATAAAAGTTGTTAGTAGCCTTAATGGCCTACACAGTTGTTATGCTATACCACATTGCCCTTCACTGGATGTATAATGAGCTGCACTAAACTACATGTTAGCATTTAAAATACCTAGCCATTCTTTTGCGGTTATTTTGGTGAAAGTAACTCAAAAGTAACTAAAAAGTAGTGTAACTCATTACATTTCAGAGACAGTAATATTGTAATGTAACTTATTACTTTAAAAAGAGAGTAATAAGTAATATGTAATGTATTACATTTTGGAAGTAACTTGCCCAACACTGCGTATATCGCACGGTAGTAGAACCGGGGCCCGAAGTACTTCGTTATATTGTACTGTTGCTTTTACCATTAAATCAGCTTATTGTTAACCTCATATCTCGGTGTCTGAGTCCTTCCTCTTATAGCAGACCACTCATCAACGAACGGCGCGGAGCAGGCTCGAACCTTCAACCACTCCAAAGGGTGGTGCTCCAACAATTATGGTGACCCCGACGTGATGAGTAGGGTCTCATAGAAGGAACACCGACAGCCAGCGGACGAACGGTCCAGGGAAGACACCTCGAATACCTCTGACAACTAAACCAGGGCGCCCTACAACTGAAAGGTAAGCAGATACCTGTTAATATCAAAATCTGTGATTGGCTATACTACAACATTTTAGAGTTGTCAGCGGCATTTTCAGTGTTTTAGTCTTACGGTAAAAAATACACTACTAGTTAGTTAGAATAAATAAAAGTGAAGAACGAGGTGTGTAAGAAGACGGTGAAAGGCCCCGTAGGTCTTTCAGGACCATACGGCTAACTCGTTGGTTCATGGTTTTTTAAAGGGAACTCCATCGGAACTAGATAAAGAATAACACTTTCCAGTCTCAAAGAGGAGCTGCAGTTGTGTTATATGTGGGGTATTTCAAGAGGAGAAACGCAACTTTCAAAATCAATTTGAAACGACCGGATCTCGCAAACTCTTGCTGTGGGGTTAATCTAGAAGACTAAACGTGACGATAAAGAGATTCTGTAGACTGGGTTTCGACTCCTTGCTAAAAGCCACATCGCCGAAAGGGGGTGTTGAAGCGCTTTTGGAAGTCTCTCCATCTGTTGAAATACATCGCACTATAAAAGTCAACTAGACTGTACGGGGAATATAAAAACTGTGTATGAGTAAATAACTATTCTTGAAATAGTACGAAGATAAAATAATAAATAATAAATAAATAACTAAATATAATAAATAAAGTAAACTATTTGTTCGTAAATATAATAATACGAATTACAAGTGAACAGAAACAACCTTAGTCAGAAACAGATATACGAAGTCATAATGGATGGAGAATTTGATGGCGAAGAACAAGAATTAGACGCCCCAGTACTAGGGACTCTACGAGAACAATGGGGACAGGCGGAGAGATTGATCCTTAGTGGGATCAAACCAGGAGACCGGAAGAAGGCCTGTGCCGACCTCCGTTTCCTACGCAATAAAATTATAGCAGAAGACAGAGTAGGGGGCGACGAGACATTTGGGAATCTAGCTTTAGCCCTAAATATTTATGAACGACAGCTTGTAAAGAAACTCGGAGACCTAAACAAACAAAAGCCCGGATTATTAGGCCATAATAAACTGAACAAAGAGAAAGACGGTAGACAAATTACGGAGGATTTGTCATAATGCGGCACTCGCCATGAACGGAGTAGCTATTACTCCCGTCCCAGCCAAGAATCTCCCAGCCATGGTCGCGGTTCAAACCCCGACCCGTGGAGGGGAGTTTCAACACTCTAGTTACGTTGGCACTCTCCTGTCCCCTCATGACATTAAAAGAACAACTGTATCAACACATACACCTACAGATGAAGAAATACTTGACTTTGTTGCAAAACGCGTCAAACTTTTTAGGACTATAAAAAAAGGATGAAACCTCTGCCTCTGACAGAGAAGACACGGCAAGTCAAGACGGCACAGGGGACTCCACCTTCCTCTGAAACAGGTTGATATAGCCGGTGTCGGACTTTGTTTATGAAACATTAACAGAGGGACAGGTTTCTCCCCATTTGAGCTGACCCACGGCCATCAGTTTCCGGGTCCTGGGGCCCTAAGTGTAGGGAAAGAAGTAGAGGAAATGAGCTCAAAACCATATTACCAGCAACTTAAGGGCTTGGTATCAGACTTCTCCACACAGGTTGCTGACGCCAAAGGGGGACCCGAGAAGCACAGGCCAACACCGCAGAATTCGTCTGGTTGAAGGTCATCAGGCCGAAGTGGCTGAATCCAAGGTTCTCAGGACCATACCGAGTGACCCAGAGGACATCCCATGCAGTTCGCCTAGAAGGAAAGGGGGACAACTGGTACCACTGGAGCCAGTGTGCGGTCGGGAAGCCGCCGGCAAGGACCTTGGGCGACATCAGGACGGACTTGGCTCTCATCGAGGAAATCGACCCGGAAGCCGCCATCAGCGGGCCGAGGAGGAGGAGGATCGGGAAGACATCTCTCCAGCAGTCGACCCGGAAGCCGCCATCAGCGGGCCGGAGGGAGAGGACGAGTATGATGACTCAGCAGACAAGGACGCAGTTTTTTAACATACTTTGGTCTCCCTCCACTGTCATAAGAGTTGTTATGGTGGGCTGTTCCCGAAGGTTTAAAGTGCTCTAAATCCCAGCTCTGATGGATTTATATAATGTTGGGGGACAGACACAGTAGAAAAGAATGACAGTGGTTATGTTTCGAATGCTTTGTGTAAGTTGATCTCTTGAGGTGAGATCAAAAGGGGGATTAAAGTAACCTGTATAACCTGTTTCAATAACTATAACCTTGGCCCGACATATCTTAGGCGCCAATAGTCTGTGTAAAATGTATGCTTGTGAAACTGCTTATGAAACTAGGGCAATATTCTTATTATTACATTATTTGCTTACTGTGCTCATTGTATGTGCCGTGACTTAGGAATAAATGGACCCAATCACCCCCCCCAAGTTTTGATGGGGTGGACAGGAACGTAGGGAAAAGTTACATGAGAAAGTGTTTGGGCTTGCAATATTGAAAGTAGCAAGGTCATGTGCAGAGACTGAGAGAATACAAAGAGGTAGTCAGAACAGCACATCGCACCAGCAGCCTTTACTCTGTATGGGAGGCTCGCTCCCCTTTTTCACAGGTGCTACATTTCATGCAAAGATAAAGATTGTTATGTTCACCCAAAAGTAACCCCACATCAAGGACACGCTCTGTCTCGGAGTGGAAGACTCTGCTCCAGGAGTGAATCCACCTGGCTGACTCACTCTGATTCGCTGCCTAGGGCTCGCCCAGGAGTGAATCCACCAGTAGATAACACCTAGGGAGGAGCAACCGACACAACTCCTCCCACACAACTCCTCCCCGTTAGTGTGTATAAAATACTGTAACATTCTTACACTTGGGGCCCCTGTTCTGTCTGACTGTCCCGATACGTATATCGCACGGTAGTAGAACCAGGGCCCGAAGTACTTCGTTATATTGTACTGTTGCTTTTACCATTAAATCAGCTTATTGTTAACCTCATATCTCGGTGTCTGAGTCCTTCCTCTTATAGCAGACCACTCATCAACGAACGGCGCGGAGCAGGCTCGAACCTTCAACCACTCCAAAGGGTGGTGCTCCAACAGATCCCAACCATCCCCTTGTGAAATGCTGCACCGAAACACAACAAGCAAGGCAAGAGGAAACCATCAAATTCAGTCCAGAAAAAAAAGACCATCCTCACGTAACCATCACAATTAAAAATGGCTCTGGAATGTGGAAATCAGTAGGGCAGGGGAACACATGAGCCATGCAACAAAGCACTGACCTACATCCACAGTAACACTGCACCATTGTGGAGCGGATCCCTGAGGGCTCATTAGGACCATGTACGCTCACACGCTGATACTTAAAAATGTGTTTACATAATGTTGCTTACAAGACTGTAAACTTTCAATCCGTCCCTTTGACTTAACAAACGTTCCGAACGCAGGGACTTGCCGATCCCAGTTGGTGGATTTCAGTTTTATCACAATCAGAATTCCATTATTTGTCCCGCAACGTGGAAATGTACACTATTCTACTGCAAATGAGGGAAGAAAGTAAACATACATACATATTAAGAAGTAAAAAATACCTACGAATGCATACGTTATAATAATAAAAAACACATAACGTGAATTGCAGGAGTGTATTTTGCGGCTTTTGTGTATTACAAATTAGACATGTTAACACCAATGGGAGTACTACATGTGCATGCCAACATTCATACAGGTGCATGTTCAAAATGCATTAAGATACATAGAGGGGTGTACTATAATTAACTCAGATACTTTTCCCATCGGAGCAGCATCCATATCAAATTAGCTCCTTGTGCTTACCCTCTCTATGACTCAACACGGTACATTATGTAGAGTGTTTAGATTTTACATTTCCCTGTTAAACTTAATCTCATGTACCTAAGAGCTCTTCATTTTCTTCATTCACTGTAACTGGAAAGCAGTTAAGTGATGAACCCACAGGTAGAATTATAAATATGTTGACATAATTTAATTACGTCTCCGTAGCAACACGCTTGTAAACTCATTTCAAATGCCTTCCTACCTGCCGCGGCATTTTACTCAATATACTGCTGCTACTGAGCAATTAACAAGGCTCTTTTTTCATGTGAATGGTGCTTTAATGTATCTCACTCAATTCTCTCATATGCAATATCTTATACATTTTTCTCATAACATTTCTCAAAGATCGTTGGACATCCAATTTTGATATTTTATTTATTTTTTCACTTTTAAACTTGATAATTTATCTTATTGTTGTCGTATTCTTTAAAAGTTATTTCATTTTATTATTTTCATTTTAATATTTGTATTTTTACTCTTACATGCTAACCCTTACCACAGGTGGGAGAAGTACTCAGATCTTGTACTTGAGTAAAAGTAGAAGTACCAGAGTGTAGGAATACTCTGTTACAGTAAAAGTCCTGCATTCAAAATGTTACTCAAGTAAAAGTACAAAAGTATTAGCATCAAAATAAACTTAAAGTACCAAAAGTAAAAGTAGTCATTGTGCAGATTGGTCCATTTCAGAATAATATATATGATATGTTTTATAATGATTGATCATGAAAGTGTTCTCAAAGCTGGTAAAGGTGCAGCTAGTTGGAATGACTTTGTATACTGCAGGGTAGCTTCTGAATTTACTCCAGGTGGAACTAAAGTCTGATTTAACACTTGATTATATTTCACATCATTCATCCAGATCTGTAAAGTAACTAAAGGTATTAAATAAATGTAGTGGAGTAAAAGTACATATTTAACCTCTGAATTGTAGTGGAGTAGAAGTGCAAAGTAGCAAAACACAAGTACAGTACTTGAGTAAATATATACTTAGTTACTTTATACCACTGACCCTAACTAGTAGTTGTATTGCTGAGCGTCGTCTATCATTTTTGAAACCCATTTTAGATTTGGCTATGTCCACATCCGCATGATGAAAGCATTGACACATCGTCAGAGAAATATGAATTTGACAGTTGCTTTATAGTTGCCTCTTTTTCAAAGTAGATTGTTGAAAACATATAACAAACACCAAATGATCAAATTCAGTGGCCAATATTTATTTTTTCACAAGCTATAGTAGACATAATACTTGAGCGTTGTTTAGAAGGGGATGCCAACGTTCTTTTTATTCATAAAGTACATGTCGCGGTCGCGCGAAGCTACGTCTGTCAAGGTTTTGGGTAAGGCAGCACCCAAATGCAGTAATAAAACAAAGGTCTAGTACTTTCAACAAAAAAGCGAGCTTTAATCCAAAAAAGCCAATGACAAAGGAAGACAAGGAACAACTTAACATTACCAAACCAGGGAGCATGAGGAAGGAAAACCAGGGAGCACGAGGAAGGATCAGGACCAAAAACCTCAGGGACAAACATGGAGGGTGATAAGAAAGACGACGACCGAACAGGGAGCAAAAGGGAAGACGAGACTAAATACACAGAAGGGTAATCACAGGACAAGACACAGCTGGGCAGGGGAGGCAGAAACACATGGGGGGGGGGGCAACAGGTGAACACAATGAGACAATCAGACACAGGAGGGCAAACACAGGAAGGAAGAACAGACACAGGGAGAACAGAATTTCAAAATAAAACTGGAAACACACAAAACAAAAATCGTGGCAACGTCGATGCAGAAGTCAGCGTGATCCAATCAATACAGGGTTGGAGAAACAAGAGACACAACCCGACAGCAGACCTAACTCCGTGGACACAAGGTAAAACACATCAGTTTATTGAGCATGCTGATTAATTCTAAGCATGTCTTCTTATCTATATGTACATATATGAGTCTGGAATTTCACTGATCTGAAAACAACATAGCTGCAGACCTATATTTGCATTTAATATATTTAGCATCCCAGCAGGGCTGCACACTAAGAAATGAAAGCATTATTTTCTGGTGCATTCCCAATATGTTGACCTTGTTTAAGCCCAGCAGAGTTGTATGGTAGTAACAACATAAACATTGGAGCTCCACAGACCTCTGGAGAGGGGTCCGGGGGGATTCACACCCGGGAATTTTGATAAACAAACTATATTCTGTTGGTTTTTTTACAGTTCTGGCCTCATTTACATGTGTCAATCATCAAATAATGTTATTGTGTAACATTACCTCAAACACGCATGTTTATGTTGAAGATTAAATATGAATTGTGATGCTAAATATTCATGCTCTGCCTTTTCTATTCTTCTGTCTGGGACACTCAGGGCTGACCACCAAACCCCAACACACAGTGACTTGCGCTTATTCTGAGAGGGTTACCTTTGAATAGGACATATTCTGCCCATCTTCCGGTTCATATCAGTATTTAATGCCTCTACTGGAACATGTCTCCATGCTTCATGCTTGGTCAACCACTTCGAAATGTTCTGCCTCTTAGCCCATCACGTATAATGTGATGGAGTGCTAGACCCTGGGTCTGTTGCTGATTCAAAACATTTAGCTGTTTAACCTGCGCTAACTCACATATTACAAATACAACTTAAACTAATTGAACAGATCTTAATTCAATAGGGAAATGAGGAAAAACACAACATGCAACAGAGGCAGGAATTGTAAGACAAGACAGTATACTGCCTAAAGAGATGTTCTGAAGGGAAATCGCCTTAAGAAATTATGTTTGCAGTCAGAAGCAGAGTTCTTGATTTTAGAGACATGTGAAAGAGAGCAATAGAGGAATAACCAGCAGAGACACGGAGGAAGAGGTAGAGATAGACGTTTTCCTTTGCCTTCAGTAATATATCCAAAACCTGCTTCTTCATTTTGTGCAAGATTAGCCTGATTAAAAATGGAGAGGATTAAGCAGGATACATCCAGAGTGTCTGCTTTAGCTAGCTACAGGGCTGTAAAATGTTTGATTAATGAAACATGAATCACAGGCTTGTCCCGCTGCTGCCGCTGGTGTAGCTAATACCGGGAGTTTGGCTTGACACCATTACTCAGCAGGAGTTTGGCCCACATCGCCGGAGCGTCAGGCCTCGTGGGGCCCGGGTTTTTTTTCCCGCTGCTCTCACTGTGAGCTATGCAAACAGATCAGCTTATCGGCCCACCTGTGCCAGCAAAAGAAAATTGCTATAATGAGACAGCACAGTGTGAGACACAAGACACAAAGAGACAGTTTGTCATCACGTTCGCCTGCAGCAGAATGAGCAGAATTCTCCTTCACAGAGGTCACTTAGCTGGCATCTCTGCTCGCATTGCTGCAGCACAGTGCGACAAATCCAGACTAAATCCTGTGTATTCAGTCTTTCCTCTCTGATGGGGCATGCAGAGCGAGGCTGGCTGACTCGGAGGACGCCTGTCCAAGGTGAGAGACATCAACACGGGCCGTAACAGGTCACACATCGCCCGCCTTTTTATTATTATTTTCTTATTAATGTACTAATTGACTTTCAGCATTATCCTGCACAATAGTCAATAACTCACGTTAGCGTTTACTTCCTGTCTGTCTTCTTCTGGTGATTTATCTGACGTAACGCTCTTTCTTTTAACCTCTTTCTTTCTCTCCTTTGATCCTCCTTAGCAATGGTCATTATTTTGTGTTATCGAGTATTAACAACCTCTGAGGTTTTATTTGACCAACCTTACGACTTGACTCCTAATATTAACTGAAAATGATTTTATTGACTTAAAAATTCTCATATTGCCTCCACAAAAAAAAGAGACTCTGTTCAAAGGCGTACAAATGGCTAAAACTGCGACAACAACAACGTCCCTTAAAATGAACGGCACTACAGATCGAGGTTTTCTGTAACTGTCCAAGTCTGTTCGCATTTTCTTTCCATTAACCAGTCTTTAAACACTGCCAAATCCCATACTGTGTTCCCTTTAGTCTTACTTCCTGTCTGTCTTCTCCTGCTGTTCCCTTTAGTGTTTACTTCCTGTCTGTCTTCATATGGTGATTTCTCTGACATACAACGCTCTGTCGTTTTACATCTTTTCTTTTCTCCCTTGATCCTCCTTAGAAACCGTCAATATTTTGCTTAGCAGCGGTGTGTTATCAAGTATTAATAACTCTGACATTTCCAAATTGACCAATCAGAATTGAGTATTCAACTTATAATGAGTGATATATCATCCACTGAGGCTAAACAAGCATTGAGCGTCTGGCATCTCAAAGGCCAAACATAAGTGAAGTTTATTTTTTATTTCTAAATGAGTGAAATCACTGTAATTCCCCCCCACACGTGTCTTTCAACGATGCAATTTAAGATAGAGCATGGGTGAAGTTGAGCCCAGGCACTGCACATTGTTTTTGTTGGACCGAGCTGCGCTACACAATCATCAGCTATGGAAACCAGGCCTGCTCCTTGCAGGTTTTCTACAGGAGAGAGGACCTTTTAGGTGCCAAGAACAACATGACCCAAATGGGTTTCACTTGGAGGGAGAAAATGGCATTATGTCTGTATACAAGAGGAGAGTGGTGGGTAATTGAAAAAGGGCCCCAATCAGAATGTAAGCTATGAGAAATTCATTACGTTCCAGTGGGAACCTGAGCCAGAGTCAAACATTTCATGGGGGGGATTTGTGGAGGGGTTGAGAACAGGATAGTTTGTTCCAGCCTTCTGTTAGTTTGAAGCAGAGGGCTGGAACAGGATTGATGTCACCAGTCAGTACGCAGCCAGCCTAGAGGGACAGTTGCATAAAGATAAGAACAAGGTCATTCTTACATCCTTGGTTGGAAATATAGAGGCAGAATGGAAGTTTTAGGGGATTGGCGCTGGGCGGATCTTGCAATCAAACGGCGATATTTAAGCCTTTATGCCTTAAAGGTCCCATGTCATGGCCATTTCTACTGATCATAATTCCATTGTTGAGGTCTACTAGAATAGATTTATATTGTGCAATTTTCCAAACTCACATTGGTTTCTCATACAGCATCTCTGTATAGTATGTGTATTCACTCTCTGTCCTAAACAGCTTGTTTGAGCTCCTGCCCCCCGCAATCAAGAGATTGACTCACTCAGTGTTCTCTAAGTTTTTGTATTGCAACTTTCGCAGTTAAGTTAATAGTTAGGGATGTCCACAAACGTCTTGTCTAGCATTCCTTTGCTACGCCATCTTGTGTCTGGATCCCAAAAAACTAAATGGTGGAGGCCAAAAGACCAATCTCAAAGATTCAAAACAGTAGTCAATAAACCAGTGGGTCACGGTGACTACATCCACGTCTTATAGAGTGGTGCAGTGATGACGTATTTTTGTAGGCTGTTGGAATTATTCCATTGGATTTGTTGTTTTGCAGAAAATAAGCTCTGTGACAAACACACATTTATTGTACTTCACACGTTTGGTTGAGCAATATAATCTCCACATATTAACACCACTTAATGTTTTTTAAGCTTAAATCCAAAATAAAAAGGCTCTAAAGTAACTACATCATGGTCGCATGGTGAGCGTCCCCACTGCAAAGGTAAACATATTCTTGTGTCATTTAGGGACTTGTCGGCAACTGCCATTTTTATGACACAGAAGCTTCGGACATTCACGGGTAATTATATACTATTTATTTGTCGTAGAACAAAATGTGGACATCTTTTCAGTTTGTGTTAACCACACAATTTACAGTATATCAGGCATATAACCACAAACCCATTCAAAATAAACATTGACTTCGAGACGAGGGAACAAGAAATGGTAACATGCCAACTTATTTCCTGGTTTTTTACCTCGATCCTGCATCACTCTATTTACAAGTGTTGTTAAAATGATGTGTTAAAGACGACACCAGTCAGTTCACAACCAAATAGAGGGACAGTTGAAAACTGAATAGTTTCTCTAAAGGGTTTCTAACAAAACCCGAGACTTAAAAGCTACATTTCACTACTGTTGAATGATCTTGGTGCGTTTTATTGTCCACTTTCGATTTTGAATGATAAATATGACATGTACAGATGTAGCACGCTAGAATGCACTCCACCCAGCGGATTCCAACCAGAAACCCAAGGGATCCCAGTGGCTGGGATTTTAAAGCCCTCCCACTATTTCCTGATAGGGGCGTTGCCAGATTTCCACATTTGTTCAATTTCACAATTCAACCATGAGCGCTTCACTCGCAAATACACAAAGACAACTGGGTGAACTTTGGTCTTCAGTTTGTTTCCTGGACTTTCAGTACTTCAGTAATTTTTGCAGCTCTGCAGTTGTGTTTGCTGAATAGCATTTAATCACTTATTTGTTATGGTTTTCACAGGCTACTATGACGAAAAAACATCCATATTTTAGATCAAATAAAGTATATCTAATCTTATTATCTTAATTGTAATTCAATAATATATAGTCTTTATATATTAAATAATCATAATAATAATGTAAATGTTTACACTTCTTTATTTTTCATGCTAATACTTTTACCTGTACAATAGTTTGCTTTAATATGCATTATCATTTGTGTAATATTGTTGTGGTGTTTTGACACAGTACAGTAGATCGAAGTAAATCAACTTATACATCATCATGTGTTATTAAGTAATATCATACATTAACCCCATTATAACAGATGCCACATTGAATGGATGAACACATTTATGCATCAATAATTACAACGGAGTATTTCTAAATATAAGTTGTAAAAATAATTATATGTATTTAATACTAATAACATAATGATTCATTTTACTTTCAGATGATAATACTTTTCACTTGGGCAATTGACAATTTTGAATGCAGGACATTTACTTCTAACACATATTTTTACCTAGGTAAATAATCCGAATACTTCTTCCACCTTGGATTTTGGACCCCGTCAGTGTTTTTAAAACTTTAATTAAATGTTTGATATTTCCACAGACCCTTTAAGACCGGCAATGCTGGAGAACAGAGTGGGGATGGGAGAGTTTTGTCACATTCCGATGGCCCATTACTAGATTTGAGACAAAGAGAGTCACAGCCTGCGTTGATCACCTTAAGGGAGCTGTCGGGGGTGGGGGGTGGTGAACGGTACGTGGTCAATGTTTGTTTAAAAATGTTTGCAGTCGCGAAAGCTCTAAGCCAATCAGACATGGACAAAAAAAAGGATCAGTCTATGTGTCGAGGGGGAACTAGAGACGCCCCTCTGCCTTTACAGCCATGGTCAGGTCTGACAGCGCTGCTGGAGAAGAGAGATCACAGGGGGGGGGGGGGGAGATCACAGGGGGGGAGAGCTGTGGCTGATGGGCCATTAGGTGTGTAAACAAAGAGAGTCACACACAGCCCCCGCCGATCAGCTGATCACCTATTGATGCCCCTTTCACACCAACGCGGTTCCAGGGCCGGTTCGGAGCTAGAGCCTGATAAGCACCGGTATTTCCTGTTCACACCGCAGCGGAGCCGGCTCTTTTCCCCGAAAACCGATTCTTACCAAGCACGAAAAAATGTTCGGTCTAGAAGCAAGAACCGCATACGTCAGCTTACGTCGGAGGCGGGGGCAGGGGCGGGATCAACCTGAGCTAACAGTTTATGGCGAGTACGGCAAATAAAAGTTGTAACAAGCAGTAGCGCTGAGCAAAGTGACTAGAACGCAACCACACACTTTTAAAAAAACACACTTTATAAAGTCAGGCAACACTAACCAGGCTTCGTGTGATTCTGTTTATTTTTACCTTACTTTGACCATCCGTTCGCTGTTATTGATCATTGTGGAGAGCAGGCAGACGTTTTGTATTATAGCAGCTATCGGATGGAATCAATACATGGGCTGCACAGGTTGTCATGTCCGACTATCACAAGTAGAATCATAATGAAAAATACGCCGGTAAAATGTGCCTTTAGAAAACGGCTTATGCCACAATAGGATAGCAACAAGTAGTCAAGATAGTCAGTTTAGCTTCGGTTGCTATGCTAACATCACCCATTTTATACCAGAGAAACTTTCATAACAGCATTGTGATGCCAAACAGCGTCAATTCATACTGAAACACATTCACTTATGGGGAGTTGGGGATATTTATCAGCTGCTTGTGTGACAGTCAGACAGTGAAGACTTTACAGCGGCCGCTGCCGTGAGTTAACAGGAGAATAAACTCCGGTGGAAGAGCAGCACTGCAGCAGTCGGTAAATGCTGCTGAAACACATTAATAAACAATTAACCACGTCACTCTGGAGAAAAGTATAAGGTAGGAGAAGTAGTTATTTAAATTTAATCTGGCTTCGTATGATTAAAAGTAAAACGATCATCGACCCGACGCATTCCCCCATTGTTGTTGTTGTGAGTGCCGTTGGGGAGAAAATCTGCGACGTAAACGGTGACGTCATGACGCAGCAGCGGCAGCACCAGTCGGGCTCTGGGCGGTGTGAACAAAACGGGGGCTGAAAAGAAAAAACGGTTCCAAACCAGAAGAGCGCAAGCACGGACCTAGAACGGGAACCGCGTTGGTGTGAAAGGGGCATGAGAGATGCCGAGTTTCATTCAGACTATTTTAAAAAACAACGGTCTGATTTTATCATTGCACAACAATGAACTCAATGTGTGATTGTTATAGCAGTAATATTAAACAGTAATAATACAGTAAACTATTAACACTAAATATTATTGTTTGCCCGTGGTGAGATGAAGAGGCTCCATTAAAAATAAACCTCTTTTTAGTGAATTACTGAGTTTAGGCACGTTAATAAAGTTTTAATGAAGTTGACTACAGTTTATTCATATTTGTTAGTGCTTTCATGTCTATTCGGCGAACATATGATACATTAAATGACAGTGAGGATGATGATTACAAATCGTTTGTTTGAGCCGGGCTGCATTTCCTGATGAAAAAACAAACCGATGGTTTTGTAATTGTAGTACGCCAACGTGGATTAAACAACATTATTTTGTTAAATAAAAACATGGTGATGTTTTTTAAATGATTACATGTCTCTTATTTAGCACAGAATATGATCCTATCCGTGACATATGGATCTTAACAAAGATCCGCTATAGTAATCAGAGATAGATCTATCAGCTGTTTATTTCACATGAGTTCCAGTGTAGCAGCTTTGGAATCACTGCTCCCCCTGGTGGATCCATGATCCATTGTAGCTGGTTTCATTATCATTTATCAAGGGGGCGTATCAAGTCTGAAACGTATTCACTAACGCCATGCGGGGGGTTTTCCTTTCAGCGATGATCGACTCTGTGCCGATCACGGCCCCACTGCGGTAGGGACGCGCGAAATTAGGCGCTACATCTGTAAATGATAAAGGGACTGTACTTATATAGCGCTTTATCAGGTAATTTCGACACCTCAAAGCACTTCACATAGTACTGTTCATTCACCCATTCACACCTCATTCATACAGAGCAGTGCCAAATGCTATTGGAAACTTACATTCACACGCATTCATACACCCTTGGCCGTGCCATCAGGAGCAATTTAGGGTTAAGTATCTTGCCGAAGGACACATCGAGGTGATGACTGCATGGGCTGGGGTCGAACCATGTACTTCTGTTTATTGAACGATGTATTTTAGTTTTTCACCGTCTGTGTCTTTTTTGATACTGCCACTATGTATGCCAAAGTAAAATTCTACACACACATTCATTTAAAGTTGCACAGCATAAAAACACAGCATTATTAATAAAAGTTCTGCATATACAGTGTTACCTAAACTTGCATCATTTTATTTGTCAGTGACTTTAAAATATAAAATTCACATATCTTAATCTCTGCCAAGGAAGTTGTTCTCGATTTGTTCTGTCTGTTTAAGATAAGATAAGATAAGATGTACTTTATTGATCCCAATCTGCAGGATCAGGAACAAAAATTGTTGGCAATAAGCAGTGAATGACAAAGTATTGCACTGACTCAATTGATAAATACCTCAAAAAATGCCAGAAACATCGATACTGAGACACAAAGATTACTAACAATTCTCTCTCTGTGCTGTAATCCAATCATTTAAGGCAGTGCTTCCACCATAGGGATCTCTGCGAATGTCAAACAGTGAGCTCGTAAATAATGAAAAGACAAAATATTGATATTTTATGGCATTGGCAGTCAGGGGAAAATAATACCTTCCCAGAAATGGAGCGGAAAAGAAGCTGGCACTACTGTTGCCAAATAACCAACACAACAAGAGGCGTGATGGCCCTGTGGACACGGGGATACATATTTCTGTCAGCACTCAATATTTATGTTAGAGAGGCCGAGTCAGAGCAGGCAGCAGTTAAACTAATCAACAGCTCCTGCGCCTGAGCCCTGTTGCCACGGCGTTACATCAAATGCATTTACTTTAATTTAACACTCCTGTCGTGTTCGTTTTCTCACCCCTTACTTTGGTGTTCACGTCTGTTTCAACGGCTCTTACATGAACACAAAAACCATTCATCATCACCAAATTGTATTTAACACCCTTTTAAGCTGTAAACAGTGTCTCTAAATAGACACCGAAAATGTATTCCAAAATTACCATATTGTTGCTTTGTGGGAGTTTACTATCTGATGGATGAACACAATGGGTTACCCCTTCATTTACTATGGCGGTCACTTTTGACCGGGAACAGCATAGCTGTAACAAAGTGGTCTTAACCACTCCAATTCGATGAAAGTGGTTATCAGCATTTTGATATGATCACAGGTGGAGGATATCATAAGTCCTTGAAGCAATAAAATGTAAAACACAATATTTATCATTGATAAAAGTTGTAAAACGGTCAGATTTTACCCAAACACTACAGGAGGGTTACAAAAATAAAGACAGGAAGAGGATGGATGCTTGCTGTTCCCTCTTCTATCAGAAACCAGTGCGGAAACAGTGCTGCCAGTCTACTTTATCGCCGCAATTATGATTCAGCATCTGTTCCTCTTAGCTTGTGATCAGCTAGCGCCGGCGCGGGGGGGGGCTGGGTGGCCAACCTCTGGAGACGAGCCGCAGATTGCTCTGAGGTGCTGGCACGTCGCCAAGCCAATTCTGTCTTGTCCTTTCGGATCCTTATCAAGGGCGCCAATAACAAAAGGTAAATCACAGCTCGTATGAGTGAGTGAGGGATACAGAAAGGGACCACTGTGTGTGTGTATGCTGCATCTGTGTCCGTGTGTACTTACAGTGACCTCTGTGAGCGTGTATATAGATGAACATCTGTGATCTGCTTTGTTTGCAAATGAACATGTGTACA
Organism: Dissostichus eleginoides; assembly: GCA_031216635.1. NCBI lineage: Eukaryota > Metazoa > Chordata > Actinopteri > Perciformes > Nototheniidae > Dissostichus > Dissostichus eleginoides. The sequence goes on along the minus strand of CM062278.1, from coordinate 5,151,077 downwards.
TTTTCATCGAGCAAAGAGGTGATTTTATGTTAGGTTTGTCTGTCTGTTTGTCGGATCACAGAAAACCTACCGAACCGATTTTCGTAATACTTAGGGAAGCGGAAATTCAGTTTTTCACTCTGGTGTTATTTACTTTACACACATAGGTCACACATGCACTAACAAGACCTACAAACACGTGCTTTAGCGGAGAGTCCAGCAACCAGTCTACACAGTGTATTTGGTCCAATCTGGATTTGAATCGGCGACTCTTCGTTCACAAGCCATGTCCCTACTGACTGACACTACTGCCTCCCCATCATTAGACGCAGGGCCGGTTTTTGGCATATGCGAAATACGCGGTCGCCTAGGGCGCCAGATCTGGGGGGGGCGCTGCGCTGGTAGCTCTGGGAGGGAAAATGTTTGACTGTTGGTGCTCATCCTAATTTTCGGCCTTGATATAACAACATTCATAATTAAGTAAAGGTAACACCCTTTTCACCCCGGTTACATGTTTAATTCGCCCTGTAAGATGGGCGCTGGAAGTGATGAAAGTGGGGGATGTTGGCTTATCAGGCAACCGCAGCTCACAGACAAAGTGCGAGTGAGCGTGAGAGGGAGAGAGCGTACGCGTACCGGGGATTGTTGGTGTCGTCAGCTAAAATCTTGCCTTGGGCAGCAAATTGGTCAGAACCAGACCTGATTGGATGGATAAACAAATTCCCTCCACTTTCGTTAACTTTGAATGATTGGAAAGACTTGTGCAATATGAGGGGCTGTCGGAATATTTGGAATGAATAACTCCTAACTGCAAAATCTCAATTAAGGTCTGAAACCGCTATCAATGTGTTTTTCAATGATGTTAAGAAAAAAACCCCAACACAACTTTTTAGTGTCCATGTTTCCACATTATGACCCAAAACATAATAGGGATGACATATTTTTGCAGGCTTACCCGAATGTTAGCAATTCGGCAAAGGAATGGGATTTCCCCATTGGATTTCGGTATATTGCAGAAAATAAGATTTCTGGCAAAAAACACATTCATGATACTTCACGTTTTGTTCAGCAGGATAATCTCCAGATATTCACTCCACTTTGTGCAACCAAGATGTAAAAGCTAACGATGGCTATAAACAACCTACATCACGTTCGCAAGGCTGCATATCACCACCGCTAAGCTAATGCAACCGTTTTTTTTTATGACACACCTTTAGACATTTACTTACGTATTCTATTCTTAGAGAACAAAACATGAAAATCTGTTCCGCTTGATTTAACCACAGGTTATTTCAGGCTTCTAACCACAAACACGATAAAAAACAGTTGACTTTGAGAGAAAGGAACTGGAAGTGGATAAATGCTTATTTAAAAGTTATTTCTTGTTTTTAGGACTTGTTACTGCACTCTGTATGATGTGATTACACCGAAGTCGGAAGAACAACTTTTCCCAACTGTGGAATCAGGACCATCAGATGAGCAAGTGATTTTTTGGCTTTATCTGCAAGGGGGGCTTTACAAACATCCAAAAGACCAGTTTACTAGCTCTCAGCTAACATTGCCCCATCCATCCTCCCTCCTTGCCTTCCCCTCCTCCCTCCTCTGCATGTACCTTGTGATCAGGCAGCAGTCGTGAATCAGTGTGTCCTCCACGTAGATGCCCCGGTCCTCATGCGTGGTCACCATGCGGCGGTTGTGACGCCATCGCAGCTCCACCGAAGGGTCCAGGTAGGAAGCGGTGCACTGCAGGGGAAGACGATCCCCACGGAAAACCACCTGTCTCTGGGAAGGGATAAGCTGGAAGAGGGGCATCTCCAGAGGTCCATCTGGAAGAGGAGGAGAGGAGAAAACTGAAATATTGGCGCGTAAACTTTCCCGTTCCCTTTCCATGGGAGGAAGAGAGAAATATGTCATCATTACACCTTGGGTGGAAAAAATATGAAGAATAGAAGTTGTATGGTATCAGTTTGATATTGCAAGCAAACTGTAATTTCCAGTTGTGAAATTAAAGCCAACGGATGTTTTCTGGTTCCAAAAAAGAAATTGAGTTGTATAGAAGTCTCTGAAAAAATTACCGTTCTTCTCACACAAATGATTACCTATAGTTGAGCTCAGTGTCTTTTTCGCATATGGTGAAGCAAATTTGTATCATTTTGAGATAATCTTTTATTAATCTTGGGAAAATAGTGTTTTGTAGAGAATTTATGAACCAATACAACTGACAAGGCGTTACATAAACAGATTTTATCTTGCAATGCATACTGGGATTTGTTTTTTATTCTACTAAATCATTTTAGAATAAAATATTAGTGCCTGTTGACCAATCAAAGGCTTTCCAAAATGGCTGGATTCATTCAGAGGTGTTCAGTTTGGAGACATAAGAGCAGCTGATTTTGCGACTGTGTTCATCTTATTTTTACTCTTGAAGTATGCCATACAATTCATCTGCAGGCTTAAATATGAGAGAATTTATCCTTTTGAACAATGTAAGTGAATATAATTTATTTTCAGTATATTAAAACCATCTTGTGTCTGGTTCCGAAAAACCTAGATGGCGTCCAAACTCTAGTCCATAAACCAATGGGTGACTTCACAATGACTACATCCTCCTCTTACTTACTGTATGCTTGCAAGTGGTGTTAAAATCTACGATTGTGGGATTCCATGCATGATTCATATCAAGCCGTAAACCACAAACCGTCTCTTACCCCATGCAACAAACACACTCAAACATAGGTGCATGCCCCCAATGATATCGTCAAGAAACACATACACACACAATATCGTCAAGACGCACACATCCACACACACACACGCTGTCAAGGTCACACTCCTCCCCCTTCGTTCACACGTGTTGTTGCTGATGTTGCTGTGCGAGATGACTCTAACATGTTCACAATGGAAACCTACCAGTGATAGGATTACCTACCTCGCTGCTGACCTCAAGCCTTTTTTTTATTGCCAGATAATATAACTACGATAAGGAGTAAAAGAGAGGGACAGTGCTTAGTGTGGCAGTATTTCTTTATTTTGAAACCCTCAGGACCTGATTGAACTAATCATACTGCAGACACACAACGTAGAAGACAATGTCTCTAATCATGATGAACATGTAAAGATGTATCAGTGTTGCCTGGCCGTGTATTTTCTCCAGGATTAGTCGAGTGCCTTGGCAGATCACTGTACCGCCTCGGGCATTCTTTCCCAGCACGTTCGTTCAGACAAGACATTTCCCTGGCCACGCTCCAAAGAGCAGCGTAAGCAAGCGCTTTGCCTTCGCTTTGCCTTCGCTTTGCCTTCGCTTTGCCTTCGCTTTGCCTTCGCTTTGCCTTCGCTTTGCCTTCGCTTGTATTCCAATCAATTGTGGATGTTGCCGCTGAAAGGCAATTCGATATATGGGTCATAACGTATTTTATTGCTCCATGCATTGGTTTGAAAAAAGAGAATACTGAAGGATCTGTGTCAGGTGATGTGGCTGAATGTCTCCAGCTGACAACTAAACATTTCCCCTGAGAAAAAAAAAAAAGCAATGAATGTTTATGGGAATATATAACCCAGTAAATAATAATGGCTGTTAACACATGCAGAGCTTTTCCCTTAACTTTTCTACATAAGAATGACATAAAGTGTACAACCGTGCATGCAGCCTGTTGCAGGTGCTCCGGCTAGATTTGTTCTATTTTAAACTTTTAGCTTTATCATTTGATCTTATTTGTTTTTTTTCTGTTAACCCTCTATGCATACCGTTGCCCTCAGGCAACAAACCACTTTTTTCGACCTCACACTGGCCCTCTACATTTTTTTTTTTTTAAATATATACAATGTCACCTGACATGCTGGCGTCCAATAAAATGAGGGAATGATACAGGGTGTGACATTTTGTCTGGGGGAGGAGCAGTATTTTCTGCAAGCAAAGCCGCATGGGAAACAGCACCACCACTTGGTAAGATACATTTCACTTTTTAGCATATTACAAATGTATACAGCTTAAGATAAAAAATATATGCATGTGCATGAATACGTAAAGAAGTATATTTGATTGTTTTAAGACTTATTATGTATTTATTAATTTGCTAAAACTATGTTTTTGTGTTTGTTGCCTCAGGGCAACACTGTGCCACTTAGACCACTTTTTTCCAGGCAATATCATGCAAGTGTGCAAATGTGCTCAGCTGTAAAATGATAAACCTAGTCAATGTTTTTACTTTACCATCTACTGATATTTACAGGAAATGGACACCAAAACCTTTTATGGGCAGAAGGGACGCGATCAGGCTGTTAGGGCTATTCCGTCTGACAGTGAGGACAGTGAGCTTGATGGGAGTGAGAGTGAGGACAGTGAAGGTGAAGATAGTCAGGAAGAGTGGATCCCTGAATCAGGTTTGAAAAAATAGTTATGTTAGGGGTCAGTCAGTATCATTCAGCAGAGTACTAGTGTGTTTGTGTGTTTATTTGGCAAGCATATTGGATGAAAAAAGGTAAATAACAAATTCAAATGTGTGTTTCTATTTGTGCTTCCTGTGTTCTATTAGGAGAATGCATGTCTATTGAAAATGACACTGAGTCTGTCAATGAAGAGGAAGATGAAGATGTAGCCGAAGTTGGTAATCCAAGCCTACCTCGGTGGAGAACAGTCCACAATCCATCCTACAATCCTTACCCAGAATGGCAGGGTGTATCGAGAAGTGATGAAATCCTCTCCCCCCTCCAGTATTTCAAGCACTTTTTTTCTGAAGACATTCTAGAAATCATTGTTCAGCAGTCCAATGTATATGCAATGCAAAATAACCCAAACAAGCCCTAAACCTCACAACAACAGAGTTAGAGCAGTTCCTGGGAACTGTTGTGTACATGTCACTGTTTGGTTTATTAAGGACCCGCATGTTTTAGAACAAAGCCTGCAGAGTGTCCCAAGTAGCTGACACCATGACCCTGAATAGATGGGAGGCCATTAAAAAATACCTTCACTTCAGCAACAATGAAGACAGGCAGGAGGAAGATAATGATCCATTACACAAGATCCGACCGCTTGTCACTCACCTAATCTCCAAACTGAAGTCGATCCCAATGCGTGAGAAGCTGGCAGTTGATGAACAGATGGTCCCATTCAAGGGAAGAAGTAGACTGAAGCAATACCTGCCATCAAAGCCCAAAAAATGGGGGTACAAAATACTCGTCTTGGCTGGCTCTGATGGTGTCCCGCACAACTTCGAAATTTACACAGGGAGAGCGGTACACCCCCTGAGCTAGCAGATGTGGGAGCAAGTGGCAATGTTGTCCTCCGCCTGGCTCAGCCTATACCCAAGCAAGAGAACTACAAGCTCTTCTTTGACAACTGGTTCACAAGTGTCCCCCTTGTGCTCACACTGGCTCAGCAGGGGATTCACACGATTGGTACTGTTCGTTGCAACAGACTACCGGGCGTCAACTTAAAGTGCGATGCTGAGCTAAAGAAAAAAGGACGTGGATCGTTTGAAGAGAAGATGGCCATTGTTGGAGAAACCACATTGCATGTTGTGAAGTGGTATGATAACCTTCTGAGTGATTACGCTGGAGCGTACCCTGTCAACGAAGTTGAAAGATGGGATCGCAAGCAAAAGCTTATCATGAAAGTCCCCCGCCCTGCTGTTGTAAAGGAATACAACAAGAATATGGGTGGGGTCGATCTGCTTGACTCACTGATTGCACTGTACCGGATAAAAATCATCATCATGGTTCATCATTTATCATTTGATCTTATTTGTTTTTTTTCTGTTAATAACTTCTATTTGCAATTTATTAAGCTATGCCCTCTCAAAACTGTCCTATAGAGAGAAATGTTGTTTGTTTTTTAGCTGTTGAGTTGCTGTGTGTCTCCCTTGTTTACACCAGGGAGAAGCTAATTGTGCTAAAGCCAGCTAACATGATGGTCATGGGGATAGCCATGGTCAATGGCTATTAGGAGAGCTGGCACCAGATTAAAAAAAAAAGAAGAGATATAAGCCCCCTCTCATCATGGGCAACATAAAATCATTGGATAATGGAATGGACAAGATGACCACGATAGCCAGGAGTTCAACAGAATATATGGAGTGTAGTTTGGTGTGCTTTCCGGGGCATGGCTGCAACGGGATGTGCAACAGGATGTGGTGGCATCTGGACTGTTCAGGTGGTGTTTCCAACAGCAGCGTTTTCATTAACGATCCTACCATGAGCCTGAGTCTTCACCATGTCTTCCCCATGAGCCTGAGTCTTCATCATGTCTTCACCATGAGCCTGAGTCTTCATCATGTCTTCACCATGAGCCTGAGTCTTCATCATGTCTTCACCATGAGCCTGAGTCTCCATCATGAGCCTGAGTCTTCATCATGAGCCTGAGTCTTCATCATGTCTTCACCATGAGCCTGAGTCTTCATCATGTCTTCACCATGAGCTTCATCATGACTTCATCATCAGTCTGAGTCTTCATGTCCTCACCATGAGCCTGAGTCTTCATCATGTCTTCATCATGACCCTGAGTCTTCATCATGTCTTCACCATGAGCCTTAGTCTTCTTCATGTCCTCACCATGAGCCTGAGTCTTCATCATGTCTTCATCATGAGCCTGAGTCTTCACCATGTCTTCACCATGAGCCTTAGTCTTCATCATGTCTTTATCATGAGCCTGAGTCTTCAGAGGTCTCTGTGCTGTGGAGGACATCCCGCCTCATTCCTGTGTCTAAGATGTGTCTGTGGACTTATCATGTACATTTTTACTTCAACTTATGTTTATATGTATTGTATTTATTTGTATTCTAACATCGTACAACTATAAAAAAAAAAACTTTTTCCCACTGGGATTAATAAAGTATTTTTGAATGATTCAATCATACATGCAGCAAGAGAATCTTGCATGCTTGAGAGAGGGACATTAAAATAAATATGTCACTAATACTGGTTCTTCTATGATGACATCTCTGTGTAATAACATCAGCTGACCCTGTTAGAGTGCTAAGACTCGATGTTGTTCTTTAACAACAGTAGCTGAGGCTTTGTTATCTCCTGCGAGTGACTCGTAGCAGAAGCAGCATGGGGGCCGTTGACTGTTGACTTGGCAGATGCTGATACTGTTGAAACAATGCTTTGAGCCGAGGATCAGAGAGCGGCTGCCTGCCTCAGCCCGCTGGAGGCTGCCAGAGCAAAATGCAATTATCGGTTGTGTGTTGGAGAAGGAGAGAGACAGAGACAAGAGCCGCTTTCACCCCAAGTACTTTGCCATTCCCAGCACTTAGTTCCCAGCACTTAGTTCGCAAGAACGCCGACCCCTCCTCATCACTCCACCGCTCCCATGTTTTTTTTTGTGTTGCCATAAGTTATTCTCTCTCCGTTGGTGCGCGGGGCTAATGCTAATGCTAATAATGCTAATGCCAGCAAATACAATGGCGGCTTCACAAAACTTTTCCGAGTTTTACGGGGCGTGGTCTGCTCTCTAGCAGGGACTGAAAATGGGGGAAAAGTTCTCATGAACTAAGTTCTCTTTTTGGTGTGAACGCAAAATCCCAGGAACTATCGGAACTAAAAGGGAAAAGTACGAGGAAAAGTACTCGGGTGTGAAAGTGCCTAAGGACAGAGGCATAATTATATGTATGCCTGTAGAGTACTTTTTAAACATTCATTGCAACCCTGGAATTATATAGCTCTGGGGCCTCATTTATAAAGCCTTGCTTGAGGTTGCTTATGTAGGACAAAGCAAATAAATACGCACAGACATTTTCTGATTCATAAAACACTGCGTACCGTCGTAGGACTTGCGTGCGGCACGTCCTACGCTAGTTTCCCTTTATAAATCACAATCAACTCGAAATGTGGCGCAGCTTTTGCGGGCTTCACGTAACGCCCATATTTGCCTATAAATAGTCAAAGAAAAACCCCGTATTAATTTTCATTTTGACTGACTGCATGAAGAAGATCGCACTTTATATGTCGTAGCTGCTATATTGTACTGCCATGTGGTAAATACTTGTGTATGCTGCTCTTGCTCTTTTGCACTTTTTGCACATCATGTATTTTGTTTTTGCTATGTTTGTAAAATGTAATTTTCTTAAATGTTTTATGTGAGGGACTGCGGATGGAAATTAGCTCAAAGCTAAATCTGGCACTGTTACGCTTGACACATTTGAATGTTTTAAGTGTTCATTACTGTGCATTGTCCCTGCCAAATAAACTATTAAATGAAAATGAAATGAAATGACGACAGAACAGCTAAAAAATAATTTCACACCGTGTCAGATTTTGGTTCTTTTGGGAAGGTGGAGACAAATCACATTGTTTGGTGGATGCAGTTTGAACCAAAGTAGTAGCATGAAGGTCGGATCGTCACCAAAATAAATAAATAAGTGGTCCGAAAAAAGTTAATGACAAAATACACATAACCTTCCTCAGGCAGTGTGTCAGTGTGCTTGTGCCGGGGACAGGAGACCCCCCCATGATGAGAAACTGTAAGAAAGTATCGGGGGATCCCTGCGGAGTGGAGTCAATTAATTTTAATTTTTTTATTTGGTGGTTTGTGTTCCAGCTGTCGATCAGCTGTGCGCAGCGTCTCCACAGCAGCAACTCTATATCCAACAGTTAAAGGAAATAAAACTAATGTGTTATATCAGCTGCCAAATCTACCAAATATATGGTGTTCTTAGTTTCCATACCTCCTGTGTTTTATGAGCGACTTAACAAGTCTTAGCAAATGGCATAAAACATGATTAAACATGATAGTATATAAAACCATGCTCGTATCTATACAACCTATAGAAAAGCAAAACGGCCTCAGTTTAGACGTAATTCTGTCCTTCTGCATACCGCAGAATAACATAACATATTCGAGGTGGTTTTCAATAACATATCCGTATATATTTATTTCTCCAAGTTAGGTTTGCACTGAGGAGTCTCAAACAGGCGTTTGTTTAATCATTTAAGATTGGCTTTAATCAATGTTTGCAAATGAATTCTTCATATATGATACATGAGATAACAGGTAACATTTTATTTATGGTATTATTTTCACATATTTCTCTCCATTCTTCCTTCTGCTAACGGTGTCGCAGTTTCTCGTCTCTCCCGTGTTTGTGCTTAGTGCGTACGCATGGGTCAGAGTTTGCGTGGAGGACCGCACATTTTCCCGTCAAGTTTGTTTTTTATAAATCGCAAACATTGCGTAGAAACTGGCGTACGCCATCTTTTGAGCGTACGCACCGTTTATAAATGAGGCCCCTGGTCTGTGCTGCGGCTCTCATCTCAGCATTGTTAAAGAACCTGAAGTCCGTGGCTAGATGAGTCAAACAGAATTCTGCCCTGACCTCCACACAGGAAGCACCTGATCCTGGCAGGAAGCTGCACGCGCTGCTACGTTCCCCCTCATTTGCAGGCACAACCCGACCTGTATCAGCGTGGGGACAGGAGCTCATTGCTGGAATGTGTGGTGCAGACATCTGCAACCCATCACACTGTAGCCAATGGAAAAAGAAACAGATGCATCTTCGTTGACATGTCTTCATGAAAACAAAAGGGGGAAAACTCTGTGGAGGAATATTAATCATTCCAATGCTTTGGGAGTGTGGAGGTGGGATATTTTCATCTGTCCCGTCATTAGTCTTGATAACAAGAAGCTAGCATCAGGTGTTGAGCATAATCCCATCCCCACAAGCCGGTGGACATTCCTTTACAAAGCTAAGGGCTGTTAGAGAACCACACTGAATCCAATTTGTAATTGTTTGTTACAAGTCAATGAATAAGGTATTGTAAGGTGGAGTTGTGCGGCGGAGAGGCAGATGGATCCAAGCAGGGTGAGAGCAGGGAGCCCAGAACGTTATCATTGTAATCCCATAATGGATGCTTCAGGGCCTGAAAGCAGCGCTCCTCATCCTGCCTTTGGATTCCACTTGACTCTTTGTCTGTGGACTGAGCAGAATTACCCTGTGATTGCTTTGGATTGTTTTGCCTAAATGAAAAACACATACAATTAGGATTGCATAGAATCACTCCTGAGTGATCCAGTGGTGCTGCTGTCTGTGTATGCACAGACTGTGGGGGGCTCATTGGCTTGAGCTCCTGTTATTTGGCTTCCTAGAGAAGCAGCCTTTTTCTGTTTCGCTTTTTTAAATAATAGAACAAATTTGTTTGTTTACGAATCAAATGATGTATGTGCATTGAAAGAGGTGATTCCCCCCCCGACAAAAGAGAACAAAAAAGGAAGAATGAGTCTACCATGCAGTCATATGTGTTGCCTCATCAGGGACAACACCAACATTTAAAAAGCAATACAAAATGCATACTGCATTATCTTTACATTTGAACATTTCTTTTATAAATAAAGATATTTTTCACCATAAATTGGATGACATTAAAGGGGCCCTTTCACACTATTTAGGGTTTTCCCTTTCCTGTAGTGTGTTATATAGGTTTTTTATGCCCTCATTGGACTCCTTTGTTTACTCCCCCAACATAGTGACATCACTATGTAACACTCGCAATCATTTGGCTAGTGCTTCAGCAAATTGTATTTGATAGGCTAAGGGGCGGGACATCTCTAAGAGGTTAACCAATCACAACATTGCCGGCCAGCTAACCAATCAGAGCAGACTGGGCTCTGGTTTCAGACAGAGGGTGAAAAGAGGTGCTGCAGTACAGGCAGTATGAGAAATATAAAGAGCTGTTTGAACATTAAAGCATGGAGACATGTCACAGTAGAGACACAAAAAGCAAAAACGAACCTGAACATTTGCAGATTTAAGGCCCCTTTAAGTGATGACGCTTACAATTTTGTCACCCACCAATTTTAAGATGAAACCTACTCCCTTGGTCACGGGTTTGTTTTGATTACATACAATGTAATATCTCTTTAACAGTGAAGTAGTAGTCATTATGGGCATATTTGTTATGATCTTCGAATATAGCCTTTAATGAATTTTAGCCCCCGAATGCATAATGTGCATCTTCATTTAATGCCACCTCACTTTGCACATACACACAAACGCATATGGTCATACCCCAGTACCGAACAATGATTTTTTTCATTCCAGAGCAATATCCCTTCATGCAGCAGATGTAAGGAGAAGAGGACGATGATTCTATCACACATGAGATACAATTCTCCTGTGGGCCACTGCACTGAGCAGAGAGATAGAGCAACAGAGGGGAGGGAGGGGGGGAGGGGGGGAGATTGCCTGTCTGTAACCAGTCTCTCAGAAAAAGAAGAACATAAAGACTCTTGGATTTATTTTTACTGTAGTAGCCAGTCAGCAAAGAGGCCATTTTGTTCTGCTTGGTGCACTGTCGCCTGATAGACAGCACACAGCAACAATGTATGTATTCATATTCTAATTAGTCTTATAGAGCCAATTTTTCAAATACTGTGCATATAAAGATGGCCTTTTTTAGACTTTTGTCAGCCTCTTTAAGCAAGACATACAACACTGCTTAAATTATATTTGTCATAAAATGCAATCTTTCTTCCTTAGATTTTTCCAGCATTCTTGTTTAGGTAAAAACACAAAATAAAATGTGTTTTTTTTTCCTCTTTTTTTTCTATGATGGATCCAACTATCATTATAGGAAAAGTATTGCTGGGATCATTTTCAACTAAACTCTTGCTGCACATAAAGCAACATTGGGATGACAATTTGAATTAGCCAAATGGAAAGTTAGCAGAAAGGCAATTGTATTTTTCCAATGGATTTTAGATATATTAAAGTAAAAGGGCTCTGTGGCAAACAAACATTTAGAATAATTTCACATTGGCTATTGTTTTGCGGACAATTTTCACAAAGGAATAACACATTTATGATTTTGGAAGCTTTTGACTTCTTGAATCACAAGAAGTCAAAAGCTAACGTTAGGTCAAAGACAAACCAGAATTGCATTACTACATGACAAAACCATTCAACTGAAGGCTAAAGGTTAGCAGTATAATTTAGCCACTTAGCAACCGCCTTTTTCAAACCACGTAAAAGCTTCAGAGTTCACAAATGGGCTGTATACAGAGGTGTTTTATGTCGTCGATTAAAACATAAACTCTTGAGCTTATAATACCAAATAGTTTATCTTAGCAACAATCTAACATGCTAGGACTCATTCCTTCAAACTGAGCAACTCAACTACTTGTCTACCACCTTCACGAACAACTTCAGTATATCAATCACCAGCTTAAGTGTTACATGCTCAACTGAAAGTGCTTTGACAGAAATTGTAATGAGAATAGCAAGGCTCCTTTATTTCCCCAGCACAGCATTCCATCAGCTGTTCTGAGTTTTTGAACAAGCTCCTTCCTCAGACTCTAAGAGTTACTGCTGATGCAACACAGGTGGTACACGAGAGGGCAAAGACTGCACAAATACTGTATCATGAGACCATTTATGCCTGGGGCTTTCTCTAAGCAATTTGGCAATAAATCATTACCTTATATTAGGCTTGTCAAATAGTTCAGAGACAAGTGGAGAGATAACAGTGGAGAGGAAAAGCTATTATCAGAATAGATCTACTTAATCATGTTCACATTGTGCCAACCACTTGAACATGCAATATTAGCTAAATTAAACCGTTTATTGTTATTTAGAAGTCTCAGGACAGTCAGTAGTCATCCCTCTATCTTCTAGATACACCTTTTCTTAAAGATTACTTTCTGTCAGAGCTCAGCAAGTGACCATTTGAGAAACAATTCAACGTGAAGAAAATAATTGGCCCTGCAAAAATGGACTCTCAAACTAAAGATGATGAGATTTCTTAAATTAAGTCAGGATCAATAACTCCAACAAATAAGATTATAGCTATTCTTTCTTTATAAACACACAAAACTTCAGGTTTTTTTCTCCCATTTGTTATGTATTTAGCAGTGGCGTTTTCTCCTGGAGGCCAAGGGAAGCCAGGCTTCCCCTGTTTTTTCGGATTGTAGTTATAATTTTAATAAATAAATAACAGTTTGTTTAGTTTCGGTAATTCTTCTTTGCTGTGTGTTGCTGCCGGCCCATCTCTCCCCCATTCTCATTGAGTATTTTACAAAGAGTGAAACAGCGCCCCTCTAGATGTTATGGTGAAACAGTAGATTGCACTCACTGTTGCGAGAGGAGGCCAGCCGAAATTGGCTTCCCTTGGTGAAAAAAATTGAGGGATTGACCAATCAGATGAGGCTCACGTCATGCCCCTGCAAACCTCTGATTAGTCAGGGCCATGCCAACGGAAGCCAGAGGCGGCTGGCTTCCCTTGCCTCACAATCCAATCAAATCGCATCAACTTCAGTTCGTACTGTAACTGTCATCACCGCCGTTAGAAAGTAGCAAGCAACTGAAGCAAGTGCAATTATGGAGGGTGGAGATTTGGAGTATTTAATCAAATATAATTTTACTAAACTTCCGCTACAGCAGCAACTAAAAATTAAATCTGATGACAGGCCAATGCCAAACTGGAGCTGTGTACAGAGAGGAAAAAAGGGAGCGAATCGGACGTAAAACTTTAAAGGTCTCCTGATTTAGTTTGTGAATGACATGTATGATACAAATGTGTGTAAAATGATACCGGGCGCTGTAATCACTCATCTGGTTACGTCATTACATTGACCATCCCGACCGACCCAAAAAAAAGGACGTATGATTGGCTTCCCCAAAAAAAAAAAAATCCCCACGCCACGCCAGAGTCCTGCACGGGTTTGATTTTCAAGACCCGCTCCCGCCCCGCACCCACGACGTGCAATACCGAAGACGTGCAATACCGAACCCGCCCCGCCACCCGCACATATTGCCAATTAGTTCCGCAAACCGACCCGACCCGTCGGCACAAGATCCGCAAACCGACCCGAACCCGCATATCCTATATGAGCAGTGAAAACGTGCAATTATTATCACACGCAGTTGCATATTTGTCTCAAAAAGCGTGGGATGATTTTCTCCATATAGGATGACACCAAAAGCCTCCCAGACGTTGGATTTTGCTCTTGAGGAAGTGTTATTGAAAATGCTGTATTCTCCGAGCTCCGCCTTCACCTCAGCCATTTCGAATGTGGCGCGCTCAGCAGCAGATTGATGCGCTGCAGAGGTTATGATTATGCGCGGTCCCGCGGGGGAGAGGTCTGAGGATTTAAACATTAAACTAAATTATTATTATTTTAACATATTTATTATGCAACACCCGCGACCCGACCCGCATCATCTTTGTTTTACCCAGAACCGAACCCGGAAAAAAGCGTTTGAAAAAATACCACCCGCGAATCACTTTTTTTGCGGGTCACCCGTCGGGTACCCGACCCGATGCAGGACTCTGCGCCCCGCTACTGGTATTTAAAATAAATAATTCATATTTCCTGTTCACACAGAAGCGCCATTCATCTCAAATGTTGGTCACTAATGTGTCGAAATATGGGATAGTAATATGTTTGCAAAATAATCCATCCATCTCCATCGAGATGCTTACTAAACAGCATAATGGGGTGTGCCTTGGTCTGGATAAAATAAAAGGCCCCAGGCACAAATGTGTGGTTTAAACAAGCCCCCAGGAAGTGCGCCGGAGGTTGAATTTTTGCAGTGACCGAAAAGTTGTACTTCAACTTCTGTGTCAGCCCTTGACGTCATTGGGCCCAGAAATACTTTTTATCCCATTTAATTACATTGGGAATTAGATTATTTTCAGCTAAATTAACTACCCAGTGCTGACATTATATTAGCCCTTATTTAAATAATAAGGTCCAAAGAGTTATAATCCCTTTCCATTCATATGACTGAGCAGTGACTGGCGGTGACGCTGGCAATTGGAGGCGGGGCTTAAGGAAAATGCAATCGCACAAACTCTATTGGCATGGATGATGGTATTTTTGTTCTCGAGAGTCAGGCAATTTTGGCTTTATGCACCGCTGAGCAAATTTCATAGGGAATGAACGGGGCAACACCTCTGATGCTGTATCCAGTTCTCTTCATACATCCATGGGTTTAACATTATGATATGGACATATCACCTTAGAGAACTAATTTGAGGCTTTTCCATCTGACAACATACATTCTAAACTTAGTTCCTGCTATACATGACCTGAACCTATCCGTTTCCCGTTTTGAAGATTTTTTCAATCTGTGTCATGACTGTTTATACTTCCTGTTTTTGTGTTTAACCGCCTTTTGGATCAGCCATGTAACCACGTGACCTCCTGTACACCAGCCTTTTATCCCCTCATTAGTTAAGATTCTATTTATATCTGTAAATCCTGGTTTACTGTTAATCTCGGTCTGATTCTTGTATGTCGTGCAATGTGTACAATAGTTCCGTTTTTTTTCTCTTGCCTAGATTAAAGTCCTATCATTCTTTTGGGTCAAACTTGAGTTTTGGTAAGATGCTTCTGCTTTGGACAAGCTGCTCAGGGAAATATATATTTGCCAATGATTTTAGATTTGTGACATTAGTATTAGCCAAAAGGCTAACCCTACAGCCGTCAATTCCCATTCTTAAGTACTTACTTCCATTAAAGGGCATTCACACTGAACAGCAAAAGGCAGCGATTACCCAGATGTTGTATTTATAACGGACAAAAAGTTGTTGTATGTCCTCACCACATCTGAGCTGCTGCTGACGAAGGTTGCGAAACTCCAGTCCGTGGAGGTGTGTGGGGAACACACACACCGTGTCGTTGCCGATCTTCAGCGAGTTGCTTCGAGCCCAGAGAAGCAGCCACTTCAGCTGACAGTCACAGAACAAAGTCTCTGTGCTGAAGTGCCTGATGGGAAAACCAGAGACAGTTGCCATCTGTGTTGTTGCTTAATTTGAGCGACTGTATTCAATAATGCAGACAGTTTGATATCACAGGGAAAAGCGGGGTGCAATTCCTCAAAGTAATAACGGTTTCATTCAATTGCCAGCTCCAGGGCATAAGTGTGATACATTATTTCACTGATTCACCTACATTTGACAGCAGCGTTACAGTAATAATTGTATTCGTACGATAATTATCGTATTCGTACAATAATAATCGTATTTGTACGATACATTTGCCGTATTCGTTCAATGTCCAATCAATTATACCAAAATTGCCTTAGTGTACCATAATGAATCAATTGTTGTACTCTTATTAAAAGCCTTTTTTTAATGTCCAATTTGTTTTCATTTCCAAATAGGAAAACATGGATGCTACAGTACCTCTGTGTTTGCACATCTCTTCTCACCTGAATTAGCTTGCTTTGGGTGGCTAGATTTGTAGTTGTTCACAACATTTTTAGTCTAAAATTAAATATGTACGCCTGCGTTCTTGTGGTTATGTCTTGCATACGTTTTACTGAAAGACTTTTAAAACTATGCTACAATAGTTTAACAATTAACATCTAGTAATGATGTTTAACAGTTTAGATATCATCAGTCACACCTCTGCCTTCTCTGCTATAGTCAACATATCTGCAATGCCAAAAGCTAATATCTCCTTGACTCAGTAAATAATGAGGTCTTAATATATTTTTAAGCCACAACTTAGAGGACTCAAAGTGTGATGCTCATGATAAGTATATGTGGTGTCCTTACAGCACTTTGAGAGCCACAAGGTGCGTTAAGATTCCCACAGTCAGTGTGGAGAAGATGTTCCCAGATAGATTCCTGTTGGTGGGAAACACAAAGACATTCATTCAGTCACTATTCACACGCTCTAAATCCACCCAACGGTGTTTTGTTATACATTTAAATCCTACTAAATCCATATCAAACACCACATACGGTAAATACAGAAAATTAAACATAAAGCTGTGCAATGTATGATTTTAATTTCCGGATTACTCACAATTTTGAAACGCTGCCCAAATCGAGAAACATTTCAGGCGAGACACAGCCGATCCTGTTGTTGGACAGATCCCTTTTGTGTTGGACAGAATAGATAAAGAGAGAAGAAAAATATCAGCTTTATAGAGAATATTTCTGATAATGTAGTTCCCATGGCCCAACTTAGAACATGTGTCTGTGTTCATGCATTGCCCATTTGTAAAAAACAAAGAACATCTGGGAAAACTGTTAGTAAACCACATTCATTCATTTACTCAACTTCCTGTCCTGACCTTCTGTAACCTTTTACGCCTTATACCCATTGTTGGCACACACACATCCCCCCACATACACACACTAACACGTGCAGGCGCAGTGGGCTTCCGTATGCGAGTTCCTAAGCGCTGTCGCGTCCATGGCTCCGTGCCCTTGCACTCTGTAATTAAAGAGCTGCTTTGCTGGAGCAGCTGTGGGAAAATAAGCAGAGCACTCGAGTAATCACCAGTTGGGGAGGACTTAAATTAGCACTCTGCTGCTCCCCGAGCTTGGCGAGCACGCGCCCCGAATCAGCACAGATAGCTCAGTGCCTGCATCCCTGCCAACCAAGACCCCACTAACCATCAGCCTGCAATCATGTCACTCACTCTGGAGCCTAAATGTAGAAAGCCAGGAGGAGAGTAATGGCCGGGAAAATTACTTGAGTAGGAGAAACCAAAACAAAGAGAAAAACCCCTGTCCTTGTTTTGTACAGGCGAATCTTTTTTTTGTGTGTGTGTGTTTGTTTACATGGCAACAAATACTTTTTTGCAGTTGTATGTGAGTTTGAAAGTCTAAGTAAATATATAAGTAATTATCCAAATCAAGTAATTACAAATATTTGGTTTTCATTTTGTTTATCTGGAGATATTTACTCTTCCTTTTTTATTTACCTATATGATTTGATTAGTTGCTCCATACATACACTTTGTTCAGTACAAAACGTATTTTCTTACAGGCAGAATAAGTACAACAAATACTAAAAAAAATACATGCCTTAATCGTGAGCCTTTAATCTGTTTTTTTATATGAATGAAAACAAAAACGTTTTTTTAAAAGAGATAGTTCAAAATTAACTTTAATTTAAATGTTATTCATTACATTTAATTCATAAGAAAAAAACACACTTGCTCATTTCAATACACACTTTTCTCTTTTTTACTGCCTCACATGATTTTGGTATTAACAACAGAAGGGAGACTCTTAATGGACTGCTATTATAAAAAGACATTGTTCATTTTGTGAACCTTCAGCGTTGCTGGCTTAATCAAAGTGTATTTAATTTACATTCTGTTTTGAAAAATCCTACAGCCAATGTGTGTGAATGATTTCTGCGTCAGTTTGCCTAATGGAGTTCAAATGTTGTTTAACATCAGATCCAAAATCCACATCCTATTGCGCCTTTAATGCAACTAATTCAAGGATTAAGGCAAACAGAAAGAAATCCAATGTGCCTTCAGCAAAGGTTACCAAGTCTCGCTCTAACACCCCAACTGGCAGAAGATCAGTGGTTCTAATTCTGGAAATCTCAGTGAAGAAGTGAACTAACAATAATAATAATAGCTTGGATTTATATAGCGCCTTTCGTGAGACCCAAGGTCGCTTTACAAAGAAGAACAGGGGCAAAACAAACATAACAAAAACAAAGGCAGTCAGACAACCAGAACAACAAATAGATTAGGGGCCAAAGGCCTTAGCAAACAGATGGGTCTTGAGGGCCCTTTTGAAGGCGTCAAGCGTGGGGATGTTGCGGATCTCCACAGGGAGAGCGTTCCAGAGGGTGGGGGCTGCCACACTGAAGGCTCTGTCCCCGAAGGTTCGCAGTTTGGTGCGGGGGGTGGTAAGCAGGCCAGAGTCTGAAGACCGCAGGTTCCGGGGTGGGGCATGTGGGCGAAGGATGTCCGATAGGTACTGGGGGGCATGGGCATGGAGGGACTTGTAGGTAAGGAGGAGGATTTTGTATGTTATGCGGGACTTGACCGGCAACCAGTGGAGGTGGATGAGGGTGGGAGTGATGTGCTGCCACGGCTTTATATGTGTGAGTACCCTAGCAGCGCAGGGGTACAGCAACTACAATGCTTTCCCTGTCCTTAACACCTCCTGCTGATGTGCCCTCGAGCACAACACAAGAACACAATCCTGCAGACCAGTGCCCCCAGTTTTGAATGCGTCTAAACTAACAATTAGATAGAATTTGATTAAGAAGGAATAATGTGCCTTTATTTAGCCTCGACTGGAAAGAGAAAGCTCAGCAAAGGCTGAAATGATCTTATCAACACTTAGTTTCATTCCTCTCTTAGCCATGTACAGTAGGCTACTTCAGACACTGCTTTTCCCCTTGTCCCCTGGATAATCCTTCATCATACTCACAGTCTCCTCAGAGCATGCAGACCTCTGAAGGCCCCGGGCTCCACCGTGCTGATCAAATTATTCTTCAGGTCCCTGGAAGAGAGAGACGAGTGTAGGCATCAACAATAACAGTCAGTGATAACCATATGTGCATATCCATCCGTCTGTCTAAATATCTGACAAATTAAATTGAGGAAGGCGATAGTTTTGAGAGGAAATGTTGCAATTAAATTATTGCTGAAAAAAAAAGAAAAAGAAAAAAGCACTTTTTTTATTTTTATTTTGGCCTTATAACTAATTCACCGCCTCTTAATATGGTATGATTTAGCTTGAAGTGAATATAGCTGCAGTTTGAATCTTTATGGTTTTTGCACTTATTGTCTTATTGTAAGTCGCTTTGGATAAAAGCGTCAGCTAAATGATAGCTAATATCTAATAATATGTCATAAAAATGTACTTGAGCTCATTTTGTATTTATATGAGAAGGGACAAAGAACATAAATTAACACGAGCACTTTGTTCCATCATGCAAACGCACCACATTTAGCCATGGAAGCTATTTGTTGTATCTGCAGTCCCTGGCAGGTTGATGGCAATAAGTTGGTGCATTGATGACATATTTGTGTAGACCAACCCAGAAGTTACCATCGCGAGGGCCCTCGACAAAGAGGATTTGGGATATTGCAGAAAAAAAGCGTTGTGGTTAAGTATTTATAAAACTTAACATGTTTGTTCAGCAGGAAAATCTCTTTACCTCTTAAAACACTTTATGATATTTGAAGCAAAAATAATATTGGCAGAATTAAAAAGCTAAAGTAATGCCACATCACTGTAGGCTAAGGTTGGTATGTTGATGTACAGTAGTTTATGTTGTTATTTGTGAAAAACCGCGTTTTTATTACAGACAGACATTTTATATGCCGACGTATTTTATGTCGTAGAAAAAAATCTTGTAAGCTTGTGTTATCCATAGACCTTATTTCAGGAGTCTAAACACAAACAGATTAGAAAAACTGTTGACTTCAAAACAAGGGAACCAGAAGCGGTAAAACGCTAAGTCATTTTCCGGGTTTAAGTACTCATAAAAGAAGCCATCAAGAGTATAAAAGCATAGAGCACACATGAGCACAAGCACAGGCCAAAATGCAAGAGCACAATTAAAACACATTAGCACAGTTAGAGCACATTAACAGCACATGCTTGCTAACTGTGTAAACTGGGGCCTTCCAAGAAGACATGGTTATTTCAGATGGGGATGAGGATGTTTAAATTGCTCGTGTAATGACCATACATGGTTATCTAATCCCAATGCACACTCTCACTTCCATTAGTTTCTGAGCATGTTCATTTCAGTTGAAGTCAACCACACCATGATTACCACCACACAGAGGATTTCAACTGTTTATTTGCTTTTAACCTTAAAATATTTAGATCAAGTGCACACATTTTAGCACTGTAAGGTTAAACATGTATTTGTTTGTTATACAAATAATTAGTTCCTTGTCAAAAGTTACCTGGTTGTTGGGGGAGGTTACTTCCTGGTTTAGCAAAAGCTGTGGCTGAGGACCATTAAGGCCCAATCCCAAACCACGCCCTACACCCTACCCCTACACACTACCCCTCCGTTTGCGCGGAGGGTCCGCCACATTAAGTGCTGTTCCAAACCAACGAGTGTTGGTTCACTCCGTCACGGAGGGGTAGTGTGTAGGGGTAGGGTGTAAGGCGTGGTTTGGGATTGGGCCTAAATCATGGAAGCAGCCAATCGGGCCAAACCATTTGCTGCAATTTCAAGAGGGGAGTTTTGGCTTTGGTCAGTTTGGTTTGTATTTTGTGTCTGAGTTATCCCATGTGTTTTTTGGTTTGGGCAAAACCACTTTATTGGTTATCTCATGTGCCATTGAAAGAGCCCAACAAATGTAAGGAGCAATTAAAAATAAATGTAGAGTGGTATTATTGGATCTGAAATATTTATTTAATATTGAGGAAGGTGAATATAAAGCCTATTTTAAGTTTTTTAAATACTACACTTTTAAAGAAGAGTTATTTATTTAAATAGCTCTTCACAGGGGGACTATTTTCTAAATAAGCAATTGTGACCTGCTCTGTCGAAATCAGTCGCATTGACCCGAAGACACATTTTGAGTTGTATACACTGTTGAGAAGAGGAGATTCCTAGCTTTCTAATGATATCAGGATTGTTGTTGTACTCCAAATATTAAGCAAAATATGTCACATTATATAATGACTGTCACCGAGTCATCATTTGGAGAAAAAGGCCTTCAAAGTTTCCTCTTCTCTGGAATCCATCGATCTGATTGATTATTAGCGGAGCAAATTATAAAAATAGTACGGAGGGAAGATATTTTGGTTTGGATTACTGCTCTGGGGGAAGCTTGCGAGTGTGTGTGTGTGTGTGTGTGTGTGTGTGTGTGTGTGTGTGTGTGTGTGTGTGTGTTGTGTGTGTGTGTGTGTGTACGTGTGTGTGTGTTTGTGTAATTTTGCGTTTGTGTGTATTGTGTTTGTTTCTCGGGGAAAAACCTCACGAGAAACAGCGGCTGTTGTTATGCCTGCTGTGACGTCAAGTTACTCCGTTCTCCGCTTGTAATTATGCCGTTACAAGCTTCAAAGTTGTATTTATCATCTGAATTTGCCGAAAAAAGTTTAATATTCTGAAAGCCAAGACTTTGTTTATTTGAAATCAGATGAAAACAAACTGTAACGGACCCTGCCGTGTTATCTATGATTACTATACGCCTTACATTCATAATTTCAGCCGGAGGGAGGGGGAGCAGCGCTACGGAAGAGCAGGGTGCGAATGAGAGGTGCCTGTCATCTTCCCTTTACAAGCTTCAAAAATGTATTTATCGTGTGATTTTGGAAATAAAAGTTTAATATTCTGAAAGCCAACACTTTATTTATTTAAAATCAAACAAAACACCCGAACCCCGAAAAACTAGTTTTTACACAAATCCACGTTTATTTTTTAAATGAGCCGTTGCAACTTCCGACTGATTTCGATGCGGGTCACAAGCGGGTCACAATTGTTCTGCCCTCTCTGCCCTTTATCTGGTTTTGTTTTCTGGTACATTGTCTGTAACGATTGTCTATTGAATGTAATTAGTAGAATAAAAAAGAAAAAAAAGCATGTATTCATTTATTCATACAAACATTTATTTAAAAAAGTAAAAATGTTAATTAATTTATATATTTTATTTTTATCACCATTTCCCCGAAGATGTCTGTTCCACACTCCAGCATAGTAGGTGGTGGTATTAATCCTAAAGTGCAAACATTGCCATCCACCATTTAGAAGAAGATTGAAAGTGGTCAGTCAGTTTTGTTCAGGTAACACCTTATATAGTTGCTGTTAAATCCTTTTGTATAGGCAAAGTTAGTGTGATTCTTGCTTTGAAATATTTTTGAATGCCACATTTTCTGGTAAATAAAAACCCAGTTTTCTTAAATCATATAATGTGTCCTTGCTGTTTCACTGCTTGGTCCCTGACAGTTCACACAAGAGCTCAGTTTACAGAGTGAATGGTTTGCTAGCAGTAGGGAATAAAGGGAATGTCTGGTGGAACATTAAGTAGTGGTACTATTTTTTTATGCATTTATATTTAAATGTTTTCATTATTCTTCAGTCTTCATTCATTATTCTTATCGGGAGTGAGTTAAATTGCACCTGCTGGAAATACAAAGAGTATTTCCTGCATGCCTGAGAAACAGACCACATCCAGTTCAGAGGAAAAGACACACATGTATGTTGAGGTTCCAGCCAGGCACTCCTCATCCAGCCCCACAGCTGACCCCAAAACCTCTGACTTACTAAGAATTGATCTACAAAAATCTGGTTTTCTGTGCAGGCCAAAGAAAACTTCCTGAAATTGTGTCCCTGGTTTCCTTTAAATCTGTACTGCATGTCCAGTGTGATGAGAATGAGAAGAAGCTAGTGCCTTGTTCCAAATGTGAGCAACAATGTAGCTCCAATCAGCGAGTCCAAAACAGTAGAGTCACACAGGCAAGTCCAGGGCCAGCCAAGAGAAACAAAACCAGACCAAAAGGACTATGAAAGCCACAGAAATGGTTCCAAAGTGAAAATAAAAGAAAATCAAAACTATTATTTGACACATGGGACTGTTTGGTAGCAAAATGCTCCCATGCACCTCATTAAACAGAAGCTAAATAACGCCCACATCTAAATTCAGTACACAGTGAAAGATTTACAAGAGCCAAACAGTGTTACCAGGTACGTGCATAGATGGACCTCAGCACCTGCCCTTTGCCCTCCTAAAGAGAATTGCCCTTTTTCAAATGACTCTTTTCTTTATCCCGAGTCTGACTAGCATGTGCAGTCTAACCACGATGCTGCAGGACCTTCAATCTGATTGGCTAAGGCATTTCTGACGTGGTTTAAGTGTGACCAAACATAAATGGATTGATCATTTAACCTGTTAAGCCCCGAGCCTGTTTTTCAGGTCTCAGGATCGAAAAATGACATGCCCAGAACAAATGACTATATCTTCACTTCTAAAAGGGGTAAATTAATAATCCTTTTTATCAAAGCAATGATACACCTGTGAGTTGGATGTAGAAAAGTCAGAATCAATATAGATGTTTTTATTTTAAAGTAAATTCAGATTGAACATAGTAAAAACATTTAAATTATAGTGTCCGTCCAAAAGAAACCCATTACTTATAGTGAAAACCACCCTTGAATGATGGGATAGTAGACTAAAAGCTTTGGGAATCCAAACTATATCATATAATAAGTTCCCTGTATCAAGATTGATGCACAACAAGGGAAACTTGACCTTTTTAGAGAGGTTTGGAAAAAAAAAACCCACCTCTGGGGTCATTTGGGTGTATTTGCCATATCTCTGGAACCCATTGGTCGATTTTGGGGAAGGACACCTCTTTTGAACCGTCAGAGCCAATATAATTGAGGGGGAGTTCCTAAATCCACCTACACGTTACCATTGAGGAGTGAGAGTGATGCGCACGCAGTTTGCCCAAACCGAAAGCTACGTTACACTCTATATGAAAACTAGGCTTATTGCCATAAATATGATGATGGATTATCAGTAATCATTTCAAAGTGACACAGAGACATTGGATTAACCTTCAGCAGCGTTTATATGCGTTTTAATGCCATTGAACACAACTTTTGATCAGAAAACAGCAAAGGTAAGACGTGTTTGCCGTTTTGGCTACGTAAAGTGAAGTTGTGTGTTGTCTATGCTTGCCTTCGCTGCCCTGAGTTTTGATCGCACAGTGATGATACTTATACTTCGTACACACAAATATTTTCTTATTTGCATTTAGGAAAAAAATCTTATTATAGGATATTAAATGAGCTACTGCAGAACTTAAGGATTTTCCAAGTTAGAAGCAATGACAATTAAGATGGGGAACATCGGATCCCAAAATATAAGGATTGAATGGCTACTAAAACCATAAAATTATGCTTTCCTGGATCATGTATTTATGGATGTCTATCAACAGCCAAGACGATTCATTCTGAATTCGATTGACCACTAAGTTTGACTCTACAAAGGCCCTCAAGGAGACTCTAGATCTGCCAGTGTTCTTACATAGGCTAAATGAAATGCCTATCATGTATTGTCAATAACAGCAAGCTAGCTAACTAGTGACAAGTCAGAGTCGTTGATATCATGGCTTGTTCCTCTTGAGTTAAAAGATGTGTGAAGCTGTTTAGACATTGATACAGGCATGACAAGACTATTGCCTATTGAATTATACAATTAAGAGTTATAGTTAGAAAATATGAACTGAAGAAGACATGGGAGTTCTAAGATAGAAGGCCACAAGTTTAGAAATTGATCTTGATTTGGCCATCTTTGAAACTGAAGTCAGGTAAAGAGGCCCAACATTTAGAAATACTAATGAGGCGTCCTGTAGAACCCTCCAGGAGTTCACACACAGGCTGCAGCTGGACTTTAGGGGAACACTGAGCTGCCTTCCTGATGGACTAACCTCCTGGTCCAGTCAGTCCGGCCTCGTGGGGTTGACTCTCATCTCCACGCTCCCCAAAAGCTGCTTTGATCATGTAAAACACGCTACAAGAGAGCGGCAGAGGGCAGAGGTCAAAAGGTCATCCGCTCTGCCAGCAGCAGCTCTTTTTGTCCTGCACTTTCATTTCACTGATCTGCCCTGTCTGAATTTGCTGAATGTTCAGAACCCCCCACCCTATTGACCGACAGCCTTATTATGTATCAAATATATCAGTAACGCTACATAAACTCAGAAGCACTTAATTGATCCCAATTTGGGAAATGTTTGCGTTGCAACAGTGTAAAAAACAACAAAACAAAACAAGGCATTGCACATCAGTAGAAATTAAACAGTAGAAATAAACAATACTAGAATTAAAAAATCTCAAAATAGAAGTAAAGCAGCTGTCACAAACGAGCTGAGAACCAAAATGCAACACACGGGAAACCAAGGATAGTCGGTAACCAGCTTTATTATAAACAAAGGGCTGGTCAGGAACAAACCGGCAGACAGTAGGCAAAGGGCTACTTTGGGTGGGTCCTAGAAGGCTGCTCCGGGTATCGCAGGTGGAAGTCTCGGATGAGTTGTGGGTTTAGGGTGTGACGAGCAGGAATCCACTGCCTCTCCTCAGGACCATAGCCCTCCCAGTCCACCAAATATTGTACCCCTCTTCCTCTGCGACGGGAACGGAGCAGGCGACGAAGGGTGTAAGTAGGACCCCCATCGATCATCCTAGGGGGTGGTGGTGGAGGGGCGGCAGGGATCATAGGACTCTCCCGGACAGGTTTAATCCTAGAGACGTGGAAGGTGGGATGGATCTTCATGTTCCGGGGCAAACTCAGTCGGACCGCTGCAGGGTTAATAACCTTGACAATCTCGAAGGGTCCAATAAACCTGGGCGCTAACTTCTTAGACTCCACCCGAAGGGGAATGTTCTGAGTGGAAAGCCACACCTTCTGGCCTACCTGGTACACAGGTGCCTTGGTGCGTCTGCGGTTCGCTGATGATACTCCACCCACAGGAGTTGTTTTGACCAGGCCGTTGGATGATCGGACACCATGCTGCGGAGAGTGGTCTCCATCTCCTGATTCTTCCGTTCCGTCTGGCCATTGGCCTGTGGGTGGAAACCGGAGGTGAGACTCACCGTCGCCCCGATCAGTTCACAAAATTCCCTCCAAAACACAGAGGTGAACTGGGGCCCCCGGTCGGAAACCACATCAGTCGCCAGTCCGTGGAGGCGAAAAACGTGGAGAAGAATAAGTTCCGCCGTCTCCTTAGCTGACGGGATCTTAGGCAGGGGTATGAAATGAGCCAATTTACTAAACCGATCTACCACCGTCAAGATGGCAGTATGTCCGTGGGACGGTGGTAGACCAGTCACAAAGTCCAAAGAAATATTTGACCAAGGGCGACGTGGGACTGGTAATGGATGAAGGAGGCCAGCAGGCGCTTGGTGAGAGGGTTTGTGCCGATTGCACACAGGACAGGCGTTCACAAACTCCCGGGTGTCAGCCTCCAGCGTGGCCCACCAGAACCGTTGCAGGACCATCCCTCGGGTACGTTGTATCCCAGGGTGGCAGGAAAGTCTGGAGCTGTGAGCCCACTGAAGCACCTCAGCCCTCAAAACTTGAGGCACAAACAACCCGTTGAGAGGACAAGAACTAGGACCGGGATGATCCACCAAAGCGGTCTTCACCCTCTCCTCAATCTCCCAAGCGAGGAGCAGGGAGAATAGTGTCCGGGATACCGCAGGTGTCTCCCCCCCTCCCGAACTGCCGGGACAGAGTGTCGGCCTTCACGTTGCGGGAGCCCGGGCGGTAGGAGAGGAAAAAATTAAACCGGGTGAAACATAACGACCACCTGGCTTGCCGGGAATTAAGTCTTTGTGCCGACCTGATATATTCCAGGTTCTTATGGTCAGTCCAAACCTGAAATGGTTGTTCTGTCCCCTCAAGCCAGTGTCGCCACTCCTCCAACGCCAACTTGACTGCTAGAAGCTCCCGGTTCCCCACGTCATAGTTTCTCTCCGCCGGACTCAGTGGAGCTTCTGGTTCTTACCAGAACGTTGCGACAGGATGGCCCCCACCCCTACATCAGAAGCATCCACCTCCACCACCAACTGACCAGCGGGGTCTGGTATTTGTAGGATAGGAGCTGACGTAAACCGGCCCTTGAGGTCCTGAAAAGCCTCCTCGGCTGCAGGGGACTATCGGAACGTCACCTTGGACGAGGTCAGGGCGGTGAGTGGGGCGGCCACGGTGCTGTAGCCACGGATGAACCGTCTGTAAAAGTTAGCGAATCCCAGGAAATGCTGCAGCTCCTTCCGGGAATCAGGAACCCGCCACGAGGTAACCGCTGAAACTTTGGAGGGGTCCATCTCCACACTTCCTTGACTCACGATGTAGCCTAGAAAGGCGACCGAAGAAGTGTGAAACTCGCACTTCTCCGTCTTGACGAACAGCGAGTTCTCCAGAAGTCTCTGAAGAACTGTCTGGACGTGGTGTTCCTTGAGATTCTTTGAAAAAATCAAAATATCGTCCAGATAAACAAAAACATAACGATCCAACATGTCCCGGAGTACGTCGTTCACCAACGCTTGGAAAACCGCAGGGGCGTTGGTAAGTCCAAATGGCATCACCAGGTACTCATAATGTCCCGAAGAGGTGTTGAAGGCGGTCTTCCATTCGTCCCCCTCTCGGATTCGTACCAGGTGATAAGCGTTCCGTAAATCCAGCTTAGTGAAGATTGTAGTCCCTTGTAGTAACTCGAACGCTGACGAGATGAGTGACAGGGGATATCGATTCTTCACAGTGACGTCGTTCAGACCCCGATAGTCAATGCAGGGCCTCAGGGTCTTGTCCTTCTTAGCCACAACAAAAAACCCTGCTCCTTCGGGTGAAGTGGAAGGACGAATAATTCCCGCAGCCAGAGAGTCATTGACATAAGTCTCCATGGATTTCCTCTCCTGTGCCGAAAGCGAGTACAACCGGGCTTTAGGTGGGACTGCGCCTGGATGTAGCTCAATAGCGCAGTCATAGGGCCGATGAGGTGGCAGAGATGTCGCCTTAGTCTTGCTAAAAAACCTCCTTAAAGTCCAAATATTCTGCCGGAACCCCTGTGACATCCGGAACCAGGTTCATATCCACAGATAGTTGAGGTGCGGCGGCCTGCCTGAGGCAAACCTGATGACAGGAGGAACTCCAACCTAAGATGGACCCCGTCGACCAGTCAATGTTCGGGTTGTGGCGGCGGAGCCACAGATAACCCAAAATCAGAGGAACTTGGGGGGACCGTAGCACATGAAATTGGATTGTCTCATGGTGGTTCCCCGACATGAGCATATGGACCGGTGTCGTTTGGTGTGTCACCGTTCCCAGCAAGTGACCATCCAAAGCATTAGCCGGTACCGGCTGGGGCAACCGAACCTGTTGGATGCCCAGCTGTTGTGCGAGCTCCTCGTCAATGATACTGACATCTGATCCGGAGTCGATAAAGACAGCCAGGGCCTGAGATTTGTCAGAAGGAGTCGAGCATGGCACAAGGGTCTTAGATTGGGGATCAGCTCAGAGGTTTGGCCCACCAGTATACTCCCCATTACTGATGAGCCAGAGTAGGGATGGGAATTCTCTGCCGAAACCGGAAGTCGAAATCTCCCGGAAACCGGAAGTTGTTGTCGTGAGCTGCGCTCCGCCGCTCGCATCTGCTGCTCTCCTCTCCGGGTCTGGATTCGCCTGTCAATCCGAGAGGTGAGCTCGATCAACCCATCCAAGGAAGCAGGGAGATCATAGGAAACCAGCTCATCTCTCATATAATCCGCTAATCCTCTCAGATATAAGTCACACTAAGCCGGCTCGTTCCAGCTGCTGCGGCGGCTGCTAGTGCGGAAGTCTATGGCGTAATCTACCACCGTTCCGGAACCCTGGCTCAGGCTCAACAGACCTCCGGCAGCCTCGGGACCCAGACGAACGGAACCGAACACCTTCCGCATCTCCGCGGAAAATGCAGCAAAAGAGACGCAGGCTGGAGTATGCTGCTCCCACTCTGCAGTTCCCCATAAACGGGCTCTCCCCGTCAGATGATTCACAGCGAACGCTACACGAGCCGCCTCGGAGGCGAAAGTGTGTGGCTGCAGTGCAAATAATATGGAACAGTTTGTGAGAAAGGGGCTGCATCCCTCAGGCTCACCAGCGTAGCGTTCCGGCGTTCCCACACGAGGCTCCGGAGCGTATCCAGTTGGGCCAGGGGCTGGAGCGAATATCGGAGCTGCGGGTGGAGGGACGGTAGCAGCCATGGTAGCGGCTAGCTGTTGTACCGTGGCGGCCATCTGCTGCATCTGGGAGGTCAGGTAAGCCAGCGTTTGTCCCTGGGTTGAGGTTGCCTGGTGGGTCTTGGTAGCTAAGGTAGCTATCGTGACCTCCTGTCTTTGGATGGCATCCTCAACCCTCTAAAAGCGGTCTCTAGGAGACCCGGTGCTTGCGTGGTCCATTTCTGGCCAGATCGTTCTGTCACAAACGAGCTGAGAACCAACATGCAACACACGGGAAACCAAGGATAGTCGGTGACCAACTTTATTATAAACAAAGGGCTGGTCGGGAACAAACCGGCAGACAGTAGGCAAAGGGCTGGTCGGGGACAGGCGAGGGTTCCAGGAGTAAGCAAGACGGGAGACACAGGTACAGGCAGGGTCGGAAGCAGGCGAGGCAGGCTGGTCAGGGCCAGACAAGGTCGAAGCCGGGAGAGCAATCTGGAAGGTAATGCGGGAAAGACTGGCATGCTGCGAAGTACGATCTGGCACTGAGGTGAGAGTGAAGTGGGCCTATATACTAATGGAGCTGATGGGTGTAACAGAGTGTGAGAGAGAAACAGGGCGTGACTACCAGGTGACTAAGGAATGCTAATGCGGAAAATAGGTGAGTGAGGAAGCAGACTGTGACAGCAGCATTAAAAAGTAGAAAATATACAGTAGGCTGTGAAGATAACAAATCTATAAACTCTGAAAATAAAACACTGTTGAAGGGACATACAGGAAATGAACTACTGTAAAGTCAAATCCTGATATGTGCATAAGACAATCAATAGGGACACCAGGGGACAACCCCAAATGGTTTAAAATTGACCCTCACTTTTAACCTTTTAACATATAATATACTAAAACCTAATATATAAAATAGTTTTTCTTGTAATGTTACTTCTATGAATGAGGAGCCTTGAGATTTGTCTGCTGTCATATATTGCTGTCATGATTTCAACTGAGAGATAACCATGCATCCTGGCTTTGTGCATGAGGTAATTTTTAAAGCCACATAAAACAAACGATAAAGTTTGTAGGCAACACAACAATATTGTATAGCCATCAGACCTGAGCCAATAAGGATCTGAAAATAAATGTTAGAAATTATGGTATATTATGAAAAACTGTTGTTAATCAAGACAGGTTAGGTTTGCTATTTAATACAACAGAATGGGCTCCAAAAAATGTCAACAATGAGAGGAAACATTTTAGAAGTCAATTTCTGCAACCTTTTCTTGGATTAACTGTCTGTAATATAGGCTTCAGTGTCTGTGGTTGTATATCAATCAAAAGGTTGGTGGTTCGATTCCCAGCCCCTGCAGTCAGTCAACACGTTGATGCATCATTGGGCGAGATACCTAACCCCAACATGAGTTTCAGTGAGAGTGAGCCAACATTCATAATACCATAAACCTGGGTTCCGGCTACTCAGTTACGGCTTATTTTATTTTTTTACATTTTATTTAACCTTTATTTAACCAGATGAAAACATTGAGGCAAAATCTCATTTACAATGCTGACCTGGCCAAGAAGGCAGCAACGTTACACGTTCTTACACATAACACAGACATATCAAATAGTGAAAACACAACAAGTAAACAAAAGACGAAGAGCAGTCACTACATTGTGACAGAAAGGTGCACTACTTATTACTGCAAGAGCAGCTGGTGGTAAGGACCTCAGACAACTTCAATTTAAACAGGCTATAGGGACAAGTGCCATCAGTTTGAGGCTTGATTGAATAACATTAATTACAAAATAAATCATACTATCAAAATACTACAATGAATGAAAATAAGCTTGAGATAATTGAAACTGTGGTTTAAATAAGTTCTAATAGGCTATTGTTGTTTTTAGATTTAGAAACGAACATTTTTTTCTTTTTTTTTTCTGGCGTTGCTAATGACGACCATACTACCCGCGAACGATTAGCGAACGTTGCAAGCAAGCTAAAGAAAGAAGAAAGCTGAATGATGTTGTGAGAGAGGTACAGAGGAGAATATTACCAGCGAAAGTGAACAAGTGAATGAGGAGGAGGACAGTCATCAGTGATATGCACAGCCACAACGCTGTAGGGCCGTACCCAAATATCCGAATATTCGTTCGTTGGAGTACTATTCGGGTTTCAATTTCGTTATTCGGATATTCGTTTTTTGTTTGTGTTTTCGTTTTTTTTGGCTCCGCACTGCACTGCGGCTGCCAAATTGAATTTATTGAAATCTCCAATATCAACGTAAGAGCTTGTGCCTCTTCGGGGGGTGCTAACACTTAACCTTAAACTTTATCGTTTACTTTCTCCGTCTTTATATGTAGATATTACTTTTCTCCGTTAATCTCCGTCACGTTGTTTCCATAACAACAACAACTTCCTGTCAACAGCGCTAACTCTCCTTCAAAATAAAAGCATGTCCATACAAAATAGGAAGCCAAGCCAAATTACACTTAAGACATACAACTGCAACGAAAGTAACAAACACAATGCAATATCCTTTTCAATTTCAAAGAACACAAATTGGGGTACACGTGTCGAAGCGGTTCGCTGCTGATTACTACGCACCCTTCTTTATATTCTCACTTGTGGTGTGTGAGTGAGTGAGTGAGTGAGTGAGTGAGTGAGTGAGTGAGTGAGTGAGTGAGTGATGAGAGAGAGAGAGAGAGAGGAGAGAGAGAGAGAGAGAGAGAGAGACTGCCCTTTGTACATGTAGCTGTGGCTGACAATAAATAATGTTATTATGAATACATTTGCCTCCGAGTCCTGCATGAACTGTGCATAGACTGTATTTT
This sequence comes from Dissostichus eleginoides, assembly GCA_031216635.1. Lineage (NCBI taxonomy): Eukaryota > Metazoa > Chordata > Actinopteri > Perciformes > Nototheniidae > Dissostichus > Dissostichus eleginoides. The sequence continues at coordinate 5,118,904 of CM062278.1, read as the reverse complement.
AACATTGGTCATATGGTGGTACTTGGAGAGACAACTATTTTCTCAGGTGGTACTTGGTGTAAAAAGGTTGAGAACCACTGCTCTAGATGATAGGAAAGTAGCTTCAATACTTCCTTTATAACCTCTTTTAGTTTAGGAAACACTAGACCATCCTTTAGGAAAGAAAAGGAGAAAATTCTGTCCGCAAATACCTTGCGGGCGCAACATTTATCGTGATGCAACATTCGGTTGTTCCCAGAAACAACTAATCGTGACGGAGAAATGTGTATCATGAAAGTTACGTTGCTTATTCAGCATTTTACAACTTATGCCATACTTACCAAAGTGCTTAGTTTTGAACCTTGAACACTTTATTAAATCAAAGGTGGAAATTACGTTTATTACTTTAAAATGATCAAATAAAGTCAACATTTCAACGTGTTTCTGAGTGGTATGGGGTATGAATGGTGATATACACAGTGATAGATGTGTAGGCTTAACAATTTATGCATTATGCTATATTGAATAAAATGTAAGTTATTTAAAATATTTTCATGCAATCATACTAATTGGAATTCCTATTGATTTATAAGTGTTGAGTGTTGGGTGCGTTTGAGCAACCATTACGTTTCAAATCTAACCTTGGTAATGAAAAATATATTTTTCACTTTTGTTCACGTTCATAAAGCCCGCAGAAAACCACACCATGAGAGCGCACAGGGCAAAGTGTGTAGATGTGCTTACTGTAGTCCACTGTACCAAACTACATCATAAGTTATCCAGTGTAAGTGCAGTCAGATTCTCTTAACATGCAGTATCTTTTCCTAAGTCCTGATGAGTTATCCTATTATCTTCCCTTAACCCCAGGAAGTTTCTCACAGAAGTTAAGAAATATTTAATAAAAAAAGATATTGCTCTGATGTTTTGACATTTGGACTGCAACTCCCAGTTCAATGCACCTAAATGGTATTCAGCAATCTTTACATTTATTTTTTACACCTGTACTTTTCCTACTGTCACAAGTAAAGTGTTCTTCCCTGAACAAGACCTGTCTGATTCAGAGGAGATTCTGCCACCTGAGGCGCTAAATATAACACAGATGTAGCAAGCAGTGAATTTGCAGTGACAACATATTAACACAGCAAAGTGGAGCAGGAATAGACGGAGTCTCTTAAATAAAGCATATTAAATATAGAGCAGGGGAAATAAAATATAAGTACTGCCATGGATAATAGTTTTCTTCTCGTATTAAGACCTGTTTCTCTCTTTATTTTGTAAATAGAATCCCCTGCCGCTGTTTGAATGTATGGATGCTACACAAACAAACGGATGATAACTACCAATGGAGATACTTGCCCCACATTCCCGCTGTAGAAACAGCTTGGGAAGCTCAAATGAGATGAGTGTTTAAACAATAACCGTTTCCTACTCCCTGTGGCCCTGCATGTTTGAAGAGCAGGAGCGAAAACACGTAAGTGGTTAATTTTTGAAAAGCTTCTGAAGAGCTTCCCAATTAATTTAAACAGCACTGTATATCTGCTCCATTTCTCCCGTGCCATGTGACCTAGACGATATCAGCATGCTCAATATGTGACTCTAATGGGCGGATATCTCTCTGAATCGTGATATAATATGGAGCGTGCACTCACTGTGAGTAAAAGAAAGAAGACTGGACAACCAAACCCTTTTTCTTCACGTTGAAAGCAAACAGTATTTAATCATGCAGAGTCTTATTATCCAGATTGTCAATGTTGATGTAATTATCAAAATCAGATTCGCAAAAGGTCAGATTCTACATGAGATAAATAAGCAAATAAAAGTGTAGCTGGCTGCAGCCACTTGAGCACTCATCTAAATGGAAAGTGACACTGGACGATGTACTCCACCATACACGCACTTAATGAAATGAGACGATGACATGCATTCATTAGTATAACTTGTATCATATTTCTTAATGGCATGTTCTTGTCTACAGCAGGCTGTGTGTACACGTAAAGGCACCTTGTTTCCAGTAAAGAAGAATAAATTCACATGCAGAGGGTATTAGTTACAGAGCAGCAAACACATTCAGTTTTTATCATATTTTGGACTAGAAAGTATTTCATGGTATTTGGCAAATGTTTCGATAATTGATTGATGGTTTAAGAACAAATCAAATTCCAAGTATTTGCTGGTTCCAGTCCCTTAAATGGGAGGAATTGCTGCTTCTCTCTTAATTTTGTCTTGTATTACTATAAATGTAATATTTTTTGTTTTGTAATATTGATTGGACCTTGAAACGACCCTTAGTTCACAGAAATATACAATGGATTTCTATGAGATTTTATTCAGACATACATGGTTTCCAAAAAGGTCAAATAAATCAAAAACTATTGAGAAGATTGCCGCAAAGTTTGGTAAGACATTTGGGATTACAAGAGGATAAATCCTTCTGACTTGGGTCGCTTTTCCTTATGCGCCACTAGAATATTGTTTCACTGAAGATTTTTCCACAGAATTACATGATTCTTTGAGGATGAATCCTACCAATTGTTTATGAGTCGTTGATTCTCTTTTTAGCAGCACCATGAGTTTGACATGTGTGGTTTTCAGTGAAATAATGCAGCAACTTTTAGATGTATTGGACAACCTGCTCCACTAAACTGGAACACAGGCCCAATTCCAAACAGACCCCTTCTCACTTCCACTCCGTTTGCGCGTTTACATGGAGGGTTCGACACATTAAGTGCAATTCCAAACCAATTAGTGGGACGTAAATGTGTGTCTTTAAACCCTCCGACAGCAAGCCAGCATTGGACCTGATTAACCTGCTGTTGGTGTCGTGAAGCAAAATAAGATTAACATTTAATATTCAGACCTGCAAACTTTAACACTAGAACCGCCAGAGGTCGCTGTATACCTAAAACCGCCAACGGGTAAAATGTACCCGCTATTAGAATGCATTGATTTTCGAGGTACAATGTTCTTTTATTTATCATACAAGAACAGTGAGTTTTGATCGCACAGGGATGAAACTTATACCAATAGAACCTACGGACTCTGTGGAGCTTTTCATATGATATAGTTTGTGCAGATAGTATGAAGTATTAGCAACGCTAATGCCTCCTGTACATTCATGAGTCTTTTTCTTTTGTCCATTTCTGAAATATGACCGGCTCTCTATCTATAACTATCTATAACTATCTATATATCTATCTATCTATCTACCTATCTATCTATCTATCTATCTATCTATCTATCTATCTATCTATCTATCTATCTATCTATCTATCTATCTATCTATCAATAACTGGCCTATCTATCTATCTATCTATAACTATCTATCGATCTATCTATAACTATCTATCTATCAATTTAATTCAATTCAATATGCTTTATTGGCATGAATGTCAGGTGAACGATATTGCCAAAGCGTCAAGGATAATACAATTCAATAGTGATATGATAAGAAAAAATACATTTCATTCATTAAACAATTTACAACAATATATTATTACAAAACCGCAAGTATCAAATGTAAAAAGAAAGAAAGAAAGAAAAGAGACCCATGAAGTAGAGGAGTAATCAGAGTGAACTGTGAGGAGATGAACAGCTGTTATGTGTTGTTGTTGTTGTTGTTGTTGTTGTCTATTAGGCTGTGACATGCACTCACATATTTCGCTGCTTCTATGGTGCTGGCACTATTTTCTTCAAGTACATGTTGCATTTTATTCTGGTCAGACAGTGAATCAAAATCTTGGAGTTTAAATGTTATCTTTGTAAATAACTTTGTTCTAAGGTCTTGGTATGTTTGACAGTGCAGCAGGAAGTGTTCCTCTGTCTCCACCTGTCTCTGTGGACAGAGCTGACTCTCTCTCTCTCTCTCTCTCTCTCTCTCTCTCTCTCTCTCTCTCTCTCTCTCTCTCTCTCTCTCTCTATCTATCTATCTATCTATCTATCTCTCTATCTGTAAGGAACCGCAGTAGACAAAAGGCGTTGCTATAGCAACACGTCATGTTTATGTCTACGCGCGAAATCAATAGCGTGAAAATCACTGCATTTTCTATGAGGTAAATATTACCCGCTGGCACTAATGGGTATAAATGTCAATTTTTTGGGCGATTTTTTCAATCTAGCTTCAATAACAACAGAGGGTGCTACATAACCAGGGGGGCACATAACTGGTACGCAGGTACGCATGCGCATCAAAAATCTGAAATGCGTACCGTCACTTGTGTCACAAAGCGCCTTTGCGTACCGAGGTACTTGTGAAGCTTTTCCAGAGTCGGACTCCGTGTGCAAAGACGGGGCGGGGCAGCTGTTAACGTCGGTCTGTACAACGGAATTGTGCCAAAACTACGCCAACCGAGACTCCCCTGTGCACATTCTGTGCCCTGCGCACTCACTGGAGAACTGCTCAAAATCAGCTGATCACAACGTTCACGGCACGCTCAACCCCCCCGACATTCCCGAAGTACTCCACTAGCACCATCCCCCCCCCCGTCGGCGTTCGCGACACAGAGCGCTTCATCACATAACTTTACGTGGGGCCAGAAGTTGGAGTACCAAACACTGACTCCTGGTACTCATCTGAGTACCTCACTGAGAAAGTGATGTGTACCCCTGTACATAACACACTTTCAGGAAAAGTCACGGACTGGGAGACTTGAATATTTTATTGAAAAAAAGTTACTTACAATCAAATAACAGCTGCGGGTAAAATGTACCCGTTGGCGGTTCTAGTGTTAAAGGCAACATTGTATTTTTATTTACTTAACATTGTGTCTATGTAGTAGCCATCTTCTAGCTATGTAAAACATATATTTTTGTTAATTGTTTTTATTAGCATTTTGAGTATTGTAAACCCATATGTTGCATGTTAATAATAATTGTATTTATTTGTTATTTTAAATATAATTTGTTTAAAGGGGGAACATTAGCCTCTTTGCTTACTCTGGCGAATTTACAGAAATGTCTATTAATGTGCACTGTCCCAGCCAAATGTACTAACAAATAAATAAACTAGCAAACTTTAGACTTGTACATTTGATTGTAAAGTGTTGTATATTAACAGGGGCCGTAGCAAAAACTAAGCAGCTCATAGACACAAGATTTAAAAAATAAAATACTTTTTGAATACAAATTTAAAAGATTTTTTCTAAAGATTTTTGAAATACTATTATCATAATCATTATTACTATTATTTGTTGCTGTTGTTTATTGATTCTAAACCATGGTTATGAGAAGTGACGACAGTTCCTGTTTCTGCTTAAGAGATGGGAGTTCCCCCAGTTTTTACACCCCCCCACCTCAAAGAAGGAGCCCCATTCAGCTGTGAGTGTGAGGGGGAGTGTGTAGTTTGGAAATGGGCCACACTGCACATCGACACAAACTCTGATGCTAATGTGGAATCTGTTTATTAAAACCCTTTATCCACGTGTTTAATATAATGGGTCAGTTTGCAGATGCCTGGCCACACGCTCTGAATTACAGCAAACACCCACCGAGTCAGACAACCACCAACTGCATTTCAAATGAATATGTTTTGAAAGCTCACTGGGGGGGGGGAAGGTGGACACTCAGACAGTTGAGTCCAATTAAACAGCCTGTGTGTGTAGGCATTGTGACAGACTTGTAGCTGCTGCTGCCAGAGCATCAAGGGAGTCCCTCAGTGTGTGTTTGCATTATGGAAATGTTATATACAGTAAGTCCTAAACGCCTAAGGCAAAGATTAATTATTCAACCTTTTTGGCATGACATGCAGCGCAATCAAATAGCCTGTTTAAAACACTCAACACAAATCAATGTAAAGCTGGTAGTATTTTGCATATTGTGACAGTATATAATCACACAACTGAGTCTGAGAGCAATGTATTCCCAGTGGGTGGATGAGCAGTGACTATGGGATATTTTCAGTGATTTCGCAGATTTTAAAGATTGCAGAAAGGAGAAAAAGCTTCTTTAAATGAAACCAACAGAAGCATTTTACCGCAGATGGAGAAAAAGCTGCAGAAACCCTGAACTGTGAAAGAGATACTGTGTCGGTTAACAGCTCAGCAACTGTGTCCTATTTTGGAACTTCAGTTTTCATCAGTGTGGGATATTTATATCAGAACAAAGCAAAAGTTCAAGGAGAGTGTGAAGCAAATTCTTTCTACAGATACTTTTGATGCTCGCTTGCTATTTTTTAAATAACAAAACAAGAATCCCAAGATGGAACAAAAAAGTGTGAATCTTTAATTATCAGGTTTTTAGCATCCATCTGCTACTGTTGTTATCTAAGGAGACAATCTGTGCAGACAAAGAGGAGGGATGAGGAAGATGTCCTTTTTGTCTCTCCAGTAAAGCGGATACACCCATGGTGCGCACATGTTTCGCCTCAATGTGACCCAGCAACGGTCTCCTGTAAAATAACAATAAAAGCATTCATATTTCAGGACGATGCTTTGATCCATTTAAGGTTTCATCTTACTTCATGGCCTCTCATATAAACAGATACTAACAGCCAGGCTGTCATGCAGTGAAGGGAAATCTAAATACTTTACAACTGAAAAAAGATATTATTTAATCAAAAATATTTTATATTCTGGGGCGACTGTGGCTGGGGAGTGCTGTCGTCTTTTCAACCAGAAGGTTTTGTCCCGTGCAGTCAACATGTCGATGTATCCTTGGGCAAGATACTGAACCCTGAGTTGCTCCTGATGGCCAACTGTGTGTGAATGTGTGTGAATGTTAGCTTCCTAGAGCAAGTGGCACTGCTCTGCATGAATGAGGTGTGAAAGGGTGAATGATGACATGTTACCATAGTTTCATTGTGAAGTTAGCTTTGAAATTAGTCAGAAATCTGTTCCGGGATTCTAAACAGATGATCATATTGCAACTTTTGGTGTCATTTTTTAAATTATATTTATTATTTACAGGTGCAAATGCGCTGCAACGACCCAAAACATTTACTTTAGCAGAAATGCGCTGCAGCTTAAAAAATGATTCAAATATAGAACCAGCAATATGCCAAAACACATACAAATGAAGAAACATATTCACTAACATGACAACACACGCACATCATTCAGAAAACATTCACCAAGTTGACGAAAATGCTGCTCCGGTATTACTAGGTTAGCTTGGTTGCCAACTAGCGTACAGCAGATCGGCAATAATATCGGAATCATGCAATACAATTGTTAAATAGCTGATAAAAGTATGTTTTTGGTAACTTTCCGCCAACACTGACAGTGATGTTGGTCAACTTTATAATCCCCCCGAACATCAACAAGCGCTCCGGTCCCAGCTGTGTGTAACATTATCAATTAGTGTCCCCTGGTTTTAGTTTTTTTTAGCTTCTTGCAGCGTTTTTTTATTTGTTGTGTTTTCCTTATTCAGGACTTTTAGTAAACGCTGTGCATGTTTCGTCAGGATGGTGAATGTTTTCTAAACACTGCATGTGTTGTCAAGTTGGTGAGGATGTTTATTCTCCTGCGTGTGTTTTGGCATATTTCAGTTTTTATAGTTGCATAATTTCTGATGCTGCTGATGTTTCTCCTAATATAAATGTTTTGTTATAGCGTGTCTGCACCTGTCGGCCACCGTAGTACAGGATGTCAAATGGAACAGTCCATAACTTGAGTTTGAGAACAAATAAAAAGACACCAGTTTACAGCGAATACATTTTTATCTAAATCCGAAAGCTTTAAGAACAAATATTTTTTACACTGACATCATGGAATGACTTCTTATTGACAAAGCGACACGCTAATGGTTATTCAAGATTGCATATTGAGTGATATTCTGCTTTAATAAAATATTATTGATTCCTGGATCAATATTAATATTCTTTCTGCTGTCCCTGTTAATCACCTCTAACCTTTGACCCGCTAACTATAACCTCAGGATCAATTTGGTTTATGATCATGTGATCATTGAGATATTTTCCCTACCATGCACTTAGCTCTCAGAGTCTGCCACACATTCGTATGCCCAACAAGCCAGAGGACGCATCCTTCAGCGGTGAACCCCGCCCTCATCAATCACCCCCCAAGGAGACGCATTTGCAAGGAAGTGTGAATAAACATCGCCTGAATGAATGGAACAACAGCAGTTGCACAAACGTTTTAAGGACGCCGCCGCACACCTCTAACGTCTCCTCTTCAGAATGAGCGATTGCAGACGCCATTCTGAATTCTGATGCTGTCTCTGGGCCACTCAGTCCTTAGGCTACATAAATATTGTTTGGTCAAATAGAGAAAAAATTATAAACCTGCTGCCCTCAATATGTTGTCAGTGGTGGAAAGTAACAGAGTACATTTACTCAAGTTCTGTACTAATGTACATACTGAAGTAGCTGTACTTTACTTGAGTATTACCATGTAATGCTACTTCAAACTTTTACTCCAATACAATTAAAAGATAACTAATATAATTGTACTCCTTTACATTTTTTTAAAAGACTTAGTTACTTTTCAAATACAGATTTTGCATTTAAAAATATGTGATAAACCTTTGACATAATGCATCCCTAAAAAAAGTTACAAAACAGTACAATGATACACTATATTACCAAAGGTTCTTAACAGTAATAATGTGTGTATCACATTGTTTCTCTACAACAGTAAAATGCTGCTTGATGCAACAATATAATAATCATCTAATAATCTCACATACAGTAACAATGACCTGAGAAAATAACCAAAATAACCAAAACTCGAAGGAAAAAACAATATGCATATAGCTAACAGAAGTGTGGCTATTTCAAGTTTGACTACCTAAAACGCTGTATCCTTATGACAATATATCATTCTGACTTTTGTTGTTTAAAGTTGTTATTGTATTGTGTATCACTAAATAAAACTTCTTCTTTATTTAATCCTACGTGTGAAAAGTGTGCAATTCCAAGAAGAACAGACTGCAGCTCTACTTCAAAACAACATAATCATAGCACAGTGTCAGATTTGATGCAGTGTAATCAGTTTGAAAAAGATGCCAGCCTCATCCGTTTCTCACAGTCTTCACACTGCGGTGGGAACTCATGATGAAGAAGTAAACGCTACATCAGTGTCCTGACCGGAGAACAGAGGTGGGCTTTGTTCCTGCTCTGCTCCCATGGAACCCAGTTTGGCTGATGGTAATGGGCTTGTGTCCATATAGAGGGATGCAGGCCATCATGCAACATACAGGGACCCTCCATTAACCAGTTAAGCCCCAGGCCTGTTTTTCAGGTCTCAGGCTCGAAAATGACATTCCCAGAACAAATGACTATATCTTCACTTCTAAAAGGGTTAAATTAATAATCTTTTTTCTCAAAGCAATGATAAACCTGTGAGTTGGATGTAGAAAAGTCAGAATCATTATAGAATTATTATTATTATTATTTAAAAGTAAATTCAGATTGAACATAGTAAAGAAATGTAAATTATAGTTTCCGTCCAAAAGAAACCCATTACCAGTGGCGGCCGGCCCATAGGGGCGCTAGGGGCGCCGCCCCCCCTCTTCCCACATGTTTGATTGTCATTCAAAAATAAAATAAAAAATATATTTAAAAAAAATATTTTTTTATTTTATTTTTAATGAACAAGGTAAATATTATATAGTTGGTATCAGTAAAATGTATAATCTAAAATAATATCTCGTTTAAAATTGTGTTACGATGTCTAAAGTTACTGATAAGTCACATGTTTCCTGCCTGGCCGCGTTACCCTCTCTCGTCTGGGCGCTAAGAAAGGAGCCCTCAGCCCAAGCAGCAGCAGCCAACACATTGCTGACTGTGCTATCTGTAAACTATGCCGCCGAAACATAATTTCAGCCAATCAGCGTCGTCAGATCTGATGGTCATAGGGCGCCAATGTCAGCGCCCGATGCAGTCTGTGAGTTGTTTGGACTCGTATCCAAGGTGACGCTACAGTAGTTGATGAGGATGGCTGCGTGTGCAGGTGGAGACTCCGGACCTCGGTCCCCGCCGCAGTGACGCGTCCTAAAACCCGGAAGTAAACTCCTTCCGGTTCCTTCGACAAAAATGCAATGCAATTTCTCCATAGGATTTTGGAAAATAGCTCGAAATAAGGTCTGTGGTTGACACACATTTAAGAAACGGATCACGTTTTTTCAGCCGGATAATATCCACATGTCTACCCTACTTTTAATTTTCGAATCATAAATCTAGTCGCCAGAAGCAAAATGCTAACGTTATGCTATAAACGAACTACAGCAGGGTCGCTGCTTCAACGTCACGCCGACTTAAGATCCATATTCAAAAATACAGATTCAAAATTGTACAAGTTGAAGCTTTTGTTTTAACAGTTTGCAAGAGCGCAGGTACTTGCCTTCCTTAAACCTAAAGATCTCCATCTCTCTCTCACACACACACACACACACACACACACACACACACACACACACACACATATTATTGTATATAGTTGAGTTTTGACAGCATCCATCAAACTAGATTTTTTGCCTTAATGCTCTGTTTTCTAATATTTCTGTGTTTCTGAACCACGTCTGTGTCTGCATATAATGTTCGTATTTAGTCTCCTGATTTTAAATGGGAATTAAATCATTTGAGTGTTCCCAAAGCACCGGTGTTCTGCAGTTTGTGTGGGCCTACTGTACTGTTGCACAGTTTACTGTAGAAACTATGTCCAGGACAAGGTGTTTGGAAGTTTTGGAAGATTCATAGCTAACCACACTGAAGATTATGGAGGTATTGATCAGTCTTCTCATACCTCTAACATCACCAGAAGTCATAATTTAAGGGGTCATTTCTAAAAAAAATCTTCCGGGGGGACCACCCCCGGACCCCCCCCCCCTGTGGTTTATTCACCATTAAAATAGCCCCACCGAAAATAATTTCCACCAGCCGCCAATGCCCATTACTTATAGTGAAAACCACCCTTGAATGATGGGATAGTAGACTAAAAGCTTTAGGAATCCAAACTATAACATATAATAAGTACCCTGTATCAAGATTGATGCAAAACAAGTGACATTTGACCTTTTTAGAGAGGTTTAGAAAAAAAAGAAAAAACTAATTTGGGTGGATTTTCCATATCTCTGGAACCCATCGGTCGATTTTGATGATTGACATCTGTTTTGAACCGTTAGAGCCAATACAATACAACACAAAACCTAGTACCGCCGCAGATGGACCAAGAAAAGGGAGCGTTTGAAAAAAATGTAATTTTAGGGGGAATAATCGGGCAGTTCTTGTGTGTGTGTGTGTGTGTGTGTGTGTGTGTGTGTGTGTGTGTGTGTGTGTGTGTGTGTGTGTAGAGGTGTGTGTGGTTAAAACATATCAGCTTGCGGTCGCTCTTTAGTCTTTCTAATGATTCTGAAGGTAAACACAGTGAAGGCGGTGCGTGAAAGGCGGTGCGTGAAAGGCGGTGCGTGAAATGCACTGCGCGCTCCTCTTCTCAGAGGCTGAGTTAACCCTCCCGCTGCCTCCTGGTGCTGCAGAGATTTCATGAAGTGATTGGTTTTCCTTCTATAAAACAGCTGCGGGCAGGGGATACTGTGAGTGTCACGGACATGAATTCATAGATCAAGGCAGACTGGTTCACACACTAAGCACCTGTTTTGCCAATCCGGTGCTTAAACAAATAGCTCTACACCCCTGGCCGAAATGTCCTTAAAATGAAGTCCGAGTTCGAAATATATCTCAAATAATGTATGCACTGTAATTTCCTCACATAAACATAACAGTCTACAATGAAATGGTTTTCTCCTGTGTGCTCCACTTCACTTCCTACTTGGCGCTCCGGTAACTATCTCGAAGAAAAAAGAAATAAGTCGGGATAACAGACAACTCCATTCATATGGAGTGGGGCCAGACTAATGTGGAAGAGCAAATGAAATGCTCTCACATTCGTCTGGTTTCCAGTCTATGTAATCTTTGTTTTTAAGTGTTGAATGTAAAAATAATCTAAGATAAATGGGAAAACATTTCAATTGAATTGGCATAGAAAGAAAATGGTGTACATAGACATTAGTAGCCTATAGTATAGTATTATTTGTGGTTTTCAGAAGTATATAGTGGTATTTGGCTGGATAGGCAAACTAGTATGTAATATGTTTAAATGGGTTGTTTGTTACAGATAAAACATGCTGGTGTGTATGAGAAGATTCCACCCAAAAGGACCTCAGACGATCAAGAACAGAGACCACAACCTAAACAACCAAGACTGGACACATTCATGAATCAAACCACACAGAGCAAAGGGAATGCTCTCATCTTCAATTTCATCATCCAAGATGTGCAGTCCTTTTCCCTCTTGGAACAACCTGACTTTCGGAACCTGATTGAGGGTATAAGTGGAGGGAAACGGTCATGTACCGAAAAAGCCTGATGAGAAGAATTGAAGATGGATTCCTTGCCATGAAAGAAAAGCTGACAGAAAAGCTCCAGGCGGTATCATATGTGTGCACAACTGCTGACATCTGGACAGCACACAATCGGAGCTTTTTCGGCATGACATGTCATTGGATAGAGGGGCAAGATCTGGAGAGAAAGTCAGTAGCACTTGCATGTGCCAGAATAAAGGGCCGTCACACATATGTGACCTGCTCCATCGAAATCAGTCGCATTGACCCGAAGACACATTTTGAGTTGTATACACCGTTGGAAAGAGATTCCTAGCTTTCTAATGATATCAGGATTGTTGTTGTACTCCAAATATTAAGCAAAATATGTCACATTATATAATGACTGTCACCGAGTCATCATTTTGAGAAAAAGGCCTTCAAAGTTTCCTCTTCTCTGGAATCCATCGATCTGATTGATTATTAGCGGAGCAAATGATCAAAATACTACGGAGGGAAGATATTTTCGTTTGGATTACTGGTCTGGGGGAAGCTCACGTGTGTGTGTGTGTGTGTATACGTGTGTGTGTGTGTTTGTGTAATTTTACATTTCTGTGTATTGTGTTTGTTTCCCGGGGAAAACACTGAAGAGAAACAGCGGCTGTTGTTATGCCTGCTGTGACGTCAAGTTACTCCGTTTTCCTCTTGTAGTTATGCCGTTACAAGCTTCAAAGTTGTATTTATCATCTGAATTTGCCGAAACAAGTTTAATATTCTGAAAGCCAAGACTTTGTTTATTTGAAATCAGATGAAAACAAACTGTAACGGACCCTGCCGTGTTATCTATGATTACTATACGCCTTACATTCATAATTTCAGCCGGAGGGAGGGGAAGCAGCGCTGCGGAACAGCAGAGTGGCGAGTGAGAGCTGTCATCTTCCCTTTACAAGCTTCAAACATGTATTTATCGTGTGATTTTGAAAATAAAAGATTCATATTCTGAAAGCCAAGACTTTGTTTATTTAAAATCAAACAAAACACCCGAACCCCGAAAAACTATTTTTTTACGCAAATCCACGTATATTTTGAAATGAGCCGTTGCGACTTCCGACTGATTTGATAGAGCGGGTCACATATGACGTCATTGCAGAAAAAATCCAACAAATTCATGAAATGTTTAACATTGAAAGAAAAGTGCAGGCGACAGTCACTGACAATGGCAGTAACTTTGTGAAGGCCTTCAGAGAATTCGGACAGAGGGAGGAGGTTGAAGAAGGCGGTCAAGATGGCAATGAAGATGCTGGGTTTGAAGATGTCGGTACCATTCTTGATGGGGAAGGTGAGGATGAGGGACTCCAGTTTTGTCTGCCTCCACACCATTGCTGTGCATCACACACGTTAAACCTCATTGCCTCTAAAGATCTGGAGCGGGCTGTGCCACAGGGGGCAACACGGAAACTCTTCTACAGTGCCATGGCTAAGTGTTCTGCAATCTGGAATAAGGCTCACAGATCACGTTTGGCGGCAGAGGCAGTGGAGGAGATTGGGAAAATGAAATTGATCATTCCCTGTGTGACATGGTGGAATTCGGAGTACAATGCAGTTCAGAAGATTGTGTCACTTACAGATGCACAACTGGCAGAGGTTTGTGAGCGCCTTGCAGTTCCAAAGCTGCTAGCAAATGAGTTGGCATTCCTGAATGAATATGCAGAAGTACTCAACCCACTTGCGTGTGCCCTTGACCTTCTTCAAGGGGAAACAAAGTGCTTTCTTGGACTTGTAATTCCAACATTGCAGACCTTGAAGAAGAGGCTGTCTGACAAGAAACCTCATGTGCGCTTCTTCTCAGAAGTCATTGACACTGTTATCAAAGCAATCGATTCTCGCTTCCAGAAGTGGTTTTCAAGTCGCGAGGCTAAATTGGCGACAGCATCAAGCCCTCAGTTTCGTTTGTGGTGGCTGCCTTAAGAGGAAAAGGAAGATGTCCGCAGAATGCGGTGGCTGAGGCGTTTAACATGGAACCAGCCGTGAACACAACAGCTGCTGCTCCTGCCTCCAGTGATTTTGGAGAGGAGGATTTCTTCAGCTACGGTCCTGGAGCCAACAGAGGAACCAGCACTGGCCCACCTGAAGAGGTCAGAAAATATCTGGAGGGCACAAACAAGAAGTTGGGTCCACTAGAGCAGGGGTTCCCAAAGTGGGGGTCGCGAGATGATTACAAAAAAAATTGTAAATTAAAAAAATATATATTTTATTTTCTTTATTTTTTTTATTATAATTTTTTATTATTATTAATAATAAAGTGTGCATAGACATTTTTCAGCGGACTAGCCATCTGTATAATTTCCCCGCAGCGAGGCTCCCCCCGTTGACAATCCACTAGCGCAGTGTTTCTCAAACTTCTTCATACCATAACCAATAAAAAAACACTCACGGACCACTAACTCCACAAATATCCAAAAACAATAGGCCTGCTTACCACTCCAACAGTACATAACAGCCTAATAATGACAGCTTAACCTTCTCTACATCGCCTCGTTCACACAATAAATCAACAATACAAATACAACTACAGATTATATAAGCATTTTGTTCAAATGCAATTTAAAATGCTCTCAGGTTTTACACCTCTTATGAAATGTAGACTACATTTATTACGGAGTTTATGTCCGAGACAACAGACTACTGAGAGATATGCAAAATACACCGCATGTAGTACGACACAAACCTCCGCTGTGGATTTTCAAAACAAAATACAGTAAAACTATGGTCGCAGGCCCAAGTTTAACTCTCTGAGGCCTGCATGGTCTGCCTACAAAACAAAAATAAAAAAACGTTTATGCAGCCCCAACAACAGCCTCTGATCATCAACAGACTTCATGCAATGCTTCATCGGATGGATATATAAGATAATAATCTCTATCTCACTCCTAAAACATCTAAATCTACTTTCAGCAAGGATAAATGTTCATGAAATACATCCATTGTTTGTTCTATATGCTTCTTGAAATCCTAAAAAACACATCGTTTTTCTAGAACAGATTACAAATCGCCAGAAATGGTACAAATAAGTGGCAACATGTTTGACGAAGGTGTTGCACTGGGCTATATCATGCAATCGGAAGTGAAACTTAAGCTCGCTCCATTGCGGAGATATTCCCGCGAGAGTGCGGAAAACTTAAATTAATTTACTAGCACCCCCCCCCCCAAAAGAAAAGTTTGGGAACCCCTGCACTAGAGGACTTCCCCACCGTTAAGCAGGTCTTCATTAAATACAACACCACTTTGCCCTCAAGTGCTGCTGTGGAGCGTCTCTTCAGCCATGGTGGCAACCTGTTCACTCCCCAATGCAATCGCATGACCGATGAACACTTTGAGCAGGTGTTCCTGTTACGCTACAACTGCAAAATCACCACTGTGGCAGTAGAGTGAAATTGACACCTGAAACCTGAGATCAAATGTTTTATTTATTTTATTTTTTCTATTCAGTTTTCCTATAATTACATAATGTCCTGCCAACACTGGCAGGACAGAAGGCGACACACACTTTCTAAGCCATGTCCCTCACTCCTCACATCCCAAGCTGTATCCCCAAAAAGTTTATTATGTTATTACATCGTTTCAGATGTTATGTTTCAGTTGTGCTCTTGATAAGCCATTAAAACAGTAAAAAAACGTTCAGTTTCCTTTTGCTTTTGTGTCTCCTGTACACCAAAACATACCCATCTGTGATGGAAAAAGAAAGTATTCCAAAAGTATTCTAAAAGTAATCTGATTACGTTACTTTTTTAAGACACATAACTGTAACTGTATTCGGATTACTTTCAGAGCCATGTATTCAGTATTCAGGAACTGATTACATTTACAAGGTAACCCTCCCAACCCTGCCCATTGGTGAATGAGTGACGCGCAGCCAGAATGCCCAAAACCGGATGCTGGGTTGTAGCTCTCATAGCTCTCATAGCAGCTTGATATGAAATCTCCGTTTTTGACATAAATCTAATGATTGATTATCAGTAATTATTTCAAAGTGACACAGACACATTGGATTAACCTTCAGCAGCGTTTTTATGGTTTTAATGGCATTGAACACAACTTTTGATCAGAAAACAGCAAAGGTAAGACGTCAAGCACATCATCTACCTTTTAAATCCCCCTAGTGGCAGCATTTGTAGTAATGTTTGCATCTTAAGTGTCCTCAAAGCCCAATGCCCCCGGTATCGGGGGCATTGGGCTTTGGAAAATTTAAATCTATTCTAGTAGACCTCAACAATGGAAATATGATCAGTAGAAATGGCCATGACATGGGACATTTAAAGGTTGGTTAACCCAAACACCAGAAGAAATATTTTCTTTCTTACCCATTGTGATATTTAAATGCTTGCTAGAACTCTATAAAATGTAATTGCTCTTACTCCCAACTATTGACCCTTGGTGTCACTTTTAAACAAACTTTATCAAGGGGAAATTAACTTCTTTACTCTGGTGATATTTTATAATTACACACACAGGCCCGAAAACATGACCTATACGTGCATTAATGGAGAGGTGGCAAAGCGGAGACCGCCAGTGTTCCGGCGCCCAGGAGAATTTTGGGGTTCTGAACCTTGCTCAAGGACACCTTGGCAGTGCCCAGGAGGCACACTGGCACTTCTCAAGCTACCAGTCCACACACAGTATTTTGGTCTGACCGGGACTTGAACTGGTGACCCTTCAGTCACCAAGCCAAGTCCCTAAAGCCTGAGATACTGCTGCCCCTAATGTTGTTTTGCAACATGCCGGGTCATTTGATAGACTTCAATAGTTTGATATTGTGTTTCAAACTAAACTAATTTGTTATATACTGTAATCACATTACATTTTTCGGTAACGGAGTAATGTAACGCGTTATAAATTCAGTAATCACACTACAGTTACTAACATTGCGCGAAAATATTACTAGATTCTCCCTTTGACAGACTAGACTCTAGTAGTTATTACATTATTCAGAAGTTTACAGTAACTTTGGATCATAACAAGGGAATAATAAACGGAGCCTCTCTCTCCCTCTCTCCCTCTCGCCCGTCTGTTTCTCATGCAGCTCGCTGACCCAGTGAATGAGTGACCCGACGCGACAATAATAAACATATTTATAACTAGTTTAGCTAGTTCCAGGGGTAGATAAGATTGATAAATGTGATAGGTCTAACTTTTAACAATTTTAAATATTTCTAGTCACTAGAGGGATTTCCGCCGCAGGTTTATATTTGCGCCACTTGTCCACATGCAGCTGTCACAGGGGTTGTGCTGCAGTGCAGAGACATGGCTGAGTCATCAACAGCTATAACTTCGAGGGGTGGAGGTATGCCCATTATTTAAAATTTGTAAGAAGAAAGGACAGGAATGTGACGGTAAGGTGCACTGCTGCAAACACAACAACAAACCTCTCCAAGCACCTGCAAAGGCAACATGCTAACACGAAGCTAGTAGCTAAAGACCCCCGAACCTAGAGTGATGATGTTCAGTGTGTGCCGACTCCGAACAAGCAGCAAAAACTAGAATTGTTGCTGAGGAACGCAAAAGTAATGTAAAGAGTAATGTAACGAGAAAAAAAGTAATATAGTACTTTTTAAAGTAATGAGTAATATGTAATATATTACTTTACTATTACTTTGAGTAACAACCCCCTCACTGGTTATATATTAGACAAAAAATCATGGTTTGGGATGAAACAAGTATGTTTTGTAGGTAACTGCTACGTACGGGTGTTTACATAAGCTACCTAAATTAACCTTGTTAGGTTAACTTGCACAACAGCGTTCTCCTATAGAAAGTTGTGTGTTTGTTTGTTCATGACACATCTAAAGTGTGATATGTATGTTAAATACATTAAGCTAGTTACCTTAAGAGGTAAATTAAGTTAATGTTGCCTTTGGTTTCAAACGGGTTGCAAAAAATGGGTTTATGGGTTAACTCTTAGGCCCCGTCCACACGGAGACGAAAACGAACCGAAGTCGATATCAAAAAAGTCTTGCATCCACAAGGAATCGGCTCAAGAAACGTGTCCGTCCACACGAGACCGCTCGACCCGCTGGAGACGCTATAGTACATATGCCGGGCCTGTAAGTGGCGCTGTACCTCCGCCACAAAATACACCAAAAGCAGCGAATAAGATACCCGAGCATGGTTGCCTGGTTGCCCTTCTGGTTATTCTCCGCGGTGGATTTAGCAACATGTAGTTCATGTAGTTCTCCATGTCCACTTGTTGCTGAGGAGCTGTAGATTTTGCACTAACATCTGTATCATGGTCAGTAGCGTCTGGAGCATGAACGCAACCCTGTGATCCGCCATTGTTGTTGTTGTTGGCGAAACGCATCAGCAATGACGCGGGGGTGAGCAGGAGAGGTGGGGAGAGGCGGGGCTATGATCGTATAGGGCGTACACACGGAGCCGCAAGCGTTTCGTTACCAGACCTTCCCTTTAGGATGCATGTTGGAGGGCTCCGTTTCCTCGTTTCCGCGTCGGCCTCGTGTGGACGAACCGTCTATACGATAAAGAACTGTAGCGGATACAACCCGTTTCGTCTCTGTGTGGACGGGGCCTTAATGTGGACTTTTTCGATCTGTACAATACGGTCACCTGACTCTCTCCTTTACTTCTGTCATAATTACTCCACTAGGGGCAGCCCTGAAAACTGATGCTCAGGGGAACATGAGGCGCCAGTGTAGACCAATTTGCAGTATTTGAAAATGGGTTTAAAAAAAATACTGTTTTTAGGTGGAAACTGAAGCATTTCCCAAAGCCAGGACAAATTACCCCAAAAGGATCCGCGTGGCTAGGTACCACCAGTGATGATTAATAAAATATGTTGTGGAATTTAGGAAAACTTTAATGAACACACCCTAATTGTATATTATGCAAAGAAAAAACTTTGATTACTTTGTTTTCAGAGGGTCCACAGCTGTAGCACGAGTGGTGCAAACACAAACACACACACACACACACACACACACACACACACACACACACGGGTAATTAAGCTTGTCAATCAGTTGCCAATTTACCACCACCCTCAGATCCGGTCAGTGAGCCAGCCGAGCCGGTTCGCAGGCGGTCAAACAGCCGGGCCAGACGAGGGAACAGCTGGCCGCCACTTTCAACTCACTGAGGCTACCTGCCTTGGCATCAAGAGCTAGCGACACACACACATCTGTGCCAAATGCTGCCTGTGGCGGGACGGATGGACAGGCTGTACCCAGACAGCAAGGTGAAGGATCGGGCACGCAACGTGCTGCTGGAAGAGGTCAGCCTTGACAAACCTTTGGCAGTGTCCTCAAACGCCTCGCAATCATCCTTCCAACACTGAGGTGGGGGGACGGGGACAGAGAGAGGTTCAATGGCACTAATAAGGCCCGGGAGACAGGAGACATCACCCTCAGGGCGACCGGCGACACAGTTGGAAGAATGAGGCCACTGCAAGGGTTGGGAGGGTTACTTTAATAATGTAATCCGTTAAAGTTACTAATAACCTGTTGAAAAATGGAATCAGTGACCTAATTTGTATCACAATATAAAATAAATGTAACCTGATTACTTTCCACTACTTTTTGGTTACCTTAATATCAAATGCCACTCAAATAAATACAATAAGATGTTTTTACTTAAGGATATTATGTAATATAACATACGATGTGACCTTAGAAAAGAAGAAACCAAGATGTTTGGGGTAGAAAATGTGTCCTCTTAAATTACAGAAGAGTATTTACTTAAAGTGGACCTATCATGCTATATTTGAATAATATATTGTAGGGCCATACCTATATAAAACATGTCTGTGAAGTTTTTTTTTCAAAATACCAAACAGATCATGCATTTTATCCATGCCTCATTTCGCTCTATTTGCTCTTTTGTAGCTCTGTTTTTGCAAGGGCTGATTCTGTGAGAAGTCTTCTTCGCTGCTTTTGTGGCAGACTACAGCGACACCTACAGGCCTGGCATATGTACTACAGCGTCTCCAGCGCTTTCGAGCGGCAATGGCCGTGGCTTTCTCCTCCTGATAGGTGGAGAGTTGCCCATATAGTCGGAGCTCCCCGTTTCTGACGTCAGAACAATTTCAAATCTGTATCAGTCTGTATCAGCTCCGTTGCAGCCCCGTTTTTAGAGATTTGGGTATGGAGGAAAAGAGAGAGGGTTGTGTTTTCTGACACTTGGTGAGTTCCCTGACACACCGGGGACACATATTCATGTTTAAAAGAGGTACAAAAGTGCATTTTGCATGATAGGTCCCCTTTAAATATATATTATGTTCAACTTAATATTATTGCTTTAATCTAACCTAATACAGTTATGTGATATATGTTGTCATGATACATTTAATTAATGTCAAAGTTTCAGTGTAGTTTACAAATGCTGTCTGAGTTTAAAACATGAATAAAATCAAACACAGTAATTTAGTTAATAAATCAGGTCACCAACAACGTGCAAGAAAATATATTTAAAATAAATAATGGAAGTAGCCTATATTGAAAACCAAAAAGAAATTGCGGGCAGTACATCTAACTAAAATATATTAATCTTTCATTTTAATTTGTATTTGTATTCATTTTAAAATATATGTTCACATTGTAATCCCGCTAGTAATCCCTAACTTTTAGAAATGTCACAGTATTTTTGTATTTAACTGTAAGGGAATACAGTTCCCTTTTTTTGTATCCTGATAACGTAATCCCGTTACATGTAATCCGATACTCCCAGCCTGCTAATAAAGCCTGGGGAGACAGGTGACATCACGCTGCAGGTCGGCGGGCGACACGGTGACACTGGAAGAATGACGCCACTGACATTACAATCTGAAACCAACTGTCAAAGAGTCAGAGAGATGGAGATCAACTGACGGGAATGATATGCAAAGCAGCCGCTGGTGTAGAGGTTGTGATGCATGGATCTGAGGTGGATTGACGGAGAGGTGGAGAGTTATTAAGCCGTCCTCGCTGTGATTTCAGCCGTCTGTGATTTCCTCCTCATCAGCTGATGTCAGTGTCACCATACGGTAGGAGAGCGGTGGGAGAGCGGTAATCATCGTACTGGATGGAGGTGAAGGCAATCAATAGTTGAGTTCAGGAGGCAACGGGGAAAAGACAACCATCATAGAGCTCATCATGAGGCAGCACTGAAAAACTGAAACATTGACTTTATTTAAATGTGTTACGTCAACAAATTTAAATTATAGTCAATGTTTCAGTTTTTCATTGTGTTCGCATACAGCCCTCCAGGACAGTGCGTATAATGAAAAATGATAAAAACTCATAGAAATGGACTCGGCAGCAGCCAGTCCAACTGTCAAAGTGTACTGCATTAGGCCTTTATATGATGCTATATATTATCCCTTTTAAGACATTTACTGTGGAAATTGAGGCTAAGTACGAGGGCAGAAGGGTGAAAATCATTGGCGAGCGTTCTGCATTGCAGACTTCCTACTGTAATTCCCCACCATGTCACCCTTTTGCCTTTTCCTCGCTACATAGGGCTCCTGTGATGACAGCTATTAGGACTCTGAGGGGGGAATAGTAAAAAGAGCTTGATTTAAGGACTCACAGTTTTTCCAGAGCAGCCAAGCCGTAGAAGGAGCCGTTCCTCAGCAGGGAGATCTTGTTGTTGCTCAGGTTTCTGTTTAGGGCCAGAAGATATGAGGGAGAGGAGTTAGCATACAAGATGAGTGAAAGGAGGAACAGGTAGCACCTTTTATCCACTACGCTCCGAACTGTGGAAACATCAGAGAGGCCAACTCTTTTTAAATGACAGCTAAAGACAAATCGTTTTAGATAAGCTTTTTATTAGCGTTCTAATCTTTATTATTTATTTTATGGGTTTTTACTTATATTATTTATTTACAGTTTTAAAAGTGACATTCTCTTTTAGTTAGTCTTTTAATCTTTTGACCTTTTTAAAGCTTATCATTTATTTAGTTTTTATTATATCTTTCTTATTTGGGTTTTTTAATTTTTTAATTTATTTATTTATTTGATAGGTTTTTATATTTTATTGTGTATTCATTTGTCTTATGTCTTCCTTTATGTTTAGATGTGTACTTATATTAGTTATTAACAGTTATAGTAGTGGCATTCCCTTTTAAGTTGGTCTTTTAATATTTTTTCCTTTATTATTCATATTATTTATTTCGTTTTTATTATTACTATTTTATTTGGTTTTATTTATTGATGTATTTTATAGGTTTTATATTTTATTGTATCTAATCATTTTGTATTATGTCTTCCTTTATTTAACAGAGGGATCAATATTCATTTTATTGCATTTCATTTGTATTATCATACCTTTTACCTCCTTGTGTCCCTTAAACTGTTAAACTTTTAAGGGTTTTAAGGTTTAAGGATTTACCATCTGAATTTGTTGTTTAATTTGTGATGTGTGCCATGCTGTTAAAGCACGTTGAGCTGCTAAAAACGTATCATTATTTGTGAATATCACAAAAATAGAGCTTTAGGGGGGGGGAGTACTAATAAATTGTTTATCCTCTGTCAATAAAAATAAGATTTATGTGTTATGAGATTGCGCCTGTAAATGACTCATCCCGCCCTGTTTATGGCCGTTTGTGGTTAAGATGGGTAATGATCCAAACCCCCACCCTCCAATCCACCGTGTCAAAATATCCGCCTAATACAAAAGCTGAAAGAAACGCTGGTTCAGCACAATTCAATCATCCATTGCTCGCATTACAACAGCAAACAAATCGATGAAGCGCACCACAGGGATCTTTAGGCGATGGACAAATATTCAGGGGCGATGCATTGCCTCTATTTTGTCTCTATGTTTCTTTTTTTAGATGAATTAGGTCTATGCTGAATGGTTAAATGTTCCTCCAGTTGGACAGGACTTCCTGCTGAGTTTGGGACTGGCAGGCACAAACACAGAGTCATGTCCCATTATTCAACACACTGGGCCTTGAGCTTTCTCTTACAAACACCAGTGTGAGAACACAAACAAAAACACAGTCGCATAAAGACCCACAAACTCCTACACCGACATTATTATTCTTGTGTGGTCTTTCTCAATATTAATTCCATAAAACCTATGACCTTGATCATCAGTACTCCATTTTCACGTTAGCCTTTAACCTAACTGCGACTGATGGAGCTTTTAAAAGAGATAATTTAAAGAGGATATCTTTTTCAAATGTATTGGTTCATATTTGTATTTTATGCCTCTACTGTCATAGTTTGCATGCATTAATGTCCAAAAAGGTCGTTGTTTTTCTCAAACCAGAGCCCACTCTGCTCTGATTGGTTAGCTGGCAGGCTCTGTTGTGATTGGTCAATCACTTAGAGATTTCTTGGATATGTCCCGCCCCCTAGCATATCACATGCAATGTGTTGGAGAACAAGTCAATAGAAGTGCAAGTGTTACAGATGTCACTTTGTAACGGAAGTAAACAAAGCAGTCCAATGGAGTCGTTCAGGATTTCAGTCTTTGCAGACCACATGCACAAAATCCTATAACACACTATAGATTAGGGAAAAACCCCAAAAAGCGTAATAAGGCCCCTTGAGACAAATGTTGAACCTTGCATTATCCAATTTTCAGATTTATTTTCTGGAAATCTATTTAAGTTACAGTATATTAAATGATTGATTGAATGATAAGTACCTTATTTGTATATTCAAACTGATTTCAAATAAATATAATAAATATTCTTAATTTTGTATGTAAGCAATACATTTGGGAAGTAGGTGACTTCAATCAATAACATTTTCACATTATTTGCTGAGGGGGGTCTCCACTTAGCAGGAGGTGTAACAACACCAAATAATAAATACACACTACAGTACATACAGTGTGGTGTTGTGTGGTCTAACACGTCACAGTGTTATCAAAAGGCCTGTGTTGCCTGCTGCTCGAGTGCAGGGAAATGTCAGAAGTCTCCTCTCCCTTCCAGCTATTCACTTGTTGGACCAAATGCAGTGATACAACAAAACATCACAGCACCACCAATCTTTTTGTGTCAATACCTTACATCATGAAAAAAAGAAATATGATCACACTAAATGATACAGAAACAATGAATGTAGATTTATGGCAGTTATGATTTGCGGCCTCCATGACCGTAATTTATTTTAGACCAGTTTCTCTCAAGAGATTCCTGTTTGTATCATTTTTTAAAGCTCTTTTTGCCACTGTGAAATATGTCTTTAGTCAGAGAAAGGTGACTCAGTTCTGCACACCTATCATTCATAATTTCTTCGATTTTTTATTTCTACTTCACTTACCAGCCTAGAGTCAAAACTAATTCCATGGGTTTGGGGTATTGAAGCCTTGATAATACTTACTTAACCTTAATGCTGAACTTATCAATGTGTATAATATCTGCATGGATTAGTTGACCTTGACTAATGTGAAAGTCTCTCGTAGTGACAAAGAAGGATAACATCGATAGGCTCATTTTAGAAAGAGTTACTGTGACATCGCCAATTGTTTTGTGGCCTACTGTTTGGAGCCTTGGGATTATATTTTGGCTATCTTTGTTTTTGGCCTTTGTCATGTTGTTTTTGTTTAGGAAACAAACATAACCCAAAGGGGTGGAGCTGTTAGAAAATGTAAGAATTCACTTTCATGAACTGAAAAGACAGTAAAAAGGTTTCATTGTCTAAGACACATGTGTCAAACTCAAGGCCCGGGGGCCAAATCAGGCCCTTGGTGGATTTAATTTCGGCCCGCAGGATAATTTCTAATTACTATTAGATCTGGCCCGCCGGTATATTGCACGCACACATTCACTCAATCCTGAGGGTCTCCTCAGCTCAGAGCCTGACCCCAAACATTGATGAACTTGCACCCAAGATGAGATGCCAAGTATCTGGCTTGAACTAGCATCACAGAGCAGCAAACTGAGTTTAAATTGATCTTTCCTTCTGCACTTTTTTCTTGAGACAACAGGGCATGTTTTTTTTTTTCTTTGAGGGAAATTGTTTTTTTGAAGCTGTTGTTGACCTGTGGAAAAATGTAATCATAAGAAATGACTCTGGAAAAGCTGCAGATAGAGCCATAAGAAATGAATGCAACTGATTATTTAATGTTTAATGCTGTTTTTATAGGCAATAATTTAAGCTTTGTTAGTTCCAGGTTTAATATGTGCAATAAGTTCATTTCAATAAGTTTTGCAATAAACATTGAACCAGTCCGGCCCTCGACTAGTACCCATTTTTTTATTTTGGCCCACTGTGTATTTGAGTTTGAAACCCCTGGTCTAAGACAAAAAAAGGACACCCCAACGGACTACACCCTGGTAGTGATTTCTCAATCACAAGGTGTTCCCTGAGGCATACACTGCTTTATCGTCAATTTTACCCTAAATGAGTCCATCATGTACATAGGAAAATCATGCCTTAATTAAAAATACTTGGAACTAGCATTTAAGATAATTTACTTGAAAATAAATGTTGACTGGTGTACTAAATCGAATTAGAAGGTTCATTTTCTCAGACTTCTACACTACTGGACCTCTTTTTGCAACCAGTAGAGGTGCCCCCTGCTGTCTGTTAAGGATAATGCAAATTTGAGGCAATTCCACATTGGCTCCCCTTATGGTTTAGCCAGCATTATTACTAAAAATGACCGCACTTTACCGCAGCTCGCTGAGCATTTTAAAACAGGCAAAGCATGCCAGCTAGCTGTAGGCTGCCAATGTTCCGGTGTGTTTTGGGTGTAAATATTGCTCCTTAATTAATCATGAATATTTATATAGTTTACATAGTAAAGAAACTTTTCAGGGGCTTCTTAAGGGCTTTAATGCACTTCCTGAAGGCTTGGAACAAAATCGGTTTAATTTTGTATCTACATTTCTAATGACAGCAGTTGAAGATATATAGTAGTGGTGATGGTAGTATAGAAACTATGTGTTTTGAAAGTGTTATCAAGCAGGAACACTGCAATATTAAACATATAATAAACTGCTGATAACTATTGCTGTTTGTTTTGCTGTTAAGGAGTTCATCCTGGTTAAACCCTATAGAATATGTTTTCTCTCTCACACACACACACAGGCACACACACACAGACTTTCATACAAAGTTGTAAGCTACAGTACAACAGGCTGAGCAGCTAATGATTGATACTGCGCTTATTCTACCGCCCAGATTCACATCATTTTAAATACACCCCGGATGGCGTTTCTAGATTTCATATCTGCTGAAATATTGATTGCTTCAACCAGCTCTTAAATCATCCACTGCAGAGCCGCTCTATCCCGGTGCCGCTGAGGATGTGATCTGCTGGCAGGAGCACTTCTTTGCATGTGTGATGCACATACGCACGCACGCACGCACACGCACACGCACACGCACACGCACACGCACACGCACACACACACGCACACACACACACACACACAAGGTCAGATCCCTTTCGTTGCCCTCCCCCAGCAGCGTCTCATCTCCTTTAACAAGTCTCTGGCAGTGATTGGTCAGGTTTAGTCAGAGAGGGGTAATTGGGAGGTGTCACAAGCCTCTGTGACGACAGAGAGGTCATTATGGCTGCAGGGGACATATTATGATAAGGAGTGGGGTCCCACACTGAAAATGTGAAGATTCACACACAGCACCAATAGACATGAAAAATAAACTCGCAAAAATTACCATTGTGTTCAATTTGGTCACAAGAATGTATGTACATTTGCACTAAATATACAAGAAAAATACACAATTTGCACAATTGGCATTACTTCCGGTAAGTTTCCCTTACATTTCACATGTGAGTATTTTGGGAAAGTACCTATCTCTCCCCAGAGTGATAACAGTTGTCTAGGCACTAAAAGCAGGACTGAAAATAGGAAGTCCACCCTCAGCGAAAAGCCAGGATGGACACAAACTTGTGTCAGCAAATTCATGTCAACATTCAAGAATGTGTTTACATTTGGGTCAACCCCAAAAGCACACTTCTGAGAATATCACTCTCAAAAACTTCAGAATCAAACAAAGAGCTAGTGGCCGAAACAGTACAAACATAAAAATGCTTTGTGTGCAGGAACATTTCAACAGAAGTGTAATACACAGGAGATCCATCTAATAGTATTAGACAAGATAATAAGATGATCACTATGCCGTGCGTTGCTGAGTTGCAGTTGCTATGTCAGTAAAGCATGCCATTCTTGCGCACGGAAAATGCAGATAACAGTAATAACACTGGTGTATTTACTGTACCACTAAAATGTTACAAAAAAACAATTTGTCTTCGATTACAGAACTTAAAGGTCCCCTATTATACTGTTTTTCATCAATATATTATAGGTCTCAGATATATACAAACATGTCTCGGAAGTGTTTGGCTCCAAATACCAAACAGATCATTGTAGCATCCCATAATCCCCTCTGTTTCAGCCCTGTTTCCAAAGTGCTGATTCTGGGTCTGTTACTTTAGATGAAAATAAGGAGCCCCTCCCCACGCCCCTCTGAGAGATATTTGGTTTAAAAATAACACAATGGTGCTCTAGGAGGAGATTCAGGTGATAAGGTGGCGGGTGTTACCTTGGTTGGTTATTGGCTAATAGTTACACAAGCCAAAACATCGTTATGACATCATAAAGTGGCCACAATCTGATCAGCTCATTTTCAGACAGGTTTTTACATAAATGGATCAGGACAACAAGAGAGAGAATATTTTTTCCTGAAACTTTCAGAATCTCTTTACACAGAGGGGACACATGTTTATGTATAAAATACATGAACATTTTGATTTTGCATAATAGGTGACCTTTAACTAAATCTTGATTCTCATTTTAATAGTTAAAAAGTTAATATAACGGCATACAAACAAACCTGCTACCCCTATATTTAGCTAATAGCATAACCCGCGTCTTTCTGGGTTAGTACTATTTGTAAGCAATAAATATGGACGTGATAACCGTGCCAAAACACATTGGTATGCGGACAAAATTAAATCCAAGATTTTGGCTTTTGGTTGACACGATCTTGTTTTTTGTTGTAAACAGAAGGTGCAGGCTGAATGCTGAACAAGAGTTTTTGAAGTGTCCAAATTGTTACAATTACATTTTAAGAACTGAAAACACACTGCAGTGTATGCACTGAAAGGGTTAAAGTTGACAAACTGACAAAATCCAGACCAGGCTATTAATACAAAGTAGCCGAGCCCTAAACCACACACTGCTTCTCCGTCTATTTAACTGTTAAGATTACCATATTTTACAAAACAACAATCATACTGTATTGATCTAACAATTGAGACCGTAATTAAATGATGAAATATTTTCCTAAGATAATGAATACAATTATCATTTAATAGACTTCCATTCAATCAGATTTCTTAGTCACCTTGCTTGCTTTTAAAACCAAAGCATGTTTAAGGCCCTTTAAGGCACAGTGAGGTTGTCACTAAGTAGTAAGCATCAAACAGGAAGTAGGCATTCGGGAGCTTGTAAAGTTCAGTGCAAAACATCTTTCTTTTTCCACCAATCAATCAGAATAACTGCGCTGTGTGAACCCACCACAAGATTTACAGGCAGCCATTTAGAGAGGCAAGTGAGTAAGCAACAATTCATATGGATTTATATTGTTGTAGATCGGGATCGATATCCTTCTGGGGTTCTGTCAGTTTGGATTCATCTTGGCACGAAAACTGCAGCATGGAGTCAACTGTACACGGTGAGAATGTAGAGTCAATTTCAGCATATTTCACTCACAGAATTATTGAATAATAATAGTTTCTCACAACAGTTTCAGAGACCCAGTGGAGTATATTTATCCATGGGCCTTAGTTTAAAACAATACAATTTCAAGTTCTTTAAAAACTGCTTTTAAAGCCACAAATGGATGGTTTGATGAAGTGAAGGTAGTCAACACTGAGATCATGAGATACCAATGCTGTCGCTGTGTTTTGTCCAGTGGCGAGCCGTGACTTTTATACCTAGGCCCTCTGACCCCCCCTCAGAGAGGGCCTAGAGGGCCCTGGCGGCTCGCCACTGGTTTTGTCCCAGGATACCCTTCTGTTCCGCAGACCCTACACCTCCCTCAGCGGACGTCCCACTCAGGGACAGGCAGCGTGTCCTGTGCTATGCTGTGCTGCACTTGTGTGTGTTTGTGTGTGTGTGTTTGCTTGTTGACCTCTGCCTGGCTATTTCAGGCTTCTGCATAATGTCCAGGAAATCACAGGGAAAACAAAATTGAACATTATGTAAACATTCCATGACAAACTTCTGGAGCATCCGTCCAACTCTCTATTTACATTATCAATTATGTTCTCCACGGATAAGCTGCTTTCAACGAGGGACTCGGTATTGTCTGCAGTGTGGGCTGCAGCAAATGGTTTATGTCATTTGCTCACTGTGTGTCAGTGCTAGCCCCAGCCAGATGTGCACAACAGGACATGTGACCACAACAAATGTGGCACTTTTACAATTCTCCCATATGGCACTGTTAGTGAGGAATTGGCTTTTCATGAGCTATAAGCAAAGTTCATATAGTTGGATAGTTTAATACTCATTTTTGTTGTTCCAATTAAACCAACATATTCTCAAACTTACAACGTATGTAAAGACATTCTTACCTTTTTTGATGATTGATTATTATTTTAATCCTTTTTCAAGCAAAGGCTAAAAATGTGCTGGTTCCAGCTTATCAAATGTAACAATTTGCTGCATTTCTTGCTCTGTCATGAATGGAAACAAAAACATTTCAAATGTATGGTGGTTTGCCAGACAAAACAAAGGATTTGAAGATATCACCTTAGGATTTAGGGAGTGCAGATGTTCATTTTTCAATATTTGATGACATTTAAGAGACAAAGTTATCAACCTATTAATTCATCATGAAAATGAAGTCACACTTTGCTTCTATATTAAGCTTTGAGGCTACAGTGGAACTGTTTAACCTGTTAAGCCCTGAGCCTGTTTTTCAGGTCTCAGGCTCGAAAATGACATTCCCAGAACAAATGACCATAACTTCACTTCTAAAAGGGGTAAATTAATAATCTTTTTTCTCAAAGCAATGATAAACCTGTGAGTTGGATGTAGAAAAGTCAGAATCAATATAAATGTTTTTATTTTAAAGTAAATTCAGATTGAACATAGTAAAAAAATGTAAATTATAGTGTCCGTCCAAATGGGGGTCATTTGGGTGGATTTGGGTGGATTTGCCGTTTCTCTGGAACCCATTGGTCGATTTTGGTGATTGACATCTCTTTTGAACCGTTAGAGCCAATAGAGTCGAAGGAGAAGTTCCACATACACACACACGTTACCATTGAGGAGTGAGAGTGACGCGCACGCAGTCGAAAGCTATGTTAAGCTCTGAAAACTGAAACCTAGGCTCAAACTAGTAAATATGAAGATGGATTATCAGTAATCATTTCAAAGTCACACAGACACATTGGATTAACCTTCAGCAGCGTTTTTATCGTTTTAATGCCATTGAACACAACTTTGATCAGAATAACTGCTAAGGTAAGACAAATTGGCCATGTTTGCTCCGTAAAGCTCCGTGTTGTGATGTCTGTGTTCGCTTCCCCTGTCGCGAGTTCTGATCGCTCAGAGATGATACTTATATTTCTGGAATCTGTGGAATCTCAGCTTGCTAATCGATATCGTTATATTGTTTGTGCAGATCCGATATGTAATAAGGGTATTTATACCTAGAGTTCTGTGCTAAGTGCGTTAGCATTTCTTCGCTCAGGGCTCATTTAGACGCTTCTTGTGAGACTTGTGTTTTGTTTCGGTAAAAATGGTTCGTATCGTCAGTTAGCTGAGTTTCTTCCCGTTAAGTGGGTATGACACATTAATAGGTTTTTAAATGTTAAGAAGCCCTGAGACACAGTTTCGTGAAGAAAAAACCCGCAGCTCCCGCGGGCGGTGGCCTCCGGGTTGAACAGATTAAACCCACCATGCAAGATCCATATCACTTCCTCCCTCAAACAGGAGCTCCTTATTTTGTCCCACCCCCCCCCCCCCTTGGCACAGCTGGGATATTTCTGTGCAGTCCAACCAAGAAGTCAACCCTCTGGAAAACTAGCCAGCTGCCATGCACAGGAGGACCAAATGGAATGAAGATCACAATGTGAACTATTACAAACATCTGGATCCGCTGGCCTCAAGGTTTCTAGCCACTTCTCCTCAAAAAGCAGAACTCTCTATTATTTCAGGAGATCGAGTTACTAGACACAGCTAACCAAAACAACATATTTCATATCAACTAAAATTGACCTTGGACAGGAAACAGACATCACTCTACGTACAGATGTGTGCATTAATAGAGCTCACATGGTCTGGAGATGACAGAGGCACATCTGCCTGGGATGCTTCCCTTTGCTATATGAGGAAAGGTCACAGATGTGTTAAGAGTATAACATGTGAATGCTTCAGCTGAAACTACCAGTCAACACGTGTATGGTTGTTCATTGTTAGAAAATATTGCTTTAGAACGTTGAAGGCTCTACCAAACATCACACTGCAGTTTAAAGCAAAATATACTTTTTGAACAATTTCAACCTTTCAAAGACGTAGCAACCTCCTATTCTTGACAGGAAGGATGTGGGCAAATGGTAAATGGGGTCACAACAAGAGTTTGGGTCGGATCATATCACTTTGAATGGAGTCCTAAAACCTGGAATTGACTTGGCTTATTACCACTTCTGGTTTCCCCATCAACATTTATTTTTAACCTGTTTGTGGTTCGATGCCTGAAATAAGGTCTGTGTTTGAAGCTTCAATGTGTCGGCGGTTGCTAAAAAGGGACTAAATAAATCCGTCTTTAGCTTAGCGATGGTGATGCACAGCAATGCGATAGTTTTACTACTGTCGACTGCATTTACAGTAAAATAATCACAAAGTGGTGTTTACATGTGGACATTAATATATCATAATATATATAAATATCATAAAGGTGTGTTTTCCACAGAGCTTATTTTCTGCAATATACCAACATTTTGGTCAAGGGATCCCTAGCAATGCTAACTTTTGGGTCAGCCTCGAAAAATACGTGATCATTGCAACTCTCATACTTACCATATTATTGTGGGGGAAACTTCTGAAGCAATTGGAGTCAGGACTCAGAGAGACACGAGGAGAGCTGGAGCTTTGATGACAAACACTGACGGTTTATTTGGAGCTTCGGCCGGAGAATTCACACGACATCTCATGGGCCACGAGTTGACCACACGGTTGAGATGCCACAATCAATTCTGAAGAACTCTACCCCAGACCCATGTATTTAGCTAGTTCAGAGAGAATAATCCACATTGTGCATAACAAGATAGAACCATAACACCTCTATCAGCTGAAGCCAACAGGCAGGAACAGGGAGACAAAACACTGAGAGCACAGCGGCCAAGGTTGCGGGTGCCTGTGCTCAGTCAGAACAGTATGAACTGATAAACTGGGTCAAAGTTATGGGCCTTGGAAAATATTTCCCCAACAATTATTGTATTGTTCTCTTAGCATATTTAAATGCCAACAACTAAAATGGGTTTGACAAGGGATTAAAACGTGGATCCAGATTGAAAATACTATTAAACACTTAAGCAATATCTTTTTCCGTCTCTAGCTCCAAAAACCAAATGAGATAGATGCTCTTAATAAGCTAGACTATGTATCATTAAATAATTGACCTACAGCCAAATCATTTGAGGTTTTTAAAAATACATATGAAGCAAATATAAAGACATGTTCTCAATGCCTTACATCAACCTGTAAGTACATGGCTGGAGACATGAGTGGTCTTCAGCTCATCATGTGATGTAACCTAATCCATGAATTGCATGTGTTTGAGGTAAGGTGACATTCATACATATGAAATGAAAGGATATGAAAATAAATAACCATCCCAAAACACAGCATGCATACACACACAAACACACTGGCTGATAAAAGCCCTCCGAGGTGTCACACTGTGATCACACCCTGCAATAAAAGCAAGACACATCAGGGTTTTTAATCACCCTGTTTTACAACAAGTCAGAAATCAGGGAGAAGAAAACAAGCAGTGAGTTCCTCAGCTCTGCTCTCAGATGTATGACCCTTTAGATAACTTATATTGACTCATTGGTGTAGGAAGGAGTCAGGGATAGTAGAGCAGTATCCTAGAGACACTGTGTTTTCCTAACCTAATGTTTTTAGATGGTAAGTCTAGGATTCGGCACATTCTTGGTCTATCAAAGCCGTACACAATTTACAGACTTCTCTTTATCCCCATGGTCATGAACTCTCGATCAGTGAATCATTATTCCTTTAAGCAAAACTGATAAGCTGGTTCTCTAAAGCACGCCCCAATGAACGGTAGTTACTGAGCTTTTCAGACAGCCGATCTGAAGGCCAGTGGCTCTCTGAGTGATGTATCAATACACATCTGCAGAAGCCCGGAGGAAGCCTTGACAAAATACAAACCCTTCGCTTGTAAAGAGATTCATCAATAGCTGCTTAATAAGGAGGCTGGCGGATTCCAACGTGCAGCAGCATTAAGGATCGGCCCTGACCTCAAGGTTCTTCTCTAGCACAGCATAACTCAAGGGCAAATGTTCGTGGCTTTAGCTATCGCAGAATGGAAAGTGCGTGGAAAGTGTATTACACCCTCTTGGGCTTAACCCACTGATATTGGAGTGCACTCACCTAAAGAGGAACCTTTTGCTTTCTTGAAATCTTCCATATCACTGGAGACAGAAACCAACAGAGGCACAGAGAGAGATGGCATGGCTTGCTCGAGATGGTAGATACAACGTATTCTACAGGGGTCATTTTGGTCACGTCTCTTTAGATTATCAGCCAGTCCTCAATGTATACGTGTGACGTATCATTTATCGCATTTGTCACCCTCAAAGTGTGCGTGCTCACAGGGTTTGTCAGCGAGGCAATGCACAGGAGGGGCTGTGTGTGCATGTCAATTAAATATTCATGCCCAAGTACTCAGAACTCTGAAGAGGGGAGAGCACAAACAGCACCTCGGCAGACGAGAAAAAAAGCCCCAAAGGAATAACAGAAGCAAAATAAGGGGAGTGAATAAAAGAGGAGGGGGATGTACAGAATTATATTTATAGCTAAAAAATAAATAAGATCAGGGAATTCAGAAAGGCATTTTATGAAAAGTAAATTAGGTGTTTTCTGACATACCGATGTGTGTACACGAAGATGAACACAGATCTATAGCCTCTTTTGATCATGCTATCTGATGACGATATCAAACTGTCCTCCCATGGTGCAGCAGCACATGATGCAAAACCAGCAGCTACTTCACAGCCAAGCTTCCTCTGTTGTCTCCTGGGTCTGCTGGAATGATGACTAACATGTTCTGGTAGTGGTTTGGAGCCAGCCACGGCCCGGATCACTCCCCTCTAGACACCGCAAACAGCCCCTCCTGTCTGTCTTTGAAAGGATAAACCTACGGAGCAGGCTACTTTAAGCCAAACACCTCCAGATTTGGGGCCAGCCTAGACCATATGCCCTTGTTTTCTCACATTCTAAAAGGGGAGCTTTGGAGGTGTCTAGCGTGGCACCTGAGAATATGCCAAGTAGAAAATACTTTTTTGTATTTCATGACCTCTGACAAAAACTGTAACTATTGGAAACTTTTAACTGGAGATTTGTCTTTAAGGCTTTTTGCCAAAGTTCATTGTATTGGCAAAATCTGAAACCAAAATGATTTGTATTTTTATTAAAGTAGAACAAAAAACTACATATAAGTAAAAAGTCATCTTGAAAAATAAAAAAAATAGATAAGGTTGACAAATATATCTAGTTTCAGGAGCAGGGCCACCCCCTAATCACCTGCTAGGATACTTAGTGCTTGTGTGTCTCCAATTTCACAACCCACCCTCTTTTCCCTTCCATTTATCCATTACACCTCATACATTATCTTTACCCACATCCCTTCATCCATTTGACTCTTTATGCATCCCTTCCTTTATCTATTCATCCCTCCCATCCTACATCCCTTAATCCATTCATCCCTTTAACCCTACATGCCTTCATTAATTCATCTCTTCATCCCTCCATATTTCCCTTCCACCCTCATCCCTGCCTACATTCCTTTGACTCTCCTACGCCTCCTTTCCTTTTTCCATTCTTCCCTACCTCCCTATATTCCTCCCACCATACATCCTTTCATCCCTTCCTACATCCTTTCAATCCTTCATTCCTTGCCTCCTTACACCCCTATCTCCATTCATCCTTCCC
The DNA here is from genome assembly GCA_031216635.1 of Dissostichus eleginoides. Taxonomy (NCBI): domain Eukaryota; kingdom Metazoa; phylum Chordata; class Actinopteri; order Perciformes; family Nototheniidae; genus Dissostichus; species Dissostichus eleginoides. Next base: position 5,083,497 of record CM062278.1, on the reverse strand, counting down.
TCCCTACATCCCTTCCACCCTCATCCCTCCGTCCCTTTGACTCTTTATGCATCCTTTCCTTCAGCCGTTCTTCGCTACCTGCCTGTATCCCTCTCACCCTACCTCCCTTTATCGACACAATACATCATTCAGCCCATTATCCGTCCTTTCCTACACTCTTTCAACCCTTCATCCCTGCCTCCCTACACCTATTGTCTATTTATCTCCCCTACATCCCTCCATCCCTTTATCCCTTCATTGCTTCTCGCCTAAATCCTTTTGACCCTTCATCCTGCCTCCAAACATCCCTTCCACCATCATCGCTCCCTCCCTACATCCATTCATCACTACATCCCTCCACCCTACATCCATTTATTCATTCATCCCTTCATCCTTCCCTCTACATCTTTTCAACCCTTCATCCCTGCCTCCCTATATCCTTTCGACTCTTCATCCTTACCACCCTACATCCCTTTCATCCTTATCCCCCCCTGCTTTGATCCCTTCATCCGTACATACCTCCTTCCTTACATGCCTTCCTCCTGGCTCCCCTTATCTCTTTAAATGTAATCTGGTGGATACTTTTTTCTTATTCTAGGTACCGTCTGCAGGATCGTATTCAGATTGGGCAGAAACACGCCGGAGATAGAACCCCCCACCCTGAGTCTCCCTCTGCTTGGACTTCAATTTGTCCTCCAGACCAGCCGAACAGATGACTTCTCTATCCTTTTTTATCCCTTCCACTTACATTCAGTATCTACTGTAAATCAATCTTTAATCACCCTATTGCTGTGGCGTTGTCTTTGCCATCACCAAAATCTTTAAGAACAATTTAGACAAAAAAAGATTTGTTCGATGCATTTGTGCAATCGCACATTGCAGCTCCTGGTTCTAAAAACAGATCCTTCGTTGCCTGAAAGTCTCTGCCTCAGTAGTTGATTTTACCACTTAGCCTGTGACCAATTCTTTGAAACAGATAAATGGCTCTAGCACATGCACAATCCCACAACCAATTACAGAAGCAGTGGCAACTAAACAGCTGGAATAAAGCATTGAAGCTTTCTTGCTAAAAACAACTGCTGCAGACGTAAATGACTAATGTGCAACCATTTGCATAAACATTAGTGATATTCAGAATATTCTGTTGCACCGAGGTAGAGAGTACCAAGAGGAAAGAGAGAGACCCTGTTGTTAGAGCCATGGACTTGGAATACTCTGCAGAATTGGGAATTAATTACAATATAATATGTTTTAATATATTTCTTGCTTTTTCCCCGATGGTCTGAATTAGTTGCTAAATTTATCGTTAGTAGAAGGCTTGGAGGAAAATGGAAATCAATCTGGTTATCTTTGTGACCACGGCCCCACCGATAAACCACTTGGAAATTATGTTGGGGAGGCTTGAAATGATGTCTAATGCAATTGTAAAATAATAATCTTGATTATTGTTCTGAATCTTCTGCTGGAGGTTCACTTAAGGGATACTTAGGGTGGCCGACAGGTGCAAACGCGCTTCAACAGCCTCAAACATTTCCATTAGGAGAAACGTGCTGCCGTTTAAAAAAAAAATGATTTGAGGGGTTTCGTTCATGCAAAGCTTTTTGGGCCATTGTAACTGATGGCATTTTGTCAGCGTAGACACTACTGCAATAATATCATCCAAAGTTTGAGTTGTTTTAGGAATGAACCAATCATAATAAAAGGGCTCAAATGTGAAAACCACTCATATAGATTTTCTGGCAAAAATAATTATTTAATATACATTTTAGGGACCAACAATGACACTGTAAATGAATTAATCAAATCATTGAAACACAGGATTCTACTCCTGTGACAATTGTCTAAAAATGAAATGATAAAAAAAACAATCCAAACCCCACATATTAGGCTGGCTTGCATTTTTTACTTTTCCCCTAATATAATGGCTATGTGTGCTTTCAGAATAGCAACCCAAAAATAGGGTAAAACAGCAGCAGTTGTAGAGCTTTGTAAGGAGTTTGTGAGCAGTTGTGTAGGTGCACAGTGTGTTTCGCTCTGCATGCAGTTCCCCTCCATGAAGAGACTCCGAGACTCAGCTACAATCAGCTGTTACTGTGCATCACGCGCTCCCGACCAAACAACCTGTTAGCAGCAGTCACATCATCTCAATCAAACATTTCCCATTGCCACATTCCCAGCATCCTCTGTCTCTCCCTCTGTTCCACTAGCGGCTCCTTCTCTGCTTCTCCACCTCCTTCTCCCATCTTCACTCTATCCCCTGGTCTCTCCTACAATCTGTTCCTCCTCTCCCCTGGACGAGCGGTGTCCTCCTGTTGTAGCGCTCTCTGAGACAGGTGTCGCCTACAATCTCAGCGGCTTCTCTCCGCAGGGAAACCACTTCACCAGAGGTCAACAGAGCTGTCAGGGCGAGCTCCACACGTTCCCCCACGGATGATAAGGGAAACAGCCGGAGGTGTCCATCCATGCCTTTGTGCTGGACTGACAAACTCCTAAATACACATTTCCCCATTTCTTATTCATGCTTATGCTCTTTTATTAGCTTGTTAAGTAGTGTTTCTTGGCACTGCATTATCACATGCTTTGTTCCTCATAAAGATCTTATAGATGCAATAGTTAAAAAAAGAAAAGCAACAAAGGCCAGTGTGTGTGCCTTTAATTAGAGGTGGCATTTGGATCTGGGTGAGCGTACTTGAACCTGACACAGTGTGCTTGAGTTGTCATTGAGGAAATGGCTCTACAAGGAGCTAACGTAGGTGGGGAGATCAGGGCAGAATGAAAGGAGCATGCGGGGGGACGTTGGGAGATTTGTTGGGGGAGTGTACAGGGAGAGATCGGTATGCGCATACTTCCCCTGATATATCTGTTTATTTGCACAGCACATCTAAACAAAAGAGTGAGCAGGGAGGCCACTTCAGCCCGACAAAGGTCACATTTCCTAACGCAGGAAAACTGCTTCCTGGCCAGCTAGGGCCCGGCTGTCAGATTTAGCTCACCAAGGAATAGGACGCAGCGAGACTAGGATTATTTGTGCGGCTCTTATCACAACACAGCAAGGGAACTGAAGAAAGGGAGTGTCTGGGATAGCGTGCTAGTTTGATAAATACTGTATATCTTTCAAGGGGCCCTATAATGCTAATTTTCAGTTTCATATTTGTATTTTGGGCCTCTACTGTGACATGTCTCCATCTTTAATGTTCAAATCTTTTCCTCACTGCCTCTGCTGCAACACATCTTTTCTCACCCTCCGTCTGAAACCAGAGCCCAGTCTGCTCTGATTGGTTAGCTGCACTGAAAAACTGAAGAGTTGACTAATTAATTGTATTGTGTCAACAAATTACAGATAATTGTATTAGGTTTGTTGAAAGCAATAGTATTACGTTTAAATAAAAACTATTAGGTTCAACTTAATAGTATTGCTTTCAACTAACCTAATACAATTATTTGTAATTTGTTGACATAACACATTTAATTAAAGTCAACATTTCAGTTTTTTCAGTGTGGCCAGCTCTGTTGTGATTGGTCAAGCTCCTAGAGACGTCCTGCCCTTTCGCTTATTACTTAGAAAGTGTTGGAGCACTAGCCAATAGAAGTGCTCGTGTTGTGTTGTGATGTCATTACGTTACAGAAGATAAACAAAGGAGTCCAATGTAGCATTTTAGGCAGGGGGGGAGTGTGTTGGAGAGAAACTCCCTCTGGAGTGAACACAGGGATGTTAGCCTCTGCAGACCATTTACATGCACTAAAACCTATAGAACACACTACAGGGAAGGGAAAACCCCCAAAACCTAGGGCCCCTTTAAGAAAAAATGTATCTGGGTAAACCAATTTAAAAATGTAACTTTGTTAGTACCTACAAGCTGCAAAAACAACCACACGTTGATGAATGTTGAAAACAATACATTCCCCCACTTAAAGGAACAAAAGCACACCACTCCAAATAAATTGCAGTAAGCAAAGTGCTCTCATTAATCAACAGTGCTCTTAGTTCAGACTGAGTGGTCGACTGTTACTTGTCAAGGGCCTTTACATTTACTATTTGCTTTTACACACACCTCAAGCTTCCAGGAATAAAAAACGGCCTATTAATCAAGCAGTCAATCTGTGCACCTGAAGAGAGACGGGGACGTGAGGGGAAAGTTATCAACCACTCGAGTGTCTGAAGTGCTATTTCATCTACAAGAGAGGCGCACATGAATACAAAGGGAGGTTGCTCAAAGTCCCTGTCGAAGAGCAAGATCTGTGTTTGAATAACTTTGAATACAATGCAAATAACATCCCCAAAGAACGAGGGGAAAGGTGAAAGATTTATGCAGAGGTGGCAGGACACATGGCAGGTGAGGCTGGAACGTGGCTTTAAAGGTAGGGACACACCAAGCTGACACCAAAGAACTGACACAGACGGACCCGACTGTTGTGTCGCCTCGCGTCTCCTGCGTCTTGGCCAACAGTCGCACTGGAACACACCCCAAAGACTTCAGCCAACGGCCAAGTAGCACGTACGAACTGCGCATGCGTGAGTGGCAATAACTCTGGCGGCGGTAGTGTGTATTCGTCATTCAAAAGAGGCAACAACTGGAAGAGAGACTGCGTGATAACCGAGAGAAGAAGAACAGACTGCGTGATATAAACAAACAACAAATAGCGTGTGCGTTCCATTTTCACTCTACAGCGAGAAGCTCATGGGGCTTTCCCGAACCTGTGTCGAGAGCTGGAGTTAAATGAAATCTCAGATTTGCCTTCATAATTGTTTGTTTGGGTCCCTCACTTCCGTTTCGCTTCTCATGCACTGATTCGCTAGCTGAACAGCCAATCAGAGTGATTTATTTGACCGACAGCCTTTGGCCGATTGCCTACCGATTCGACATGTTGAATCGGTAGGTTTTCGGCCAAAAAGGTGTCGGCACGGCCAAAAAGACACAACCGTGCGGGACACACCAATCTGAGTAGGGCGACAGGACGCTTATCGTCGGCCTGACATCCATCGACGGCCAAAATCGGCTTGGTGTGTCCGGGGCTTAACAGGGACAAGCAGACCACTCAGGGACCAGAAAGGCACATTAGTTTTTCTTCTAATTTGGTAGAATAGTAATTACTACATTTTTGAGCAACTTAGAATGCAAACAGCATGGCTGTGTTTATCACTTCGTACATCAGCAAGAAAGAGATGTACACACTATAAATGTCTACAACTTCAGCATATAACATTTCTCTAATTTAAAACTGTTGTTCACAGAGTGGTGCAGTGATGACCCGGACATCAGCATCACAACGGGACCGTTGATGAAAAGCAATGGAATTTTGCAATTTGATATTGTAATATTGCAGGAAATAAACTATGTGGCAAACACATATTAACACTACTATTATTGAAGCGTAAACAAAATTGTCAGAAGACTCTATCCCATGCGCATCGCCACCGCTAAGCTAAAGACGGCTAATGTTCAGCATGATGACGTTTGTAGTTTCACTTGTTAGCAAACGCTGTTTTTGAGACACATAAACGCTTCAGACAATCCCCAGTGGAGTATGAACTGACGTCTTTTATGTCGTAGATCTCTTCAGCTTGCATTAACCACAGCCCTTAGGCCTGTTTGAGGCATTTAACTAAAAACATGTTAAAAAAACATCTTACATTTAAAATAAAATACAACACAGGAAATAAGTACATCCCTAAAATCTGGAGGCCGGAATCAGTCAGTGTGGCTTCTGCTGGACTGAAATAATTATTAAATGATCAGAGTTATTGGTAATTATTTTTCCCACTGTCGACTTATCAATTAAATATCTAAGTGTTTCAGGTATAATGGACAGGTATATAAAATTTCATCATATTACATCAGTATCCATACTTTAATGAAGTCTTAACAAAAGTGTTGGTTATACAGTAAAAGGACAAAAGGGTATATCCATAATATTGTGTTTTTCTTTCCTTTTAGGTGACTTAAGCTACTCTAGCTTGATACTTTAAGCTATGGTTATCAATATGGAGGTATAGTATTTCTGTAGTTTATTCTGTAGAATATAAACCCCTCTAAAACGCATTTATCCTGGGTAAAAAACTTTCTAATGAATTGTGTCAAAGCTCTTTAACCTTGTGGAATCAATCTATAACAATTAGTGGTTTTTACTCCCATAACTGGGATTTAAGGATCTCCAGGAGCCCTTTAAAGAGCTCAGAGGCCCCTAACAAAAAATCCATCCACTAGACAGATCTGAGGAAATACCTACAAGAAGAACTATTTTTGTTATGCTGCTGAATAGAACCAGAACGATTAAGATGTTTCCAGAGTGGAAGTTGGAAACACCAAAAGCTGTTAATTTGTGGAATAATTTGAAATATAAATAATTTCTTTTAATAATTGAATATATTCAAAACACAGTTTCACAGGCATGAACACAAGTTAAGAGCTTCATGTATGAACTTTTGTTTGTCACTTTTTGGGGCTTTTTAATGTATATAATCTATATTTTGCACCTGTCTTTTATTATAACTGTATATATTTAATAATAACTGTTCAAAGTAATGAATATTAAACGTGGGATTTATAAGCTAAGGCTTCAGATTTTATTTTTAGGTCATTAGGGGAGACTGGGGAAGGTTGGCACACTTTTCTTTCTCTGCAGTATGTCTCTGGATAATTTATGTAAATTAATTTCAAATATTTTAAATAGCAGCATATTAAAAGTTGAGGCCTCTGCTATATACAGTATAAATATGTTTTAATTTGCACAATTTTGGCCAATTGTGCTATTGTATTTTGTTATGTATTATCTAATGATAAAAACTGAATATATATATAATATAACTTTCATTATCTGCACATGAGTACTTTTACTTTTGATACCCAGAAGTTGAAAGAGTACTATGGGTCTTTACTTCAGTGAAAGTCAAAATAGAGCAGTACAATTCTCCATTACAACTAAAAGTGCTGAATTGGAAACGTTACTTGAGTAGAAGTACAGAAGTATAATCACCCAAATGTTCTTCAAGTATCAAAAGCATAAGTACTCAGTTTGCATAATGACTCTTTACACAGTATTACTTTAACATAGAATAGTTTTCAATCAACAATGCATACATTTTAAATTGTTTGAATGTTCTAATTTGTTAATGAGGCTACTACTGAGTAAATTAGTACTGCATCATATCATATAAGTATATTAAGTGATTTTATATGTAAAATGTAGCTAGTAGCTATATATGCGTATCACAAACTGTAGTGAAGTAAAAACTACAATATGCATCGTGTCTATCACACTAACAAATAAAAAGTATTTTGATGCAAATACTTTTGTACTTTTACTCAAGTAAATGTTTGAATTCAGGACTTTACTTGTAGTGAAGTATTTGAAGACCATAATATTTGTACTTTTACTTAAGTAAAGACTGTGAGTTCTTCTTCCAACAAGGAAAGTATGTCAAAACAGTACTTAAGTACATTACTTTAGTAAATGTACTTCGTTACACAGCACTTTTTACACCTGAGTACATTAAGCTGATAATAATTGTGTACTTTTACTGAAGTAACACGTTGAACTTCTACTTGTAATGGAGTAGGTTTAGGCTTTGGTACAGTGGTGTAAAGCAACTAAGTACATCCACTCAAGTACTGTACCTAGGGTACAATTGTGAGGGACTTTACATGAGTATTTCAATGTGTTGCTACTTTGCACTTCTACTCCAATACAATTCAGAGGTTAATCGTGTACTTTTACTCCTTTACATGTATTTATTACCTTAGGTTACTTTACAGATGTGGATTAATGATGTGAAATATAATCAACTCTTAAATCAGACTTTAGTTACACCTGGAGTAAATTCACAAGCTACCTTGCAGTAGGGCTGTGCAATTAATCATATTTTAATCACAATTACGATTTTGGCCTGCCACAATTACAAAAACAACATAATCGAAAAAAACGATTATTTTGCTTTGCTACTAGGTTGTGACAGTGCACATATTTGATCTAATTTATTTTAGTCAAATTTATTTTTATTTATATATGTTTAGTAGCTTGTTGAAGTGCGCTCCAAAATATTTGTTGATCTTTTTTATTGGTATTTATTATTTTGATTATTATTTATTTATGTAAATATAAATGTATAATTTATTTTATTTATTGGTTTTTCAGTTGAATTATACATTCAGGGTAATCAACAGTTAAAAATATACTGTTCAAATTATTATTTGTATTTGTTTTAAAGTTCAATAAATGGATGTTTTCAAAGTCAATGAATAATCGTATTTAATAATCGTGGTATCAATTATTGACCAAAATAATCGTGATTATGATTTTTGCCATAATCGCACAGCACTACCCTGCAGTATACAAAGTCATTAAAACTAGCTGCACCTTTACCAGCTTTGAGAACACTTTAAAGTGCTCCTATTATGCTATTTCTAGGCATATATTATGGGTCTCAGATATATAAAAATATATAAAAAACATGTATATGATGTGTTTTGCTCAAAATACCAAACAGATCATGCATTTTAGACATCCCTCATATGCCCCTTTTCCACCAAACCGGTTCTAGAGCCATTTAGAACATTTAGAAAATTATTGATTCGAAAATAATATGATACAGTACAGTACAAGTACGTCTGGGTCTCTGTATTTCATTCAAGCTCGGCTCTGTGTGTGTGTAGAACGAACCATTTTGTGTGCGAGCGAGAGAGAGAGAGCGCACCGGTACCGGAGATCGTTGTTGTTAGCTTCTGGTGCTAGCGAGCTACGCTAACAGATATAAGGAGCTTTTTCAACAACAAGGTGGAGGAGAGTCCTCTCCTGTCAGACTGAGAGGCTCAGTGAACTAAAGGACTCTCTCAGTGTTTAGATAGTTAACTTTAGTCTAAGTTATCTCAGTCTCAAACGGTTTGGTCACGATTAATGGAAACAATTATTTCCGAGGCACATGTTTATATGTTCATTATAGTTATAAAAAAATAAGAGAATAAATGAAAAACAGGTATGAAATACTATATGACAGTAAAAAAATAATAAAGTTTACAAGGGGGAGTGATTTGGAAAATATCCATAAAGAAATAGTAAATCTGTTTACAGTTCTGTTTCATAATGGGTGTTGAGAGCTGTATCCATAGATCTCTTCTTTTTGCTCTCAAAGTGCACCAGATTGATGCTTTTAACTTCAATATTTAAAAAACAAATCTTCCCGGGGGAGCATGCCCCCAGACCCCCCTAAGTGAGGTCCACACACCACCTATAAAAATAGCACTTTACCCCTGCTTACACCTATATGCCGTGAGCTGATTATCGAGCCTTCATTGTAACAGTCGCGGGTACACTGTGTATTTACGTGGGGATTGTTGCAGTAGAACATTCCACTGTAGCGACCGGTACATTAATGGGAAACCTTAAATGTTTGAGCACCCTCTATGAAATGTCAAGCTTCCCCACAGCACCCCCAAAAGAAATCTCTGGCGCGGCCACTGAGCCTGCAACCCCGTTTTGAAGAAATGTGCAGTGCAAAACAGGCTCATTGCACCCACCTGTGATAAGACACACTTTTTTGCCAAATATCAGCATTTTCTTTCTTATCATTTTTTTGCACAGATTGCAAAGTGGCAAAGTATTATAACTTATTGTTCTAGCAAGGGGATTGCACAATTGTATTATGTATTTATTTTTTTGAGCACACAGACTTATGGAGCATTTTTTATTATCACTGTTCTAGCAAAGTGATTTTTTTATTTTTTTGAAAGGAATGCTCACGTTCATATTGATGTATTTTAATAAATGTTAACGTGGCCCATTACGTGACTATTTGTGTCGGGGGGGCCCAACTTTTTTTTTTCTCCAAAGGGGGGACCTGACAGAAAAAGTTTGAGAACCACTGGATTAACCTGATCAACAACAACAAAATGCCGCAAATTCTGTTCAGCAACACACACAACTACGAACCAGGATGGATGCCAGTCAATGTAAGCAGCAGTGGACCGCTGAAGAGACAAATGACCTCCTCTGGCTTTGGTCAACGCAAGAGGTACAGAGGAAGTTGGACGGCACAACGCGGTCTAAAGCTATTTTCCAGCAGCTGCAGCGGGAGTTGGCCCCGCTGGATACCACCGGACTCTGGAGCAAATAAGCAACAAGTTAAAAAAACTTGAGAAAGACTCATTGTTGTTGTTGTCGGTATGAGGGTGTCATAAGAAGGCACGTAAACATTTATGTGATGACGCAAACGATGACGCAATGACGCAGCTTCACTCGAGCTCCACTCGAGCTCTGAGCGGTGGAAACACAAGTGGTGCTACAGAGAAGAACCGGTTCAGCACAAGAAAAGCAAAAGAACGGATCTTGAACCAGATCCGGTTTGGTGGAAAAGGGGCAATATCTCTCTGTTTTAGCCCTGTTAGAGAACTGCAGGTTCGGGGTCTGTTAGGAAAAATATCATTCGTCACAGGCTTGGTCTTCAATATCAGGATACATGTATTTATAATCCTTGCAAGAATGGAAGTAGTCATCACACACAGAGCTGCGTGGTAAAACTAGTTATTAGAACAGTGTCCTTGACATGCTTATATACAAGAGAGTGTTACAGTCACAAGATGCAGAATACCGGTTCAAAGCAGTATTCAATGTTTTAGTTCAGATTAGCTTAGCCCCACGTAAGCAATAAACATGACAGTCATATGTCTATCTCCATAGAGACTGAATCATCATGTTAATCGTTGTCACATAGCTATCATATGCCTAAAACAGTGTGTCCTGACGCTCTTCTATCATACATCCTGTTACGTACACAGCTACTTTGGGCCTTAGTTATCATGTGCTACTAAGATATTAGAAGAGTACATTCAGTATTTTCCCAACAGGGTCCTTAGCTTGAAAAAAAAAAAGAAAAAGAGAAGGTGGAGCTAATGCCTGCTCAGAATTACACGGCAGATACAGTTCAATTCTGCCGTGATTAAACGCCATCATGTTCCAAACCACTTCAAGGATTATTTCTGAAACAGTATGAAGCTCAAATGCTTTTTCTCTTGCAGGTTTACCACAAGGTGAGTTCCTTTTTTTATTTCCTGCTTTTTAACATATAGTCTGTCCAGTACAGGTTAGCTCTGAGTGTTAGCGATGCTTGCTAATGTAAACAAAGACCATATTACGTGCAAAACAGTCGGGCATTGTTTCTGATAGCAACTTTCTGATAGTGCCGTGGGTGTAAAGCCAGCCCACATTTCAGATATTACATCATATGGGACGCAAATCTGGATCAGCTCCGTTGTTCCCCCGTTTTTAGAGATGTGGGTACGGAGGAAAAGAGAGAGGGTTTTATTTTCTGACACTTTGTGAGTTCCCTGACACACCGAGGACACATATTTATGTATAAAAGACGTCAAAAAGTGCATTTTGCATGATAGGTCCCCTTTAACCTGTTGAACCCCATCGACCCGCCCCCGGGTGGAAAAGGGCATCTTAATATATGAATGTTTTATATCCATGTAACGGGAAGAAACTCAGCTAACTGATCATTATTTTCAGCCTCTGAATTAGCCACGAGCGAAAAAATGCTCACGCCGGTTGCACAGAAACTCACTCATAACACCCTTATTACTTATCGTAGCTGCACAACCAACATATCGACTAGCATCGTGAGAAGACACAGAATCGATCGGTACCTACATCATCACTCCATGATAAGAACTCGCGACTTTATAAACAAAAACAGACATCACAACACATGGTGCTAGGTAGCAAAAACGGGAATATGGCTTACCTTCGTTGTTGTCTAATCAAAGTTGTCTTCAATGGCATTAAAACGATAAAAACGCTGCTGAAGGTTAATCCATAGGTTAATCCAATGTGGCTGTGTCACTTTGAAATGATTTCTGATAATCCATAAACAATAAACCTACTTCTCCGTTTTCAGATTTCAGAGCGTGACATAGGTTCGCTCTGGGTAAAACTGCATGCGCGAAGCCCCCACTTTTTTTTTATAACGTTGGTGTGTATGTGGAAATTCCCCTTCGATTCTATTGGCTCTAACGGTTAAAAAGAGATGTCAATCACCAAAATCGACCAATGGGTTCCAGAGAAATGGCAAAAACGCCCATTTCCACCCAAATCACCCCAGAGGTGGAGTTTTCTTTGCTGAACCTCTCTAAAAAGGTCAAATTTCACTTGTTCTGCATAAATCTTGATACAGGGTACTTATTATATGTTGTACTTTGGATTCCCAAAGCTTTTAGTCTACCTTACCATCATCCAAGGGTAGTTTTCACTATAAGTAAAAATAATTTTTGGACGGACACTAACATTTACAGTTTTTTACTATGTTCAATCTAAATTTTCTTTAAAATAAAAAATATCTATATTGTTTCTGACTTTTCTACATCCAACTCACAGGTTTATCATTACTTTGAGAAAATAGAATATTAATTTTCCCTTTTTAGAAGTGTAGTTATGGTCATTTGTTCTGGAAATGTCATTTTCGAGCCTGAGACCTGAAAAACAGGCTCGGGGGTTAACAGATTAATGATCAATAATTATAAAACATATCATATATATTATTCTGAAATGGACCTGCACAATGACTACTTTTACTTTTGGTACTTTAAGTATATTTTGATGCTAATACTTTTGTACTGCAGAACATTTGCAAAGCAGAACTTTTACTTGTAACAGAGTATTCCAACACTCTGGTACTTCTACTTTAACTTAAGTACAAGATCAGAGTACTTCTACTTTTACTGAACTACAAGATCTGAGTACTTGTACTTTTACTTAAGTACAAGATCTAAGTACTTCTCCCACCTCTGATTATAGCCGCTTTCACACCAAGTACTTAGCCGGTACTTGCCCCCGGTACTTGTTCCCCCCGAACTCTTTAGTCCCTTGAACTGTCCTAGTAGATCGCGTTCTCACTGGAATAAGTCCCCGAGGGAGGATTAGGCAAATGAAGCCACTGACATCACTTCTTCTTCTGCTTTGGGTTTACTGGCAGGCCGCAAACAATTTCACGGCGTATACTGCCATAAACATGGGAGCGAACAGACGCCTCATGTACAGCGGTACATGAGGCGTCTATTCGCTCCCATGTTTTCTTTTGTGTTGCCATAAGTTAGTCTCTCTCCGTTGGTGCACTGAGCTAATGCGAGCAAATAAAATGGCGGCTTCAGAAAACTTTTTGGAGTTTTAAGGGGCGTGGTTTGCAATTCGCCCAGCCAATCAGCAATTGTTAGCGTGGCCGACACACCCACGAAGCATTTCATCCCCAGGAAAGTACTACCTCGCTAGTAGGGACGATCTGGGGGTGAAAAGGTTCACGCGAACTAGGGAGTACTCCGGTGTGAAAGCGCTAAATAATATAATACTATGAAAAGATCCATTCTGCATAACAAGTACCTTTACTTTTGAAGTACCTGAAGTACATCTAGCTGATAATACTTCTTTACCTTATATTATTCTGAAATAGGCCATTGTTTAGAATGAATACTTTTACACCAAATACTAAAATGTTTCTCATCATACTTAAGTACCATTGTCAATGCAGGACTTTTACTTGTAACAGAGTATTCCTATACTGTGGTATGATTACTTTTACTTTAGTATAGGATCTGAGTACTTCTTCCTCCACGAAAACTACTTACTACTTAGTAAAATACTTTTGTAAATGTTCTTTGTTAAACTCCCCCGAAAAGTATATTTAGCTGATAATCAAACTGTACTTTTACTGACGTAGCATTTAGAATTTGTAATGGAGTATGTTTAGAATGTGGTATCAGTACTTTTACTTAAGTATAGGATCTGAGTACTTCTTCCACCACTAGTAAAACACTTTTGTAAATGTACTTTGTTAAATTCCCCCTCCCCAAAAAGTATATTTAGCTGATAATCAAACTGTACTTTTACTGAAGTAGCATTTTGAATTGGTAATGGGGTATGTTTAGACTGTAGTATCAGTAGCCTACTTTTACTTAAGTATAGGATCTGAGTACTTCTTCCACCACTAGTAAAATACTTTTGTAAATGTACTTTGTTAAATTCCCACCCCAAAAAAGTATATTTAGCTGATAATCAAACTGTACTAGCATTTTGAATTTGAAATGGAGTATGTTCAGACTGTGGTATCAGTACTTCTACTTAAGTATAGGAACTGAATACTTCTTCCACCACTAGTAAACATACTTTTGTAAATGTACTTTGTTAAATTCACCCCAAAAGTATATTTAGCTGATAATCAAACTACTTTTACTGAAGTAGCATTTTGAATGTTGTAATAGAGTATGTTCAGGCAGTGGTCTCAGTACTTTTACTTCAGTATAGAACCCATAACTATGAGGGGTTTTGGCAGTACCGTGTTTTTATCTACTCACAGGGACACGGTTCTGTTGGGCAGGAAGCTGGGCTGCAGGGTGTCCATCAGCTCCACATCGTCACACACCACCCTGACCCGGACCTGCTGCCGACTCAGCTGCTTGGACCTCTCCGCGGAGCAGTGGCAGCTTTCCACGATCAGGTCCGGACAGTTCCTGTTGCCCAGGCTGGAGCGCAACAACCCGGCTATTACGCACAGCAGAACCAGCGCACTCATGGTGGACTCTGATTCCTTTTTCGTTCAGGTTATATCCTCCCAGCTCCTGTGACAAATCGGCATTTCACATTAATCCGCCTGTGATCGAGGTCCAAAATCTCAGCGATCACCTGCTGCGTCCCCACTTTTACGATCAAACAGGAATGGGAAGTAAATAATCCGGGGTGTGAAACGCTGAATCTCTGACATTCTGTCTCATAACACTTTCTCTCTTTGCTGTGTCATGCTGGAAAACTTCCAGCCGCGCGCTTTCAAAGTCCAGATCAACTTCAGTGCGACACATCCTCTCCACGCGGGAGATAAATGGTGGGATGTGTAGGTAGAAAGTGATCCTCCAGTAACAATCCGCCTCCTGTTGGAGCTCCTGCATGCCGCGGTGCCATTCACTCTTATCATCCACTTCTTGCGCCCTTGGACTTGTTGCGCAGTGTCCACAAAGTCTCACCCCGCCCCCCCCACCCTCTGCTACTGGGAAAATATTTGAAGGATCGCTGAGTCAGAAGAGTCGCGTTTTGGGGGTGACGTTACAGACAGTTGTGTTATTAAATAATTTAGTTTTCGAATATATTTATTTTTAAAGGATCTAATTTATGCTCCCTGACAATTATTTAATTTGATCAAAGTTATAATATGTTTCATTTTTTTTGGTGTAAAAGTGTATTTAAATTGGTTCTATGGAAGAGGATAAGGGCAAGATGTGGAGACCTATTATTTTAAAACTCTCTAAATGCTCTTTTGAGTAAAAGACACAAATAATAGTAATATAACTGTCTGTTACACATCATCCAATAAAAAATTCGAAACTCAGAAAAAAAAAAAAAATCACTATTTCTTTTTGCATTTGGGTGGGGTTGAAATAAACTCAAATAAAGATTTGTGGGAAATGTTTAATTTTTTAAAGGATCTAATGCATCTTCCCTGAAAATCTATTGATTTGATCAAAGTTCTAAGATGTTTTTTTCATGTATTAGAAGTTTATTTGGGGTTGTGGAAGAGAATCAAAATCAGAAACAGATTTGTTGCCAAATAGGTTAACACATACGAGGAATTTGACTTAATATACATGAAAAAACATCAGAATTCCTACTTTATTCAGAAATCAGAAAATAAATTCACATTTGGTCCCTTTTGGTATTGCATTTGGCCCCAATCCTCTTCCATAGAGTTGAAATGAACTCAAATGAAGACAGTTTTTATTTGGGTGATGTAACAGACAGATATACACCTATACCTTTTTTTTTTGCTCTTCTTTTTATTAAAAAGAGTATTTAGAGAGTTTCAAATAATATGTATTTGTCATTTTTCAGTCAGTCAGTTTTCCACACATGAATGAAAAGAAATGTATATATGAAGGATAAAGCTTTTTTTAAATTTAACATTTTCTATACCTATTTTTTCATATTTAATCTAATTACATCTTTAATGTTTAATATTATACCATATAACTTGTGTATTCATCAGGATGCATTGGTTTGATTATTCGGTCTGTTTCAGTGTGATTATCTTTTGTTTTTATTGTTTTGTTATATTTTGGGGACATTTCTTGTTAATATAGAAAAGTCTCTCCCTGCAGAATCCTGACAGACTCAAGCGTGGGCTTCTTAACGTTTAAAATCCCAAACTGATGGCCACAGACTACCATTTGATAACATGTGATATCAATAAACCACATCAGAGAAGACTGTCTCCTTTCATTCCTCTCACAGATGGGTTAAATTCCTGGAAAGCAACACTAAAAGCAGAGTAAATCATCCGATCAGCTACCAGACGATGAATTTGAACTATTTCTCCATGCTGCCACTCCCAGGGGTCACCGGAGGTCCCTGGGTCCCATTTCAGGATCTGCAGCGGTGCACTGCATGTGAGTCAGGCATGATCTCTCAAACACAAACATGTACACGGCCGGATGAAAAGTGTTTGTTTTATTCTCTCTTCATTTACCCGGGAACAGCTGCAAAGGAACTGTTTGTATCCACTTTCTGTGGCCAGTACACACAGTGAGAATGATCTAAATCAAGTTTAGTTATATTCCTATAAGGATTCACAGGGAAACCTAACCCTTACAATCAAACACATATCGCTTTTTACACATATAGTGTCCTCTGAAATAATGTGTTTTTATGTTAGGTTGCAGTGTCATGGTAATGTTTCATGATCCGTATCGCTTGAGTTTGATGAGCTATAATGTGAAGCTGCTGCAGGGATCAGGCACTTTACGAGAGGAGTCAGGAAACACTTGTAAACCTGATGTTTATTGACACGTTTATTATTGACATGTTCTCACTTACTGAAACACTCCATTTGGTTTATGCGAGGCGGGCACCTGTGTAAAGCGAGCAGGTGTCAGGATATGATGCGAATTACACCACGGTCTTGCAATGGATGTTTAACACTAGAACCGCCAGAGGTCGCTGTATACCTAAAACCGCCAACGGGTCAAATTTACCCGCTATTGATTTTCAAGGTACAATGTTCTTTTATTTATCATGTAGAACAGTGAGTTTTGATCGCACAGGGATGAAACTTATACCAATAGAATCTGTGGACTCTCAGCTTTTCAAATGATATAGTTTGTGCAGATAGCATGAAGTATAAAATATCGCTACCAGCAGTGTTGGGCAAGTTACTTCCAAAATGTAATATATTACATATTACTTATTACTGTCTTTTTAAAGTAATAAGTTACATTACAATATTACTGTCTTTGAAATGTAATGAGTTACACTACTTTTTAGTTACTTTTGAGTTACTTTCACCAAAATAACTGCAAAAGCATGGCTAGGTATTTTAAATGCTAAAATGTAGTTTAGTGCAGCTCATTATACATCCAGTGAAGGGCAATGTGGTATAGCATAACAACTGTGTAGGCCATTAAGGCTACTAACAACTGTTATTACACGGCTTAGTTGAATACTCGATTCTATTGTAAATTCTTAACATGTGACACGTTGTTAATACAGTACAGACCACTGTCAAGGACTATAATGAAGGTTGCTAAGGAGGATCAAGAAAGAGAAAGGAAAAGAGGTTAAAAGACGGAGCGCTGGACGTCAGATAAATCACCAGAAGAAGGCAGAGAGGAAGTAAACAATAACAGGAACACGGAATGGGCTCTGTATTTTGTTTAGTATATGGCCATGTACTGTAGGCCCGGTTCCAGAACAAAATGACTTGGGGTGCCTCTGAGATTACAGGGTGCAGAACTAGTAGGTTTACATGAGCAATAGTGGCCGGCAACAGCAATGAAAAATAGCATTGATGTTATGGTCCCCAACAGTGTTGGGCAAGTTACTTCCAAAATGTAATATATTACATATTACTTATTACTCTCTTTTTAAAGTAATAAGTTACATTACAATATTACTGTCTCTGAAATGTAATGAGTTACACTACTTTTTAGTTACTTTTGAGTTACTTTCACCAAAATAACTGCAAAAGAATGGCTAGGTATTTTAAATGCTAACATGTAGTTTAGTGCAGCTCATTATACATCCAGTGAAGGGCAATGTGGTATAGCATAACAACTGTGTAGGCCATTAAGGCTACTAACAACTTTTATTACACGGCTTAGTTAAATACTCGATTCTGATTGTAAATTCTTAACATGTGACACGTTGTTAATACAGTACAGACCACTGTCAAGGACTATAATGAAGGTTGCTAAGGATGATCAAGAAAGAGAAAGGAAAAGAGGTTAAAAGACGGAGCGCTGGACGTCAGATAAATCACCAGAAGAAGGCAGAGAGGAAGTAAACAATAACAGGAACACGGAATGGGCTCTGTATTTTGTTTAGTATATGGCCATGTACTGTACAGGCCCGGTTCCAGAACAAAATGACTTGGGGTGCATCTGAGATTACAGGGATGCAGCACTAGTAGGTTTACATGAGCAATAGTGGCCGGCAACAGCAATGAAAAATAGCATTGATGTTATGGTCCCCAATGAACAGATTATGGCATTTGTTATGTTTTGAAACCAAGCAAGTGAGAACATTTCAAGTGTGTTAAAAGTGCAATCCTGAAATATTTCATATAGTCCAAAGTGGACTATGGCAAGGAAAAGCACAAAAGCTTCAAAACTGTACTGATAAAACAAAAGAGAACATATTGTAAATCAAGGCAAATATTATTTGAACCAGCTCATGGTTTGAAATGGCAAACATTGAAAAGCAAAAGTATTATTAAAACCATGTACTACATCATCACCTTGGTCCCATCATATACTCTGGGAAGAGAATATTTACTGTGCTTGAAAACTGGTATCACATCAGAGGTTGACTTTGTGACCTGGAGAACATTTCAGCTGCAACATTAGCTTGTTGATAAGCTTGGGATATGAGATCTTTTTGTAGCCATTCGTGGTGAAGGCATCTGTGCTATTGTATGCATTATTTTTTGACCCAACATTTCTACAGGCATGGCAGAATATGGCACTATTTTCACATGAATATTCTAGCCATTGTCTATTTTTATACCACGAGCTGCAAAATGACCGCCTTACCCCACTGTGCAGGCGGGTACTTGTTTAGATATACCTGGGCAGGCTCTGTTTTGCCGTGGTATCCTGGCACCTGCGGGCCGCAGAGGGGCGGCGTAGTTTCGGGTGACGAGAGACTGCTGCTCCGGGGCGAGGGCGGCGAGTCAGGCGGGAGCTAGTGTCCACGACAGAGGGTAACGTGATTCCCCATCTGACCTGTTGCTATTGCCTGCAGTAGATGCAGTGTTGCTGGCGTTTAGTGATGGTTGCTTTAACCATTTTCGTATAAATGATTATCCACAGATGTGTGTCACTGCTGTGGAAGCACTTTGGAAATGATGCACGTGCAGCGGAGCAGGTCACGCGCACCTGACACAATTTGTTGTTTTTATTTTTCGCTCCGTTCTCTTTTTTGAATAGAGGGTGCATAACATTCAACTGGGGTGCAATGCATGCCTATGCACCCCCGAAGATCCCGACGCGAAGCCTAAAGGGTAAACACCAGGTTTACTTATCTACCCGCACAATTTTACTCTGGTGTCGGAATGTCTCGCTATGTTAGTACATTCTTAAAAAACAAAACACCATTTAATTTCGGGTTAAAATGTGTTGTAACTGCGTTACTGAGCATTGTAACGGGTAATATATTACCCAAATTGCATTAGTAATGCGTTACATTACTTCGTTACAGCAAAAAGTAATATATTACTGTAACTCCGTTACTTTTGTAACGCGTTACACCCAACACGTCATGTTTACGCTGCATTTTCTATGAGGTAAATATTACCCGCTGGCGGATATAGGTATAAATGGCAATTTCTTTGGCGATTTTTTCAATCTGACTTCATATTGACAATTTTTAACAACAGAGGGTGCTACATAACACACTTTCAGGAAAAGTCACGGACTGGGAGACTTTAATATTTTATTGAAAAAAAGTTACATACAATCGAAAAACAGCTGCGGGTAAAATTGACCCCTTGGCGGTTCTAGTGATAAAGACAACTAGTGATAGCGTTTTTCCCAATGTTAGTCAATGGGAAAAAGTGGTTCATAAACAAGTCCTAAAACCCGGAAATGACTTTGCATTTCAACACGTCCGGTTCCCTCATCTCGAAGTCAACAGTTTTATGAACCAGTTTGTGGTTAGAAGCTTGAAATAAGGTCTGTGCTCAGATAACATAAACATAAAATACATCAATTAATATTCGACCCATGAATGTCTGAAGCTTCTATGTGTTAAAACCTCTGTTGCTAACAAGTGACTAAAAGAGACTAAAAAACGCGACACAAGACCACCTTCAGATCAGCTCTGGTGATGCGCAGCCATGCCACAGTGATGTAGTTCCTTTATAGCTTAACGTTAGCTTTTTACTTCTGGCAATTGCATTTTCGATTCAAAAATCACAACGTCAGCACTGCACCACTCAGTCACGTTAAACTGTGTGTGCTGTGTGCTCTGCATGTGTGACCATTAAAGAGGGTTTCATCCCTCCAATTCTATTCTATTCTATTACTGACAGGAGGTTGTAGTACCACTGTTTGGCCACTACTAACATTTGCCTGACACACTTCCTGTTGGCTGGGTCACACAGCTGGTTCATAATTTGGTCAGAGACAACCTAGGGTTGCAGTCGAATAGTCCAAAAATCAGCTCCTAACGTCTATCCCTATCGTCTATCCCTTGACCTCTGTTTGAAACGTCACGGGGTTAAGGGATAGTGGATAGGAGAATTCAAAAGGATTTAGGAGAAGAGACTGGTACTTTAGAGAATCCGACTGCACTTTCACTATCCGACATGTTTATGATGCACCAGGGTGACGTCATAAATGTACGTCTGCTGCTGTGGGGAAACTATGGAAACTACAGTTCTCTATACAGCGGACTACAACATGGATGTTTAATAAGAACGACGGACTACTTTAAACTCATCTAGAGACTCTGCGCCGTGCTCTGATGCTGTTGTTTTATGCTTTATGAACATGGACAACAGAGAAACATATTCTTCATGACCAAGGATGGAATTGAAATAAAAAAGGAAAGTGAAACTTATGCTCGTCACCCTCTCCCTCTGGTCTACATTAATACAAATGATCCCAATACGTATGATTGTATGAACTATGAAAAGACCTTAAAATAAATACAAATGTATTTATTATAAACGTTAGAACTTAACATCTATCACTGTGTATATCACCATTCAAACATCTTTTAAAAGTTGAACAAACCCCCACACAGCTCAGTAAAGAATGTGAAATGTTGATTTTATTTGATCATTTCAGTAAAAACTAACGTTCATATTTCTCTTTTTGATTATAATACTGATGAACGTTCAAAACAAAGCACTTTTTTTTATTTTTTTAAAACGGTAACTTTGGCAAGTTACCGTTTTAAAAAGCTTAATAAGCACCGTAACTTTCATGATATCATTTCTCGGTCATAATCGGTTGTTTCCGTGAACGGCAGAAAGTTGTGTGACGGCAAATGCTGCGGCTGCAAGGCATTGTGGGGCAGCATTTTCTCCTCTCCTTTCGTAAAGGGAGGTCCAGTCCTAAGCTAAAGGAGGTTATAAAGGAGGTTTGAAACCTCCTTTCCTCTAGAGAATTCGAACGGCACTTATCATGGCTGCCACTGAGGTACTTCCGGGTCATTTCACTCCGTTAGGAAGGTTCCTAAGCTAAATGGACTCTTCGACCGCAACCTAGGTTGCGGTCGAATAGTTTGGAATAGTTTGGCTTAGGAACCTTCCAAAAGCCCCTGTCACACTGTCCCGAAATTGACACCAGATGGACACACGAATATGGAATTGTGAATTTTGCACGAAGATGGCCCCGAACTTGGTAAACGGCCAAGCAACAGCCGAAGCAACAGCCGAAGCAAGTACGATGCCTACAGAAGGCCACACGATGGCGCCCGAACCACACACGAAGGCGTCACGTGACCTCCCGATGGTATAAAAGCTTTGGCCGCATGGGAAATTAAATTCTTGATCGGAGATTATTGGGAGCAGAACACACGGTAAATTCTACTTTAATTCTACTTTAACATGCCACCCAAGGCAGGGAGAGGCAGATGGAAGAAGCTGGCTGGTAAATACACTCAGAAGAGGAAACCAGAGGAAACTGAGGATTTAGAGGTCCAAGAACACAGCACTGAGTCTCCAACCAGAGAGAGAAAGGGAGGAAATGCAAGAAATATATCGGTCCTTGTCCAACTAAAACTCCAGAGCGGTCCCCAGAGGGTTCCAGGTCTCCTCAGCAGTCCCAAGAGTCTCGGCAGCATTCACCTTCTCCCCCTCCTCCTCGTAACAGACATCCCAAAACCTCGGATGATGAAGGTAAATATTTCTAACTTATTTTTGGTATGGATGGGGGCAGGGTTCAAGTTATAAACTGAGCTCTATGGGGGTCTTTAAAACTAACGCACGCGCACGCACACAGACTCAAACACACACACGCACACACACTCAAACACACACAGCAGCAGCCCTCTACTTGCTACAAACTTAAATATGAAAAGGTTCAACTACGCACACACACATCATCTCGGCTCGTGCAGCACGCTCACAGGCATAGATTGCGCAATAATGTATTGCGCACCTTGGAGGTGCAGCGCAGGCATATTGTCATTCAAGAGATGCGTAGTTCTTTTGGAAAACATGTTTTTCTTTTAGCCTATTTACCTCGTTAACGTAAATAATACTCATTACATTGACACATGCATTATTTGTGATTCAAATAATGGTTGTTGGTAATGTATTAGCGACCCACACAGATGTATGATTTCAGTGCGTCCGTGGGAGCTCAGACCTCTCCTTATGGGGAGCTCAGCTCCCATTGGCTCCCACATAACTCGAACCCTGGATGGGGGGCAAGAGGGGTAATTGATTTTGTTATATATTCCCATACAGTGTTGTCCTGCATGTACTTAATTTGTTTTCCATTTGGTATCTTTTCAGATGAGTCAGCCTCCCCCGCCCTCCCTGCAGGCAAGTCCAAGTCCAAGCCTAAAGTGGGCGGGCGACAAAGGGAAAGGCAAGGCAAGGCCCAGAAGGAGAACCCACCCCCTGGTGCATCATACAGCTTCACAGAGGCACAGGAGGAGGCAATCGCTCGCTGGCTGGAGAGTAACAAGCTACTGTATGACATGAAGGACAAACAGTACAAAGACAAGGCATTAAGGAGGCAGCTATGGGAGGGAAAGGCTGCGGAGTACGGGTTGGATTGTAAGTATAACATTTTTTTACATTTCAATTACTTTGAAATATTTGAAATCTATTTCAGATACTTGACATACATTGCTGTCAATGAACATTTCAATGATTGTACTAATTATTTGTTTTGATTTCAGTCATTGCAGATCATTCAATTCTGAAATGGTACCACACACAGAGGACTCGATTCTCGAAGCTGCGGGAGGGCCAACCCAAGAAGAAATCCCAGAAGAGGTCCGGTGATGGTCTGTCGAGTGGTGAAAGAGGAAGACCCCAGCCTTGCTGAGGAGGCCAGTGAGAATGACAGTGACCGTGACAAGTTCATCCGCCAGCTCTTTGGGATTCTGAAGCCACACATCAGACGTCACAAGAAGGATACACCAGCTAGTGTGAGTATATCATTGAAATTAAATTCAAACTGAACTTTGTCGAACATTTTCAATTTCCCAAATTTTTGTTTTCCAAATATAACTTTCAAATGTACTTATGTTTGTTTTCTATTTTTGTCTTTGCAGTTTAAGGACAAGTTGGCCCTGGCTGAGACGGGTGAGCTGGCTGGGAGTGACGACAGTAACATGGCAGGCAGTCTTGCAGACGAACCCAGGGAGCCCACCAAGAAGTACACTGGCTACCCTACACCGAGACCTCCTTCCAGGACAGGAAAAGCTGCTGAGGACCAACCCGAGTCTCCTACCATGGAGATGAGAGTTACCGGAGCATCATCCCGTGATCTCCAAGATAGGCTGGTTCAGTTCATCACTCGAGAGCAGCAAGTCAACAGGGCCACTCCTTTCTGCAAGTACCTGGAAACTGAACTGGATCGTCTGCATGATGCCTGCCTGGAACCTGCGTATGAAGAGATCACCACAGTTCTTAACCAGTAAGTATATAAAATTGCACACATTTGAAATTCATTTATTTGATGTCACATGTTATTGCATGCTAAATTTGAGCTTGTATTAATCCTATGCTGTTTGTTTTTGTCTTTCCAGTTACCGGAAGATGTCCAGACAGTTCAGGATGAGGGAAGCGGCTGGTGACCAGATCAGTCCCTTCGAAGATGTCCCGTCAGCATTCCAGTCACAGCAGCCGCAGCAGCAGAGGCTAGTTGCTGTGATCCCAGTCTGCACATCTGCCACCTACTCAAGAGTCAGCCAACATCAACAGGAGAGTGCCCTCCCCAGCTGTACCTACTACTCCGCCAGCAGAGCTGCCTCCTCACCGTCAGCAGAGTTCCAGCCAGGTCCCAGCCAGTGGCCTAGGAACCCACCTCCGGCATCAGTGTGGAGATCCCAGGAGTGTGGCTACGTAGAGCAGGTGAACCAGCAGCACAACTTGGAGCAACAGCAGCAGTACCATACCCTCCAGCCAGTCCAGGGTCCTCCTCCGCCTCCTCTTCCAGCTCAGCAGTCCCAGCAAAATGTGACCCAGGACAGCCTCAATATGAACAAAGACATCGATCTCTCAGCTTTAGTGCCACATGACGACAATAACAAAAATCACACAGAAACTTGAGATTGTATGTAATAAAAATTGTCAGTGATATTTTCAGACTTTGTCCTTTTTTTGGTCCTTTATCCTTACTTTACAAGTTATTTTCATTTCTATGTTAAAGTACTATGGGACTTTACATTTTGGAAACTTGAGATTTAAATGTTGGGCCTTTATTTTATTAATAAGTGGAAAAAAGAGTATTTTCATTCAAAATTTCAAAAACAAAATGTATTACTCCATACACATGTTGCTTTAAGTTACAATGCAATATGGGAAAAAATTTGTTCATCCACAATGGTGTCTCTGTATTCATTTTACTGTCACTGCTTTGTGGGAATAATTACAGGATCATCTTGTCCTGCCATGGCACCGAACCAGCCTTTGAGGTAAAGTAGTGGCCCAGGTATGTTCTAATTTGCCTCCCCTCCTGGGTTCCAGTGTTCCTTGCCCTCTCATGGTAAACATCCAGAAGTACTTTGTCATTTCTCCATGCCCCTGGGATGACATTCAGGTTCTGCTCCTCCAAGTCCATCATGTTGTTGTGGGTGGCTGGATATCTCAGTCTGATGAGATTGTGAAGGATCACACAAGTTGTGATGATTTTTCTGCATGTCCCTGGCCTCTGGTTCATGGTCCTCAGCAAAACTCGGAACTTGTGTGCCAGAATACCAAAGGCATTCTCCACTACACGCCTGGCTCTGGAGAGTCTGTAGTTAAATATTCTGTCATGGTGCTCCATGTTTCTGATGGGAAACGGGTTCATCAGGCTCTTGTTGATCCCAAAAGCATTGACCCCTACTATGTAGTATGGGACAGGAACGTCATCACCAGGTAGAGACTTCTCTTCAGGGAGATTGAATATGTTGTTCGGACTCTCCAGGCCTTCCTTCAGTTCTGACCCATTATAGATACTGGCATCGTTGCTGAAACCATCAGAGCCGACATCAATCCAGATAAACTTGTAGTCAACAACAATTTCCAAAATAAAAGCATCTAAATAAAACAGGAAGTTAACCTAAATTACATTTAAGACATACAACCAGACCCGGCGTCATGGGCGGGCCCCATGAGGCCGGGCCCGCCCATCCAGGATTTGGGCCCGCAGTTTTAATCAGGGCTGAATAAAACATTTAAATTGTTTTATTATTATGTTTATTGTTGTTATTTATTGGGCTTTGTCCTAATATTTATTTTTCTATTAAACTATGTGGAAAGATTAGTTTAATATCATTTTTTTATTTTGCTAGGAAATTCTGAATGAAAGGCTGCGCGCGAGACTGGTTTTTCGCTGGGTTTAGTCGTGTGGGTTTTTGAGTGAGATGCGGCACAGCAGCCTCTCAGTTTACTCTTGCTAGGTTAGTTTGGCTATTATCATTTATATTTATCTGCAACAATGGATATCAGGAAGTGGTTCACAAATAAAAAGAGCTCACAAAAGGAATATGGCAACTCAGCGCCAGATGCAGGCACATTAGAAGAAATCAGTTATGTTACCAACGAGCTAGCAAGCCAGCCAGGGACAAGGAAGGGAGGCGGGCAATCAATTCTATTTTGAAGAGAAATTGACTCTCAAGCCGGCTCTCTCACAAACTCCTGCTCTGTGCGCAAGCAGACCGCTGCCACGCTCTCTGCCTCGCTCAATCTTTCTCTCTCTCTCTCTCTCTCCCTTTCTCTCCATCGCTCAACCTCACTCCACCTCTCCACCCTGTGTGCGCTTAAGTTTGCCTGCGTGCTTGCCCAAGTTGGCACAGCGTTACAAATGTGCCACAAAACCAACCAATGGATGTATAATAAGACCGTCAACAGCCTTATGGCAACCTAAAACCCCTCTCTTTCCGTAACAACAATTCACGAGCGCCTCCCTCCCCCCCCGTTGACAAATCTCGAGCGTCTAACAAATTACAAAGTGAAATAAGACCATTTTTACCTGTAAGCGGAGGCGCTGGGCCTGTACGAGTTGCTCATCATGTTCTCTGAGGTGCATCAAAAGAAGCAATGCTGCTGCCTTCTTTTTCCTGGTTGTCTCATCATTATAGTATGCCATTCTGCAGGAACTGAATTATGATGAATTGTGATTGAAGCTTTGGGAGTTACACACGCCTCTGCTCTGTAGAGTTGCTCAGGACTGACTGAGGAAGATGCTCTGAGGTTGGCCTTTTATATGTCCACTTTACCATGACACATGGGAAACGTTTGAGCTACTCAAATTCGGCTGTCTTCGCCGACACCGTGGTCCCATCTCGATGTCATCGTACTATAATACGATGGCTACAAGACGGCATTGCGAGGGCTTCACGTAGTCGTGTTGCCTTCCTAAGACAATCGGGCAGCTTCTTGTTTCCTTCGTATTGTCTTCGTGAGGCGAAAAATGCCGATGGCACCGATGATCACACGAAGATACACGATTTGACAAGATGACCTCACGAGTGCTTACGAAGGGCAAAATGGACACACAAATTCAACACGAAAATGAACCTTCGCAAGGTCCTTCGACAATTTTTTGGCATGCCAAAGATGTTGCCACCGCTCACGAAGTTGCTGCGGGAGCCTGAGAAACTCCACCTGCGTCATACGATGGCTTAGATGCCCTCACGAATGGCCCGATTTTGTTACGATCAGAGCCGAATTTGACACGATTTCCTTTATCGTGTGTCCATCTGGTGTCAATTTCGGAACAGTGTGACAGGGGCTTAACGGACTGAAATTACCCAGAAGTACCTCAGTGGCAGCCATGATAAGAGCCGTTCGAATTCTGTAGATGATAGGAAAGGAAGTTTCAAACTTCCTTTATAACCTCCTTTTGCTTAGGAACCATTGTACCTTCCTTTAGGAAAGAAAGGGAGAAAATGCTGCCCCACAATGCCTTGCGGCCGCAGCATTTGCCTCACACAACAGTCGGCCGTTCACGGAACAACCGTTACGGTGCTTCTTAAGCATTTTAAAACGTATGTGGTAACTTGCCAAAGTGCTTTGTTTTGAACGTTCATCAGTATTATAATCAAAAAGAGAAATATGAACGTTAGTTTTACTGAAATGATCAAATAAAGTCAACATTTCACAGTCTTTACTGGGCTGTGTGGGGTTTGTTCAACTTTTAAAAGATGTTTGAATGGTGATATACACAGTGATAGATGTTAAGGACTAACGTTTATAATAAATACATTTGTATTTATTTTAAGATCTTTTCATACAATAATACATATTGGGATCATTTGTATTAATGTGGACCGGAGGGAGAGGGTGACGAGCATAAGTTTCACTTTCCTTTTTTATTTAAATTCCAACTTTGGTCATGAAGAATATGTTTCTCTGTTGTCCACGTTCATAAAGCATAAAACAACAGCATCAGAGCACGGTGCAGAGTCTCTTGATGAGTTTACAGTAGTCCGTCGTTCTTATTATACATCCATGTTGTAGTCCGCTGTATAGAGAACTGTAGTTTCCCCACAGCAGCAGACGCACATTCATGACGTCCGCTGGCGCATCATAAATACGTCGGATAGTGAAAGTGCAGTCGGATTCTCTAAGGTACCGCAGTCTCTTCTCCTAAATCCTTTTGAATTCTCCTATCCACTATTCCTTAACCCTGTGACGTTTCACACAGAGGTCAAGGAATAGACGATAGGGATAGACGTTAGGAGCTGATTTTTGGGATATTCGACTGCAACCCTAGTCTTATGCCGTTTCTCGACTTTGTTTTACAATTTTGGGGTCCCTGAAATGTCCTGTATTCTGTTATTCCATGTAAATTACCCTTTTTCCTCAACCTCGGCTGTTTGTATTCTTCCAGTTTCACATCAGCCTCAATTAATAATATGGGTTTAATTGGACATTACACACACTTGTAAGCTGGCTGGGTAAAGTCTTAGTAATGCAAACGACTCAGACATTTGTATTCAAACATACAACTCCTATGGGTCATGTTTAGATGATTTCAGGTTTTAAGTGCTCTTAAAGAACTTGTAGAATTGGAATAAATACATTTTCGCCATTTATTAATACTACCGTGTAACAAAAATACAAAGCACTCAAGTCCGAGATACTTAATATTACTTGACAGACCTTGAGACCCAGGACTTGGACTTATTCTTATCAGACTGTGCCCACAGAGTGTATTCAGTGACATCGATCATGGAGGATCCTGTGTATAAAGTCTTGCCCTACGGAGACAGAAGCTGAGACAGCTGGCTGGACGGGCTCCCCGGGGCCGGGGCGAGGTGCTTACCGTGTGTGTTAGTGTGAGTGTGTGTGTGTGTGTGTGTGTGTGTGTGTGTGTGTGTGTGTGTGTGTGTGTGTGTGTGTGTGTGTGTGTGTGTGTGTGTGTGTGTGTGTGTGTGTGTGTGTGTGTGTGTGTGTGTGTGTGTGTGTGTGTGTGCACTGCTCCCAGCGCCAAATTCCTCCCTCATTATCCACATTGTCTCTTACACAGGCCTGAGAGCACAAAGCAGGATTTGAAGCCGCTCCCACTGACCCCGCGAGAAGCCTGTATTCCCTATTCTGTTGCCTGACAGGCAAACATGGCCTCCTCTCTCCCCACAGGAGCAGACACATTACTCCCCTATGTTTATCCACATATGAGGCCTTTCTCCCCCATGTTGTGCTCCCAAGACGCCCTCTCGGACTGTCACTCACGCTTGTTTACACAGATGCATATTTACCTCGTGAATGCAAGTGCAGAGGAGGATCTTCCCACCAGCTGACCCCTGGGAAGCCATAGGAAAGTCAGCCGGTGTAGCTGAAATTACCATTTGTAGTGATCCATCTGTGTGGAGCCTGCAGAAACATTTCCTTGGATGAGCGCCACAGCTGTTCACTGGGCTACTTGTACGCTCTTAATGGAAAACAGAACCGTGAACACGAGCGTGTTCTATAAAGGTTTTCTTTTCCCTGGCAGGCGCTGTATTTTCACACCAACAGCCCGCGTTGAAAGGGATCACTAATCGGCACAAACAGCGTTATTTGAACGATAAAATGCTTAACAGTGTAACATAATCGTTAAAATGACTCCAGATCGCAGTTGTAACTCAAGATCAACACACATTAGCGCACAATGGAGTGATGGAGTCAATGGTATTGAAGCAATGCAAACAGGGTTCCTCTGCAGAGCGTGTTCTCGTGTTCCCTCTCGCACATTAGTGTTCACGGCTCTGTATTATTACTTGGAGACAGAGACGAATAGGCCATGGCCGGCAGCAATCACAGTCCTCACTAAATATTTACTTGCTCCACTTGAAGAGGCCGGGCTACAGCAGGATGACAGACTCATTATTACTCCATGACTTTTGGGATAAAGGCTCGCGGCGCTTGAACTTCTTCTTGTTTTATGGAGCATGGCGTTGATACGGTGCAAAGGAAGGTGAGAGCTGTTGTTTTGACTTTTAGCTAATTTGACAGGTGGTTTCTAGTTTCATAGCACAGTCATTAATATTGGGGTTATCTGTAGGGTGTGAAACAGTAAAAACAAAACATAACGCTCTGTAAGTGTTTCAGTCTAAAGAGGGGATGAAATGTACTAAAAACCTGCATGTGAGTTTAAAGCTTGTGCTCTCTTATGTGATTCTTTTTTTATTTTGTTGACAAGCAAGTTCATTTTTAATTGCAAGGAAAGTAAAACTAAAAAATTCACTTTAGTTTAAAGGGTTTTTTGGGGTTTACCCATTTCCTGTTGTGTGTAGTAAAAGGCTAAAATCCCTGTGTTCCCTATCCCACACACTCCCCCCCATGTCATAGTTACATCACTATGTAACACTCTGGCTTCTATTTGCTAGCACTCTGACACATTGTATGTGATAGGCTAAGGGGTGGGACATCTCTAAGCGCTTGACCAATCACAACAGAGCAGGCCAGCTAACCAATCAGAGCAGACTGGGCTCTGGTTTCAGACAGAGGGTGAAAAGAGGTGCTGCAGCACAGGCAGTATGAGAAAATAAAGAGCTTTTTGAACATTAAAGCATGGAAACATGTGACAGTAGAGACACTACATACAAACGTGAACCTGAAGATGAGCACAATGTCCTCTTTAAAAGGTATCAGACTATTTGAAATTGCATCCAAAAAACTAATTCACTTTAACAAGACAATTATCACCCAAATGTGCATCTGTATCGCCTGTTTGAGTGTCTTTTAGCTCATTGTTTTGTTTTGTAAAGCCTGTAGCTTTAGTTTTTTCAGTATTTCACAATAGCATCATGCTGCTTTGTATTATCTATTTTCCATTCTTTGCAACTTTATGAAAAGTGAGGCAGTCGCATGTCCAAAAACCTAAAGGTCACCACCCAGTAGTCTTTTCTAAATCTGATACACATTTTCCAGAAGATATTCAGCATATTAAGTCATTCATCGTTCTTCTCCATAATTGAAAATGTGCTTGTGGAAGTTTGATGAGATATGAGTGGGCACTGGGCACCTGTGACATGCATTGTTTTGACACACTGAGCACCAACATAAGCCCGTGGCTTTTTAACCAGCTTCAAGCCTGGAGGCATTTGGTCAAGAAAAGTCAAGTCAGATCAAATCAGATTTATTTATAAAAATGTCTGTAGAGAACAAAAGGAAAGGGAGATGTGACTGAGCCAATGTCTCTGTGATTTTGTAGCACTGACATATTGCTATCATGGTCAAAAAACTGATAATGCTAACCAGAGAGCAACACGTACAACCACACGCTATAAAAAGCTAATGATATGGTATTCACTGGACAATCTGCTTCCTTTACTATTTAAAAGGGGTCCCACGATGATTTTACCATCAATAAACTCACTATAATAAGGTGCCAAGAGGATTCGGGAAAGCAAAGCTACTTTTAAACATGAGAATGGAGGACTGTGTGGTGTGAGCTGGCCTGTTAGTGTTCCTACAGCGGCAGGGTGGACCCGCTGACCACCAACCACCAGAGCGCTGCACAAGGGACAGTAAAGTTTGGGACATGTGTAATGATCCAAACAGAGACTACTGGAATTAGTCTTCGGAGGCCCCTTTATGAGAGTGTGGATTTGTTATTGCCTCCATAGTGCTTCTCCGTTCCCTCGCCTGAGAATATCAGCACTGCATCACAAACCAGATGTCAACAATGAGTTGGAGCTCATGTCACCTCATTTACAATCCGGGCACACGACAGGTTCTTAACTAAATTGTTTTCAAGGGAGGCTGCGGACGAGTACATTAATTTGTAATCACTGTTTCCCCCTCAAGTCTCATAAACACTGACGCTTGTTCTCACATCTCAATACGTCGTGAAATTTCATCGGCACCATCGTTTGTCATCATTAGCGTCAATGGAGGTCACTCTGCCCCGCATGCCGATGCTCAACGCAAAGTTTGACACAAATAAAAGCTATTTTCGCTCCCAGTGTGTCAAGGCTGTTTACTGTGGCTTTTCTTTTGTTGTTTTGATACAGAATGTTGGTGGAGAGATAGGGGATAAGAGGCTCTGTCTGTGGTGCAGCGGTGAACCCGGCCTTATAAGTATTCTGGTCTCCATCCATAATCTGGACTGCGTGAGCGGGGATCCAATGAGGAGATAAAGTACCATGGGAATGTTTCCTGGCAGAGGAGAAGGAGGGGAAGGGCACTGCAAGAAAGAAATACAGTTTCAACAAGTAATTTTTTCATGTCTCCAGTCTTGGAAGTTTTTTTCTAATCCAAACATTGAAAACAATCTTCCAGCAAGGTGCAAGAAATTCCCTCGCACCTTTGACGGGATCTCTTTAAAAAATATTGAAAAAACAAATCAAAACAATCCTTAGATGTCTTCCTTGGGCTTATTTCCTCTTTTTAAAGATTTTAGAAAAATTGAATTTTTATTGGACATTATTTGTTGCAGTATATATTAACCAAAACCTTTCTCTGCCGCATTTTAGTTGTCATTTGAGATATTCTTTGATTGTGTGCAGTGTATTTCACAGAGCTGAGAATGGCAGGGTAATATGGTGGCGCTACAACCACCCAGAACATTTCCATTAAGAGAAACGCGCTGCAGCTTCAGAAACGATGCAAATTAAGAAACATCTTCACCAACTGGACAACACATGCGCAGCATTTAGTAAATATTCACCAACTTGAAGAAAAAAAACGTTGCAAATAAAAACGCTCCAAGAAGCTCGAAACACAATGGAAACCAGCGGACACTAAAAAGTGATACACACAGCTGGGACCGGAGTGTTTGTTGACGTTTGGGGCTAGCTAACCTAGCTAATCTAATAATATTGTAAGGAATAATCCAATCACATTGTCAAAATAAACTGAATAAGTACATTTTAGGTAAATTGTTTCTGAATCTGCAATGCCTGTTCCTAATGGGAATGAATTGGGCTGTTGTGCGGTTGGCCCTTTCGGCCACTGTAGTTACACACAAAGAATTAACAGGACAAGGGCAAGATCCAAACACCAGCTGCTATATTCAAAGAGCCTTCCCTCTCTGCTTAAAAGCCTCTTCCTGCATTGGATTTTAGAAAAAGCACTTAAAGGTACTAAAGAGATAAAGAACAATGGCCAAGTGCCAGGGAAGAAAACACAACGTTTGCCAAAAACGCAGCCCATTAAGTAGGAATAATTTTTTAAGATAAAAATCTAAAACATAATACAGAAAGAGGGTTGTATTATGAGTTCCAAAAAATAAAAGGGAAAACTAATTCATTAATCACACTGCTTAAAATGTGTCCACACTGCTCGTTCAACACAAACTTCGCGCAGTTATTCACTATTTATTTTCATTCTACTTCGTGTTTTTTTTCTTGCCTTGAATATAATAGCATTTATTAAAAGCTCTGCACTAATGTATGGAATGCCATTTAAGCCAAAATTAAATAAATAAATAATTAAATAAATACATATATATATATAAATATGCCTATGAAATAAATTCTGAAATAAATAAATGAGGCAATAAATATGTATACATGTACATTTAAATACACATTTATTTATTTCATGGGACTTTTATTTCATAATGACACATTTATTTATTTCAGAGACTTTTATTTCATAATGACACATTTATTTATTTCAAGAGACTTGTATTTCATAATGACACGTTTATTTATTTCAGGGGACTTGTATTTCATAATGACACGTTTATTTATTTCAGGGGACTTGTATTTCATAATGCCACATTTATTTATTTCAGGGGACTTGTATTTCATAATAACACATTTCCATTCCTTATATGCAAATGAACGGGGCGTGGTTAGCTCACAGATCCAGACCAAAGCAACACAACACTGACTCAATAGCTCTTGTTTCACACTCCAGTACTCTTAAGTGGTTTGCAAACTGCCAATAAACCAAACCGGTTCCGGTTCAAGAACCGTTCTTGTGCTTTTCTGATGCTTAACTGGTTCTTCTCTGGTTCTGCCCCTTTTCCAACAAACCGGTTCCAGAGCCAGTTCCGGGCTAGCCTGATTTAGCTCTGGTTCTTCCTGTTTCGGCCGCAGCGGAGCCGGCTCTAAACACCGAAAACCGGACCGCGGTGAAGTTAGTTTTAGGTTGGATATTCGACGGACATTCGCGGACCCGCCAGCAGCGTCAGTTTCCCCTGCTGCTGGCTGTATTACGACGGGGAGATCTTCTCCGCGAAACGAGGCTTTCACTTAGGGACCATCAACAAATGACTTTTACAATTACACAAGAAAAATGTTCTTTTTAATAAATCGACAGCTTCTCAATCGTGTGAATGTGAAGCAAATTCACTCTAGAGCATACATTTATTTAACACACCTCTTTTTATTGTATTTTAATACTTTAAATACTTTTTATTAATATTTTTGATGGAAACATTTGCATATTTCTTCAATAACTGCTGGGTCATGTGACCTAATCACTCAAAATCAATGCTGGGTCAAAGAACTACACTGGCTGCATAGGACACACCTTTTTTTTATTGCATTTTAATACTTTAAATATGTTATATTAATATTTTGATGGGAAAATGAGCATATTGCTTCAATACCTTCCAGGTCATGTGACCTAATCACTCAAAAGCAATGCTGGGTCAAAGAACTACACTGGCTGCATAGGACACACTTCTTTTTATTCCATTTTAATACTCTAAATATTTTTATATTAATATTTGTATGGGAAAATGAGCATATTGCTTACATTAGCCCGTACCTGTGCACGTCCCTGGGGGGTGTACAGTGGGTGGTCATTGAAAATGTGTTCTGATATATGTTCTTCACAGAAAATTAGCCAAGGCCATTGAGTGTGAGTTTGAACCTATGGTTTGAACAAATAATGTATCATATCATTTTTCTTTAGATAAATAATGAAACACCATACAAGGGTTGATATTAATTAATTTTTGTATGGAAAATTCTGTTTATTTTTTCAATAGCATCTCTGTCATGTGACCGAATGTCACACTCAATTTTGTTTTAACAGCTTCTCTGTCATGTGACATAGAAGCCCAGGGACGTGGGTTTTGCTGGACAAGTAAGGAAAGAACGAGGGCATATGGAGTGGAGACCATCACGTTTGCCAAAGCAAGCCCATTTAGCAGTGTTCGTCCATGGCTTTTCCCAGAAGCTAAAATAGATATGACTATTGTAGAAAGGAAAAAAGAGTGGCAAATAAATGAAGTGGGAATTAAAACAAGTATGTATCTGAACGAAAAGTACTACAATTACCTACAAATGTACACAGATGGTTCTGAGAACAAAGAAGAGTGTGTTGGAGTTGGTATACATCCCAGACTTTAAAATATCGATCTCAAAAAGAGCGTCTGATCAATTATCAGTGTATACAGCAGAAATGCTGGCTGTAATAATAGGATTACAGTGGGTTGAAGAGGTCAGACCAGATAGGGTTGTGATATGCACAGATTCATTGTCCATATTAAAAAGCATACAGTCAACAACAACTGTCAGAGAAGACATTTCATAGAACTGAATCATAGCCTGTTAAGACTTCACAGAGGCGGTATAGAACTGCAGTTCTGCTGGGTGCCTGCACATGAGGGGGTGAAAGGGAACGAGTGTGCTGATGAATTAGATTAGATAAATCTTCCCATTGTGGAGTGGTTTGTTGCTTGGGATCTGTCGCGACATAGAAAAGGTACCTCTAAAAAAGATGGAAGTCATAAAACCAGGGATACCAACTGCCATGTTGAGCTCTGGTTTGGGTTGGTCAAACACTCCATCCTTTTAAAAAAAAAGTACCTGAGACCAGCAGAGTTCATCTCCAAAATGTATGCCTCAATACAAGGAAGATATGTAGAGCACATTGAGAAACACAATCTGCCAATGCATATTCTGGACAAAAACTTTAGACATCCTAGCAGGCCAGATGATGACTATGAGGAACAGTGGAACAAGCGGGCAAGTTCTGCTGGTAACACCAAGTCCAAGTCCAAGTACTTCAATCCACCAAAAACACTACCCAACCCCAAGAGCCCACCTGCCACAAAGGTGAAGAAAAGAAAAGTGGACCAACAGGAAAAAGACGCACAGGGAAATGTGTGTTTCTCACTTACTATGTTCAAAGTGTGTAAATTGTTCTCCAGCATTTTAATTGTAACAATGGAATAAGTAAATATTGTCAGAAAGTAAAGCATGGACTAAATTGGTAAAGAGTGAGGTGAAGGAGAAAGGACATGAAGTATTATAACCCAAGATGATTAGGTGCATGTTGTAGGGGGAGAATATGAAGATGAAAAATGTAAATGTAAATACAGCATACAAACTTATAACAGAAACTAGATTTCTAAATCAGACTTGAAACTGCAATTTCAGTTTCTGTTCCTGAGCAGCCTGTTTAATGTCATTTAGTGAAAACTAAAATCCCTCAATCCTGACTTGCAGTTGACCTGGCTGTGGAAAAAAAAGGACACCGAGGTGGTCGTGGCAGTGCTCCCCTCACAGATGAAAGGACGCATCTTACTTATCCGCCACTGTGAGCTATGCTCACTTCGACCCCACCAGTGGTTGACAGGGGAGGTATACGTGACTACATGTTTCAAGTGTCTGAAGTTTCACTCTACACTGTGTCATTTTCTTTACAGTATCTAGCATTTAACGATTTGTGCCCAAAAAATATCTGAAAAAAATGTCTAGATACTTTTGTCAGTCACAAGATTCTCAAAGTTGCAGGAAATGAAAGTTCAGTAAAACTGGGAATATGCGTTAATTGGCAAATTGTTTTGATCTTTTTTGCCAGGTAATTGAAGGCGTGTTTCATGTTGCTGCCGACAAATTCGGTGTTGTGAACAAAATGTACCTGCTACACAGCAGGTGTCATTTTGTTTGGGGACAGAACTCAGCTAACATCTCACAGTTTACCAAAGGTAATGTGTGTGGTCTGTGTATGTGTGTGTGTGTGTGGTGTGTTGTGTGTGTGCATGGTGATGCTGTAGGGCAGGCATCCTCAAAGTCCGGACTCCGGTCCGGATCCGGACCGAACCACAACTGTCTCTGGACTCTGAGCAAATTATACTTTTCATATGTATTATCTGTATTATCTGTATTATCTGTGTTATCTGCGAGACATCGCCACAACGCAACGAGTCAAAATTCTCCGCTATGTCCACTGCAAACAGCGCTCTGCATGTCCGACTGTTCCAATGTCTGTGTGTGTCTATCAACGCATTGGTCCAATCACATTCAGCATCCCGTCAGCGTTTTTGTCCCCCACCAACAGTCTGCGAATCAGAGGCAGAGTAGGGCGGGTCTTCGCGGAATGCGGGTTGGAAAAATGCGTGTCTCGTCTCTCCCCAGCTGCCACCCCAGTTGGCAGCTTTGTTTTGAAAGAAAAGTTGTGGCTCATCGGACATTTATGAGAGAAAGTCTCTAATGTCCGAGTGCAAGTGAATGCAGCACAAGACCCACGTCTTGTAACCCCTCCCCCGGCCCTGGCGCGAGCGTGGAAATATGATTGGCGGCGATTTAATTTGAACGGGACGGTGCAAAACGAGAAGCATTCGGACCCAAGTACTGAAGGAATGAGGTATTTGCGGTCTACAATGACAGAGAAGAGACTGTCAAGTTTGGCTGTACTCAGCATTGAATCAAAACGCACTAAAGCTGTTGATCTTAATAAGTTTGTGAGGCGTTTCGCTGAACAAAATGGTAATCGCCGCATTCAGCTGTAATAGACATGTCAACTTGATGCTCTTCTCACGGATGAGCATACAAAACTGTTAAGATGATGACCTTACGTGTGTAAATATATTTTTTTCTCTGTGGGGGTCTGCCCCCAAAAAACAGTTTTAAAGGGGACCTATCATGCTATATTTAAATAATATATAAGGTATAATATATATATAAGGTATATTAATACGTTTTAATTTTCAAAATACGAAACAGATCATGCATTTTAGCCATGCATCATTTTGCCTCACTCCAGCTCTGTCTTTGCAAGGTCTGATTCAGCTGACCACGCCCCCATGCGGAAGAGGGGGGCGTGACACGGCCCCGGCACGAGCGTCATGTTATCATGCTTGCTGTGATTACGAGTGGAGAGTCAACATGGCCCAACCTCTCATTCCCCTGATTGGTGGAGAGTTGACCAATCAGGCTGAGTGCACCTACATTACGTCAAAAAGGTGCAAATAAAAAATCCACCCATATCAAATCCGTTGCAACCCCGTTTTTAGAGATTTGGGTATGGAGGAAAAGAGAGAGGGTTGTGTTTTCTGACACTTTGTGAGTTCCCTGGAACACCGGGGACCGATATGTATGTATAAAAGACATCACAAAGTGCATTTTGCATGATAGATCCCCTTTAAGTCCTGAGAAAGTCAAATAAGACGGTGTGTAAAACTACACTGCCCAGCCAAAAAAAAGTAACCACTTTGATTTAACTAGGCCAGTAGGTAAGGACTTTCCACTGGATAATAACTGAAGTATAAAAGAATGCATGACTGAAGTGTTTGAAGGCAAACAAAAAGAGGAAATAACAGGTCAAATCAAGCAAATCCCCCTCTCAGATTCCACAGCAACCAGAAGCACATAAATACTGGCTGGTGATTTGATTAATCAGCTTTGTGATGGAATAAAAAATGCATAGTGCATTTCCTTAGCTGTGGATGAGTCTACTGACACCACTGACAATGCTCAGTTGCTGGTGTTTGTGAGTTTTTATGATGAGGCAAAGGGGGAGTTTGTTGAAGATGTGTTGGGCCTGACGAACATCAGTGGACACACAAGGGGGCAAGACATTTAGAAAGCAATAATGGGAATGCTGAATGAAAGAGGGTGCAGCTGCCTTTATTCATAACTGTGCAGCTCTTACACTGCGACTCTGAGGGATCAAGCACTGACACAATAACAATGAAAACTGCTGCATACAGATTATTTTTGTTTTTGCAACCTCGTGTTAAGAATCTTGTTGCAATTGTTTGAATGACCGTAATAAACGGACCTTTGTCTTATTGAAAAATGTCTTTGGACCTTTAAGATTTGTATTTGAGTACCCCTGCCCTACAGATTCGAACCATTATGCCTCTGAGTCTGAATCGGATGAAGCGAACTCCGAGTCGGACAGTGGAGACGACAACCTGCCCTACGATCGTGAGATACCTCTCGATCTACAACGCTTGAACAATGTGGAATGGTTTGTAAACTATTTTATTTACGGAGTTTGACTAAATAACGATTCTGTTTTAAAATAATGGCAGTGGACAATAATCAGTTTATGTTTTATCTGTTAGAAGTTTAGGAATTAGGTGCATCAATATGGGCGATAATACGGTCATGTAGCCAGTGGCGGACTGGGACTAAAAATCAGCCCGGGACTCTCGACCGGCCCACTTCGGTACCGCTAGTAAATTGTCAACAGGGGGAGTGGGGGATGTGCTAGTGACTTATCCGACCGGCCCACTTCGGTACCGGCCCCCGATGGCCAGTCCGCCACTGCACCCAGCCCAGCCCACGTAAACTGTCAACGGGGGGAGCCTCGCTGCGGGGAAACGGTGGACCTATTGGCCCGATCGGAGTGGGAATAATCATAATCATGATCATAAATCATAATCCGTGCATTCTCGAAATTCTCGGGCAGAAAGTGGGCGCTGCATATGTAGGTCGTTCGGGGGTTCTTCACAGACCATTCGGCCCTTGTGTTCTGCACATTTTTCTCCCATGTGAGCTGACGCTTGACATCTGTGGGAAAGCTATGGATGCTGATGTTTAGTTCGTCATTTGCTGTATTGGAACACCCAGACACAACGCATCGTCGAACCATTTCTACGCATGACACTTTGTCCGTGTTTGGCTCTCTCGCTGCACAGTGAAGCATTCCCGCATTGACGTCACTTCCGGCTTCCCCCAAAACTTCAAAATGAGTCGAAGGAATTTCCCCGCGATGTTCGAAATGATTGATATTTATCGGAACGGTATCGCACCTTCTTTTTTAAGCTGACGGTTCGAGATTACTAGTAGCCCAATATTTCATTGCACAACAATTGTTGGAAGGCTGTCACAGGCTCTTTAAATGTCTGTCTTGTTTGGCACAGTTTATCAGTAAATGTTTCCACGGAACTATTTGCAAACAGCGTGTTTCATGACGGACACACCCAGTGTTGGTCAGTCAGGTAGAGCAGCAGGTGAAGTCAGGTGATGCAGACTCGCTGTTGGAGGGCTTGATAACCCATTCCCCCTCCACACTCCCCCTCCACACACGTTGGTTTGGAACAGCACTTAATGTGGCGGACCCTCCGCGCGAACGCGCAAACGGAGGAGTAGTGTGTAGGGTGTAGGGTGTAGGGCAGGGCTTCTCAAACTCCGGACCAAGGTCCGCATCCGGACCGAACTGCAAATCAATCCGGACCGAGCCCTGTGTCCCATTGTAAAATATAATAAAAAAATAAAAACTTTCTGATTCTGATGTAAATTAGATTGCTTTGTTGGAGGGTAAGGAGAAACAGGAGATGTCTGAGAAATGAGCGGAAGCGCTCTCTCTCCCTCTCTCTCTCTTTTCCTCTCTCCCTCCCCTGACAGCCCGTCAGTATCTCATGCAGCTCGCTGATCCAGTAATGAGTGACCCGACAGTGAAGAATAAACATATTTATAACTAGTTTAGCTGTTCCAGAGGTAGATAAAATCTAAATGTGTTAGGTGTAACTAGATGTGTGTGTTTTGCTCCGCTCACCGGTCCGTCGCAGCGGCAGGATTTCTGCTTCACACACGTTGCATACCGCTATTTTATTGTCTTTTTCGGACACCTTAAAATACTGCCAGACCGGTGAAGCCATTTTGGCGATGTTGTTTCGCCAGGCACAGAGAAAAGTGTCATGTGTTTTACGTCATTTGATCGGCTCTCCTGATCGGCCTTTATAGAGAACACCGATCGATTGGCCGAGAGTGAATATCAGCCGATAACGATCGGCGGCCGTTCGATCGGAGTATCCCTAAAATAATGTATATTTTCTTGTGTCTGACGCGTTGTGAGAATGAACGTGCATATACATTTACTTGTGTGCGCGAGCGTGACACGCATTGCAGACCGCAAGTTAACCGCAAGTTTAACTTGACTTTCTAATGCTCCCATAAAACATTGGTAGCATTCGGGAGGGGGAGGGGCGAGGGAGTTTTTCCCAATCAGAAGCGCAGCGTCATTGTTATGATATTTTCCTGCACACGTTATTGCGAATGCTGGTAGCATGTCGTTCTCAAAGTTCGCAAAGCAAAGGAAAGTTGATCAAGAGAACCGAGAATTCAAAGAAGAATGGACAGAGAAATATGCATTTATTCTCCCACAGTCCAGCACCAAACCAATGTGCTTGATTTGCACAGAAACCGTGGCCATCATAAAGAGTGGTAATGTGAAACGCCACTATGAATCGAAGCACAACTATTTTGAGCGGCAATATCCCCAGAACACAGAGGTGAGGACAGCAAAACTTACTAAGTTAAAATCTTCGTATCAAGCTACAAACAGTTTGTTTGTCAGATCTATGACAATGCAAGAGAGAGTAAATGAAGCCTCACTCAGAGTGGCCTGGGTTTTGGGCAAGCACAAAAAGCCCTTTTCTGATTCAGAAGTAGTGAAGGAGTGCATGACTGAAGTAACTGAGGCTTTGTTGGAGGGTAAGGAGAAACAGGAGATGTCTGAGAAAATTAAGCAGGTACCCTTATCAAACTCCACTACAACCAGGAGAACTGAATTACTTGCTAATGACCTGGTGACACAGCTGACGGATGACATAAAAAATGCAGAGTGCATTTCATTGGCTGTTGATGAATCAACTGACAGCACTGACAACGCCCAGCTAAGCGTCTTCGTTAGGTATTACAGTGAGGCAAAGGGAACATTTTGTGAGGACATATTAGGCCTCAAAACCCTCCATGGCCACACCAGGGGAGAGGACATTTATGAAGCCATCATGCAGATGCTGAATGAAATGGGAATTGACCTCAAGACTGTGGTGTCCATTGCAACTGATGGAGCTCCAGCCATGATTGGGAGAGAGAAGGGAGCTGTTCATTGCCTGAAAGAGCACCATCCAGACCTGCTGTCATACCACTGCAT
The DNA here is from genome assembly GCA_031216635.1 of Dissostichus eleginoides. Lineage (NCBI taxonomy): Eukaryota > Metazoa > Chordata > Actinopteri > Perciformes > Nototheniidae > Dissostichus > Dissostichus eleginoides. The sequence continues at coordinate 5,041,322 of CM062278.1, read as the reverse complement.
CATTCACCAGTCAGTGCTGTGTGCCAATCTTGGAAAAGAATACTCAGATGTCATGGAGACAATTATGAAGCTTGTGAACTACCTGAGAGCCTCCTCAGCCCTTCAGCACCGCCTTTTGCGTGCATTTCTGACAGAGGTAAGTGTATTACTCTTGGTTGCATTGTATGATGGCCAGTCATCTGTATTAAACAGACTAAGATTTACTTTGTTAAAATAATTACTCTTATTTTGCTGTGTGTGAGTATACTTGACATTTGGCTAAATCAAAAATGAAAACAAATATTATTTTGAGTTCATAGTAAAGAAAATTGTGTGTGTGTCTGTCACTGTGTGTCATTCTCTCTCTCATTCTCTCTCTCCCTCTCTCTCTCACCAGGTCAATGCAGCTTATGATGACATTCTCCTTCATAACAACGTGAGGTGGCTGAGTAAGGGAAGGGTTCTGGAGCGATTTTGGGCCATCAGGAAAGACCTGCAGATGTTTTGTCTGAGCAGAAAAATGCCAAAGCCAAACAGTACCTTGATTTTCTGCAGGATGATGAAAAGATGGAATGTGTGGCCTTTTTGGTGGATGTGACATCTCATCTAAATGAGCTCAACCTCAAACTCCAAGGCCGAGGCAACACAGTCTGTGACCTTATGTCAGCAGTACGTTCTTTCCAAAGAAAGTTGGAGATCTTCAGGAGTGACATAACAGAGGCACATCTCCACTTTCCAACTCTATTGGAGCAAACTAATGGTAATCACCATCACACTCATGTTGCATTCCTGGAGAGGCTGGCTGAGAATTTTCAAAACCGTTTTGATGATTTCAGTCTTGGTAAGCAAGTCCTGCTCTGTATTGGATCTCCATTTCTGGTGAAGAATGTTCAAGAATTCTCAAGAGAGGCACAGAGCATCTTCCCGTGGGCAAATGTTTCATCTCTGCAAACTGAGCTCATAGATCTCCAGGAGAATGTTGCTCTGAAGGAAGTGGACTGTGACCCTGTGACATTCTGGACAAAGATGGCTACTGCAGCAAATGTCCCCCACCTTCAGAAGGTGGCCATTCATTTGCTCACCATGTTCGGTTCAACATATTGCTGCGAGTCTGGATTTTCCACAATGAACATTGTGAAAAACTCATACCGCAGCAGTTTGACAAATGAACACTTGGGTCAGTGCCTCCGCCTGGCTATCACACCTTTTGTGCCGAGGTTCAAGGCATTGGCTACATGAAAACAGTGCCATTTCTCCCACTAGCTCAATACAATGTATGTATTGAATGTGTGTGTGTATATGTTATGGATGTTGATTTATGTCACGCACTTTACTGGCATTGTTCCGGACCAGTGACCTTGCTTAAAATTCACAAGTGGACCTTTAATAAAAAAGTTTGAGTACCCCTGGTGTAGGGGGTGGTTTGGAATTGGGCCGAAATTTGAAATGAGTAGGTAAGCTAGGTTATCTAGCTTACAGCCGATCTGCAATAATGTTGGTAGGATCATGTTGTTAAAATAAACCAATTCAACTTGCATTTAGTAACTTTCCAAAAGAAATTAGAAAAGGGAGAATAGTAGAAAAAGTGTTCCCTTGAGGAAAAGGTTGTGGATTACTGCTTCAGACGGTGTAACAGGGGTGGGGAACCTCCGGCCCCCGGGCCGTATACGGCCCGCGAGACCATTTAATACGGCCCTCGAGGTAATTTATAAACATACGCAAAAAAGAAAAAAATTAAAGAAATCTAGACTGCAAAAAAATTAAACAAGCGAGTACCTGTTTTTCCTGGCCAAGGTCAGGGTCCTTGAACACAACACGAGCGTAACGTGTCATCACGTGGTATATGTCTCGTCTGACAGGGGTGCAGTTCTGACGGAGAGCACCAGAACGTCGCTCCGGCACTTCCAAAAATTGCTGTACCCATAAGGAGCCGCACACATGCCGCAGTTTCTGCGTGGCTGTGTCTTTAGTTGAAAGCCCAGTGGCGATCTGTTCATCTGTCACACTGATCATACAGTAAATAACTTTGTTGTAGCATCTGGTTAGCTAGCTATGCTAACGAATATAAGAAGCTTTTTCTCCAACCAGTGATGTAAAGGCACATCTTTATATGATCATTATAGTTATAAAAAAACAAGAGAATAAAGTAAACAAGTATAAAATACTATATGACAATAAAAAAAAGTTGTTATTAATAAACAAGAATACAGTTTGAAAGGGGAGTGATTTGTAAAATATCCATAAAGAAAAATAAATCTGCTTCCAGTTCTGTTTCATGTGGGTGTTGAGGGATGTATCCATAGATCTCTTCATTTTACTCTCATAGTGCACCAGATTGATGCTTTTAACTTCAACATTTAAAACAAAATCTTCCCGGGGGAGCATGCCCCCGGACCCCCCTAGAGGAGGTTAGGTCCACCCCCCACTTAAATCATGTTCACATGGATAGGAAACTAAATACATTTGCACACATCTTGTGTCCATATCTTTCTGTTTTGGTGGTCATGCCACAACCGTGCACGTGCATGCATACGCGAGTCATGGTTAGATATCTGGATTGAGAGGTTGCTTTTTCTTTGCACAGCATGAAAGAAAGGCAAAATGAATGGGCTATTATTCTAGTATTTTTAAGCAGAGGTCAATAATTTGTACGGCCCTCGGAGGATGTTGAAAAAATTGAAATGGCCCTTGAGAGGAAAAAGGTTCCCCACCCCTGGTGTAGAAGAACAAATAGAGGTTCAACACTGGTTGACTTGCCTTTTTACTGTTTATAATTCAAACAATGTACAGGAAATGCAAAGCAAAAACATTTTAAAATAAGAATATATTACCGACATCTATTCTGGACTTATTTCAAACAAAGATGTTTTGTGTGAATGGTTGGATCTAAAAACAGCCCTCAGGGGCGGCTTGCATGTGAACTTTGGCCCCAGTGGCTGTAAACCTATAATATAAAGGCTGGGCTCCCATAGCTGCACTATCATGCCCACTTCTGCAGCATAATTGCTACTTGTTCTCCGTGGTGAGATAGGTCAGCACAGAGTCAGAGCTGAGGCTCTCCCATGGCAGATATTTCACGCCTGTCGATGGATGTCTCTTTATCTCTCTGCTTCTCTATTAAAAAGACATGCTTTGCCTCATTCCGGAGGCGTCTTCTTCCCAGCTTCTGAACAAGGCTTAAAGCTATGTAAAGTGTATCGAGGGCCAAGTTCATCCCTGTTGCACTACAGTGTGCACCCAGTGAATGCTCCTTTATTTCCCTGAATTCATTTAAAATCCACTCATCTTCGTGGCCTTCATACAGAAACATCTCTTTTCTGTTTTCCGCCACCATCAAAGAGGATGGATAGGAGGAAATCAAGAAAGCATATGTTTCTCACCACAAGAACCTCCAGCTTAAGCCCTGCTTCATCAAGAGACAGTGCGCCAAGGAAGTGAAGCAGCTCTGAGCTTTGCAGCCACACATTCATCATGGACATTTGATGGTCAGGATGTGCTGGTGGCCTTTTGCCTGCGCCCGCCTGCTCCTACGCTTTCGCACTTTCAGTCTGCCATCCAAACCCAACCCTACGCTCAAAACGCTCTTTAATTGGTCAAAATCGCTTATTTGGCTAGTGCCGCCCGGCCTCTCCGCAGAATGTTCCACCGCTTCTCAGCCACAGCAAAGCCTGGGAGGATACAGCCAACATGATGAGGGGCGTGGCTCGCTTCACCAGGAGAAAAAAAAACATTGCCTCAGAAACCAGAGGGTCATATATGAAACATTTCCAGATGAGTTATAACAGCAGATAGCCTTGAACTGGTGAGCTTATTCAATCTGAGGCTCTCTTTAAGAAAATCGAGATGGTTCTTCCATACTTAGTAACTCAGTGGATGATTGCAGAGCTCGAAAGCAAAACAGCTATCAAACACGCGGATTATTTGTTACATCTGTTGCCTCTTGGAAAGGCTGCACAGAAACCATAACTATGGAGTGGTGCAGTCATGTCTTATTTGTGAAAGTTACCAGCACAAGGGCTCCCTTTTTGACAAAAAGCAATGGGATTTTTAGTGGATGTCAGAAAATGACAGCAAAAATATACCTGTGGCAAGCACACATTTATGATAATGTACTTACGCCATTTGTTCGGCAGGATAATCTCTACATATTAGCGCAATTTTATTATAATTAAAGCGTAACTGCAATTGCCAGAAGTAAATAGCTAACATAATGCTTTAAACTAACAACATGAGGGTCCCATGACTTCCAGTAAGACCGCTAAGCTTAGGTGGACTCGTTTCGGCGTGAGGAACAGCGTTTCCTTTTTTTTCACTTGTGAGCCGTTTTTTGACAAATAAAAGCCTAGGAAACTAGCCACAAACTGGTTCAAAAAGGAGTTAAATGACAAGGAAACCGTAAGTGCTAAAATGCTAACGTTAGGCTTTTAAAAAATACATACGATAGGCTGTGCGTAGCCAGCGCTAAGCTAAAGGTGGCTAATGTCTGGCTTGATGATGTTTAGTAGTCTGGTTTTATCACTTGTTTATCACCTTCCTTTTTTAAAGAAATTAAAAAGCGTCTGACATTCACGAGTGGGGCATATACTGATGTTTTATTTTGTGGGCAGACGTGATAATGTCTTAAGCTTGTGTTAACCACAGACCTTATTTTGGGCTTATCACTCATTCAAAGAAACACTGTCTTTGAATGAATAAAGAATTGGTTTGGACTAACTTAAGAGCCAGATGGAAGTTTGCCAAACTGAAAATCCAGATAGTACAAAAATAAATCTCAAGTGCTTTTCTGGGATAGTCTAAACCTAATTTTCTCAGTATCTGTTTCAGGAAGTCTCCCCCCATCTGTCTCCATTTAATTTGTAGTTACTATTGACCCTTGTCTGGGCTTCATTCCTCACTTACTGGACCATTTACATGTTATATTGACTGAAATTCAACAAGCATTTTCACAACAGTTTCAGTTGTATTTTACTGTTCAGTGAATTGAAATCCCTTTACTCTACAAAATAGACACTAAAGCAGACGGGTGTCAGCTAAACACATTTTTTGGATAAGTACACAGTTAAAACTACATAAGTTGTACGCATGACTAAGCAGGACATTTATTCCCCTAATTCCATAACTGCCATCAGGCAATAAAGATGTCAGTCCCCCAGGTTTTTGGATTTGGCAGCAGAGGGCCTGAGTGGGCTTTTCATTTTACGACCTGTAAGTTATCACCCTTTTCTCTGCACTCACTGAAATATCTATGTGAATGGTTACTCACAGACAAGCTCACATTACACCTTTTTTTAATACTCTACACAGGAAAATCTATCCTATTTCAGTCCTGCACTATGTAAGCAAACTCATTAATGAATGCAGAAGGTGATTGAACAGATGGGCGCTGGACCAACATCATCACCTGATGGTGTCTGCACTGACATCTGCTGCCCTTCAAGGGCAGAGCTTCTGTAACTCCAGAAACTGTGAAATTCAGGACAATACATTTAATTTAGAATCAGTAACAATTTGTCAGACTTTAAACTGAGCAACTAAATAAGTTTTAATAATAAGGTATAATAATGTAATGTCTTCATTTTAGGCACATTATTGTAACATAATTATTTATTCTTATTGCTTACAGCAATGCCTCACTATGACAGGATATTCTCTACAGATTCCAAGAGAGTAGGGGAGCAGGTGCGACTGTAACAAGGGATAGTTTTAACAGCTCAAATGACATAAATCAGAAAAATAGGGCTATTAAACTAATCACACACATTGTCAGTAATGATCGCTCTTTGCCTGTCAAAAACTAATGTCTCATACTCATCAAAGTTTTGTTACAAAGACACTTTAAAGATAAGTTATTCATGGCTCAATGAAGAGAAAACAGTTATATCTATATTCTGGAGAGTAATACTTATATAATAACACATTTACGCATATGGGATGGAATATCTATCAATATTGTGAACTTTGCTTGTAAAACATAAATTACTGAACAGGTATAACTAAATATTTCCAGAAAATAAAGATATTTTTGATTATAATACAGTGTGTATCGGGATAAGATGTTTCTCTGTTTTGCTAGATGTCTGCTTGTCCATCTACTTACATTTATATTGAAATCAAGCTAAATGTTAAAGGTCCCCTATTATACTGTTTTTCATCAATATATTATAAATATGCAAAATATGTCTCTGAAGTGTTTGGCTCCAAATACCAAACAGATCATGCATTGTAGCATCCCATAAACCCCTGTTTCAGCCCTGTTCCAAAAGTGCTGATTCTCTGTCTGTTACTTTAGATCAGGGGTGGGGAACCTTTTTCCTCTCAAGGGCCATTTCAATTTTTTCAACATCCTCCGAGGGCCGTACAAATTATTGACCTCTGCTTAAAAATACTAAAATCACAGCCCAATCATTTCACCTTTCTTTCATGCTTTGCAAAGAAATAGCAACCTCTTAATCCAGATATCTTACCATAACTCGAGCATGCATGCATGCACGTGCACGGTTGTGGCATGACCACCAAAACAGAAAGATATGGACACAAGATGTGTGCAAATGCATTTAGTTTCCTATCCATGTGGACATGATTTAAGTGGGGGGGGGACCTAACCTCCTCTAGCGGGGTCCGGGAAGATTTTTTTTAAATGTTGAAGTTAAAAGCATCAATCTGGTGCACTTTGAGAGCAACATTAAGAGATCTATGGATACATCTCTCAACATCCATATGAAACAGAACTGGAAGCAGATTTCTTTTTCTTTATGGATATTTTACAAATCACTCCCCTTTTAAACTCTATTCTTGTTTATTAATAACAACTTTTTTTTGCTCCTTTAATGAGTCTCACAGAGCACGCCTACTGGCTTCCTTTGTTGCACAAACAAATTCAATCACATTCTGTTCACAGCCGATCCACAGGTATTTACATTCCTCCTCCAACGTGTGCATCGCCGTTATGATTTCCTTTTAGACTTTAACACATCCGACATTCCATTCAATGCGTATACGGCTTTATTCCATTTATTTACTCACGACCGGCCCAGTCTGTCAGCTCCGGTGTGTCCCTCTTTTCCGGTGATCCAAACGGTGTGTGTCTCTTCCTTACGGAGTTTTTCGACTTGATGTAGTGGCATCCAAAGGTTTCCTTTTGCCACTATAGAGCAGGGTTGACGACACGCAATCCAATGCAAATAAGCAGCCGAAGGTTTTCAGTCAAAAAATGTAATTTATTAACAAAAAGGTATTGACTTAAATAGTCTCAAAATAACAAATCTAAATCAATATTTCGGCGATATACTTTCTTATATAAACTATACTTTGCAGTCCAATTTGCAAAACTAATTTCTGTTTACAATTTGCGGTCGAAAAACTGTTCCGCTCCCCGTCTCATCAGGTCTCAGAGAACCGCGGCTGTCCTCAATTGCCTCACTTAAATAAACACCGGAAGGTACAAGGAAACAGATCGTATTTACGATTTAAAACGAACAATCATTTCATCAAAAGATATTCACCATGGCAACATAAATCATTTTCCATCATTAATTCATTTATTAAATTATGAATCTAAATAATAACTTTGACTTCATTGTGGCTCTAACACTGTCATATAGGATTTTATACCTGTTTACTTTATTCTCTTATTTTTTTATAACTATAATGATCATATAAAGATGTGCCTCTACCTCCTGGTTGTAGAAAAAGCTTCTTATATTCGTTAGCATAGCTAGCTAACCAGATGCTAATAACAACAAAGTTATTGACTGTATGATCAGTGTGACAGATGAACAGATCGCCACTGGGCTTTCAACTAAAGACACAGCCACGCAAAAACTGCGGCATGTGTACGGATCCTTATCTGAAGTGTCGGAGCCGCATTCTGGTGCTCTCCGTCAGAACTGCACCCCTGTCAGAGGAGACATATACTACGACACATTAGGCTCGTGTTGTGTTCAAGGACCCTGACTTTAGCCAGGAAAAACAGGCACTCGCTTGTTTAATTCTTTTGCGGTCTAGATTTTTTTTTTAAAAATTCTTTTTTGCGTGTATTTTTAAATTACCTCGAGGGCCATATCAAATGGTCTCGCGGGCCGTATTAGGCCCGGAGGCCGGAGGTTCCCCACCCCTGCTTTAGATGAAAATAAGGAGCCACTCCCCACGCCCCTCGGAGAGATATTTGGTTAAAAAGAACACAATGGTGCTCTAGGAGGAGATTCAGGTGATAAGGTGGGGGGGGGGGGGGGGGGGGTTACCTTGGTTGGTGATTGGCTAATGGTTACACAAGCCAAAAAATCGTTATCACATCATATATTGGCCAAAATCGGATCAGCTCATTTTCAGACAGGTTTTTATATAAATGGATCAGGACAAAAAGTGAGCGAATATTTTTTCCTGAAACGTTCATAATCTCTTAACGCAGAGGGGACACATGTTTATGTATAAAAGACATGAAAAAGTGGATTTTACACAATAGGTGACCTTTAACACTAGAACCACCAACGGGTAAATTTTATCCGCAGCTGTTTCTTGATCGTATATAACTTTTCTTCAATAACATATTTAAGTCTCCCAGTTTGTGACTTTCCCTGAAAGTATGTTATGTAGCACCCTCTGTTGTTAAAAATTGTCAGTATGAAGTCAGATTTAACAAATGGCCAAAATAATTGCCATTTATACCCATCAGCGCCAGCGGGTAATATTTACCTTTATCGCGCGTAAACATAAACATGACGTGTTGCTATAGCAATGCCTGTTGTCTACTGCAGTTCCTTATAGAGAGATAGAGAGATAAATAAATAGAGAGAGAGATAGATAGATAGATAGATAGATAGAGAGAGAGAGAGAAAGAGAGAGAGATAGATCGATAGTTATAGATAGATAGATAGAGAGATAGAGATTGAGAGAGAGAGAGAGAGAGCGATATGTTATACTTCATGCTATCTGCAAATATGATATCATATGAAAGCTGAGATTCCACAGATTCTATTGGTATAAGTTGTCATCACTGTGCGATCAAAACTCACTGATCTAGCAGCCAGGAAAGACAATACACAACTTCACTTTACGGGGCAGAAACGGCAAATATGTCTTACCCAGGGGCGTCTGTTACAATGTAGGCTCGATTATCAGCTCACGGCATATAAGCAGGGGTAAAGTGCTATTTTTTATGAGTGGGGGGCGGACCTCACCTCCTCTAGGGGGGTCCGGGGGCATGCTCCCCCGGGAAGATTTTTTTTTAAATATTGAAGTTAAAAGCATTAATCTGGTGCACTTTGAGAGCAACACTAAGAGATCTATGGATACATCTCAACACCCATATGAAATAGAACTGTAAACAGATTTTCTTTTTCTTTATGGATATTTTACAAATCACTCCCCTTTTAAACTGTATTCTTGTTTTACTGCCATATAGTATTTCATAACTGTTTTTCATTTATTGATTTATTGATTTCTAACTATAATGATCATATGAAGGTGTGCCGCGGAAATAATCTTTTGAATAATTTGTGACCAAACCGTTTGAGACCCACTGAGATAACTTAGACTAAAGTTAAGTATCTAAACACTCAGAGAGTCCTTTAGCTCACCTGAGTCTCTCAGTCTGACAGGAGAGGACTCTCCTCCAGCTTGTTGTGGAACAAACAGCTCCTAATGTCCGTTAGTGCAGCTAGCTAACCAGATGCTAACAACACAGTCCCTGCTGGCATCGGTCGGTCGGTCGGTCGGTCGGTCGGTCGGTCGGTCGGTCGGTCTCTCGGTCTCTCTCTCTCTCTCTCTCTCTCTCTCTCTCCTCTCTCTCTCTCCTCTCTCTCTCTCTCTCTCTCTCTCCATGGGAAATTACAGTCCTGCCGTCCTCTCTTGTGTCATGATGAGGTTCACCCTTTTTTATAAATGTTTACATGGACTGGCCCCCCCTCCCTTAGGGGAATTCATCCACAAAAAACACACTGGACGCTGCACTAGGTCAGAAACCAGAGGAGACTGTGAAGTCCACCGTAGACGGACAAATTTTGGACAAAATGTACTCTCCATTAAGGGCAGCTCATTGTGGAATAGCCTCCCAACTGAGTTACGGGATTGTCCCACTTTGAAAAGTTTTTAAGGTCAACTTAAAGAATGGTTGAGAAACAAACAAACGTGCAATCACCGCTAAATGCTCTTTAATACAGGGGTATCTTCTCTTGCACTTGATGTAGCACTTTTATCTTCTCCTGCACTTTATATGTCGTAGCTGCTACATTGTACTGCCATGTGGTTAATGCTTGTATGCTGCTCATGCTCTTTCTGCATATCATGTATTTATTTTTGCTATGTATATAAATGTCATGTTCTTAAATGTTGTATGTGACGGACTACGGATGGAAATTAGCTCAAAGCTAAAATCCAGCATGTTTACGTTTTAAAGCATTATTTGTTTTAAATGTTCATCAATGTGCATTTTCCCTCTTCAAATAAACGATTAAATGAAAAATTCAAATGAAATGGTGGATACGACCCTGCACACACACACACACACACACACACACACACACACACACACACACACACACACACACACACATTATAAACAACAAACCAATACTAATTTAAAAAAAAATGTTTTTATGACGGCATGTATTTTCTGTAAATCCATGTGAGTATACTGTAGGCTGTACACTCTATAGTTAAACTTTTACATTTCTATTTGCAGGTTGCCTCAAATGCTTCGTGCTCAAACAAATATGAGGCAAAAAGAAAACGCAAATGGTTGCCGGAGTGGAAGAAAACCTTCCCATTTGCTGAATTTGATGCAGAGACAGGCATGATGTTCTGCAAAAGCTGTCGTGGTTTTCCCAGTCTTGCGAAAGGGAACCACCTTTTCGTTGGTGTGGGTGGTGGCAAAATCCGGATAAAAACACTCCAAGAACACAGCAAAACAACATCACATTCTGACTGCTCAGGCGCTCAGGCTGCGAAAGTAAACCCAAGCAGAACACCCATGGCTTGTGTCCTACAAAAGATGCCAGAGAATGTCAGAGAAAAGATGACAAAGCTATTTAATATAGCTTACTTTGTGGCAAAAGAAGAAGCCCCCTTCACCATGTTTCCAAGCCTTGTTGACTTGCATAACAAAAATGGTCTGGACCTTGGTGACACTTAAAAGAACGACAATGCCTGTCGCACCTTTGTCCAGGCCATAGGTCAATCTATGAAGGATGACCTGGTGGAGAAACTAAAAAACATACACTTCTTCTCTGTTATGTCCGATTCCAGTGTTGACCGCTCCGTGAAAGATCAGGAGATGGTTTACTTGACATATGTCCCGGATGGTTGGCTTCGGCTGTGATTGTGCATCTGTGATGATGGGAGTTCACAATGGAGTGGCAGCCAAGCTGAAACAAATGTGTCCCTCAATTGTACCAATCTGGTGTGTGGCTCACAGACTGGAGCTGTCAGCAGATGACAGCATCAAATCAGTGCCTCTGCTGGCTGAATTGAAGGAGACACTGAATGGTGTTTACAAGCACTACTCCCACTCTGCAAAAGCTTCCCGTGAGCTCCATGCGCTTGGGAAAGTTATGGGCATAAATGTGACCCGCTCTATCGAAATCAGTCGGAAGTCGCAACGGCTCATTTCAAAATAAACGTGGATTTGCGTAAAAAAATAGTTTTTCGGGGTTCGGGTGTTTTGTTTGATTTTAAATAAACAAAGTCTTGGCTTTCAGAATATGAAACTTTTATTTCCAAAATCACACGATAAATACATTTTTGAAGCTTGTAAAGGGAAGATGACAGCTCTCCCTCGCCACTCTGCTGTTCCGCAGCGCTGCTTCCCCTCCCTCCGGCTGAAATTATGAATGTAAGGCGTATAGTAATCATAGATAACACGGCAGGGTCCGTTACAGTTTGTTTTCATCTGATTTCAATTAAACAAAGAATATTAAACTTGTTTCGGCAAATTCAGATGATAAATACAACTTTGAAGCTTGTAACAGCATAATTACAAGCGGAGAACGGAGTAATTTGACGTCACAGCAGGCATAACAACAGCCGGTGTTTCTCGTGAGTGTTTTCCCTGGGAAACAAACACAATACGCACAAACGCAAAATGCAAAAAAAAATTAACGCCACTAATTATTTTAACGCGATTAACGCATGTGTATTTTTTGTCCTCGGCCGCCCCGTAGTTTCAGAGCGCATCGAGTTTAAAATACCATCTACAAGCTGACGCTGACAGCCCCGCTCCTGCCGCCCGCTTGCGGCAGACCACACTTCCACGCTCACCGGCAGGCCCGGACTGGCCATCCGGAGGACCGTGAGGGTGTGTGTATGTGTGGCGCGAGCGAGCGAGAATGCGCACACCTTACGTGTATTGTTGTTGTTAGCATCTGGTGCCAGCTAGCTGTGCTAACGGATATAAGGAGCTGTTTCAATGAAAACAGAGGAGCGACATTTCGCCGACAACTGCGCCGAGCACTTGACTTTATGCAGGTAGCCAGACAGTGGGACATTGTACGAAAAGTCAGCACACTCAGCACGGATAGTGCGCGCAACATGATTGCAGCGTCCAGGCAGCTCCCGTTCGAGCATATGCCTTGAGTTGCACAGAGCTCCAACGATCCATCAGTGTCTCTCCACACACACACAACACACACACACACACACACACACACACACACACACACACACACTCTGTATTGTATTATTGTATTGTATGAGAGAGGTTCCAGGTTGAATTGAGGCGAATATTTGTAATGTTCAGAGGTTGTTGTGTTTAATATTCATGAGAATATTTCTCATTGTTTAAATGATAATAAACAAACATTTGCATAAAGCATATTTGTCCACTCATATGTTGATAAGAGTATTAAAAACTTGAAAAAATATCCCTCTATGGTACATTTAGAACAGATAAAAAATGTGCGATTAATTTGCGATTAATCGCGATTAACTATGGACAATCATGCGATTAATCGCGATTAAATATTTTAATCGACTGACAGCCCTAAAAATTACACAAACACACACACACTCGCGAGCTTCCCCCAGACCAGTAATCCAAACGAAAATATCTTCCCTCCGTACTATTTTGCTAATTTGCTCCCCTAATAATCAATCAGATCGATAGATTCCAGAGAAGAGGAAACTTTAAAGGCCTTTTTTTTTTTTGGGTGACAGTCATTATATAATCAGGGGTGCACATAACTGGTACGCAGGTACGCATACGCGGCAACAATCTGAAATGCGTATCGTCACTTGTGTCACAAAGCGCATTTGCGTACCGACGTACTTGTGAAGCTTTTCCAGAAGGCGGTTAGATCACCGGACGACAGAGTCGGTCTCCGTGTGCACAGACATGGCTGCTGTTAACGTCGGTCTGTACAACGGAATTGTGCCAAAACTACGCCAACCGGCTGCGGAGGGAGACTCCCCCCCTTCACTGGAGAACTGCGCTAAAACAGCTGATCACAACGTTCACGCTCTGTGGTCACGAAGTACTCCACTAGCCCCCCCCCCCCCGCCGACTTTCGCGATACAGAGGGCTTCATCAAATAACTTTGAGTGGAGCCAGAAGTTGGAGTACCAAACACTGACTCCAGGTACTCATCTGAGTACCTCACTGAGAAAGTTATGTGCACCCCTGTATATAATGTGACATATTTTGCTTAATATTTGGAGTACAAAAACAATCCTGATATCATTAGAAAGCTAGGAATCTCCTCTTTCCAACAGTGTATACAACTCAAAATGTGTCTACGGGTCAATGCGACTGATTTCGATGGAGCAGGTCACAAATGTGGTCAAACCAGGTAACATGGATGGGATAAGATGGCTTCCACATATGTCCAGGGCCCTTGAAGGTTTGGTGAAAAACTTTAAAGTTAGACGTGCTCTCCCTTAATGAAAGGGAGAGCACGTGCCATTCATCGGTCCCTGGCACAGTACAAGATGGTGATGTTCATTCATTTGGTGTTGGACGTTCTTCAGGAGCTGAAGCAGCTCAGCCTGCTGTTTCAGAGGGATGGACTGACCTTGCAGATGGTCTCTGATGGACAACAAACGACAACACTGTCACTTGTAGCCATGCAGGTCAGTAACATTTATTTTGATTAATTCTTGAACATTAACAATTGAATATATAGGAATTGGTCAAACTGGTATTTATATAATCCCTAAATATGAAAAACTGTAAAGATATTTTGTAATTTGTGATTATATTATTGAAAAACTGTGGAAGTATTTTGTGCTGTTATTATATAATAAGAAATATTTTAAATGTAAATAATGTACGCCTGGAAGTTTACACATTATCAACATCATCATAGTAAATACTCCATATATTATACACATTTCAAATATTTATTATTATAGTCACAATATAACATACTTTAAAACGTTTTCATTTTATGGATTGCAATGAATAAAATGTTTTTTCTTTCCTTTAATTACAAACCTAGACAGACCCAGGCCCAAGGCTCCAGAAGGTGCTGGATGAGGTTGGACCTGGAAACACCTGGCAGAATGTCCAGCTCAACAGGAGGGAAACGGACAATTCCACCTTCAACTCACTAAAGCTCCGCCTCATTAACGACCTGTGTAGGTTTCTGTCAGCACGCTTTGGGAATCTGGAGACAGAGATTCTGAAGGCAACCTCCACCCTCTTTGATCTGTCTAACTGGCCAGAAGACACAGCTGAACTGGCGACATTTGGCAATGCTGAGCTCATTGAATTCATGAAGCATTTCCAATCCATCCTTGCAGAATGCGGGGACTTTACTTCTGGAGCGGCAGCTAAGAGAGAGTGGCTTGACCTGAAAGTCCTCGTACAGCGTCACTACAGGCACATTGAACCCCAGGTGCTGTGGCAGCGGCTACTTAAGGGTGCTATTGGAAGGGAAGACCAGTTTAAGCAAATGAAGGTCATAGTGGAGATCACACAAGTGTTCCCCATGAGTTCATCTTGCTGCGAGTGTGGATTCTCCAGCATGAAGAGAATTAAGTCAGACTGGAGTTCTTGCTTGTCTAACGAGGTGCTTAGCTTCCTCCTGCACATCTCAGTTCATGGCCCTCCTGCACAGCAATTAAATGCAGAGAAAGCGGTCACCAAGTGGTGGTGTAGTGGCTGCACTGCAAAAACAGCCCTTCCAAAAACTAGTAAAAAAATAATGAAAACAAGATGTTTTCGCTTGTTATGAGCAAAAAAAAACAAGACACTTAAGATGCAATGTCTAAAAACAAGACATTATATCTCACTGCATTGTTACTACTTAAGTTATTATGTCTTATATCAAGTGTAAAGACGTATTCTGACTTGAAATTAGACAAATATACTTGGTAAGATTTTGAGTTTTTGCAGTGCAGGACTATAGCACTACATCGAGATTAAGATTAAACGGATTTCTTTCACTTGGGAATACACATATAACTATGGAGAACCAGATTTGTGTAAATTACTGTTCGTGGTCATTTGAAAACAAATGCCAGTGTGTGGGACACACACAAACATACTCACACAGCGTGTGCACACAGTGTGCAGGACCAGAAGGCCCCAGTTTCAAGACTAATTAATGTTTCAAGGTGTCCTGACTGTGTTACAGACTGTCATCCTGGTTAATGGTTACTCTGGGTTCTGTCTTCAGGACAGTGTTGGATTTTTTTGTTAATTGGATGGGACTAGATTGGATTCAATGTTAGTAACTTTCTCCTTTTTGTGTTTTTTAAAATATATTTGGCCTTTGTTTATGTGTTTGACTGATTTACTCAAATAGAAAGGTTGATTAATTGTCATCTAATGATTTGTATGATGTTTTATTTATGTTAAAGGGCCCATGTCATGCTTTTCCGGTTATTACCCGTCCCCTTGTGTGTAAACGGTCTGCAGAGTCAAAAACCCTCAAAGTACACCCTGTAGCGAGTAAAACTCTTAACACAGTCTATGCTGCCCCAAAACGCCTCGTTGGAGATTTCTCATTTTCCATTGTTTACTTCCTGGGTACTGTGACGTGTGAATACCCAGAGGCCAAACCCTCTGTCAGCATTTCACGAAACAAAGCTTCCCAAACCTTTCAGCGATTCATGCCGGATATGTACAGCGTAGGGCACTGAAGAACCATGCTGTTCCTACTTTGTTTGGACCAGCGGGAGATTCGGGTACACAACCTGTAAGTATTCATTGTTGTTTGTATATTTATGATGTTTAAAACAAACAAGGTATCTACCACGACTGTTTAAATGGGTAAACGTTTTTCGGGCTGCTAAGTTGGGATCGCGGAGAAATGCTCTCCGCAGACCCATGCTCACAGCGTTATAAACCTTTTTCTTACTCAATATCAAGCCACACTTATTGTTTTTGGCTGTGAGTGTTTGTGTGTGAGTTTCGCTTGTTCTCGCTGTATCACCGACCCGGAAGCCTGTCCGCTCCTCGCAGCAGATCGCAGCAGATCGCAGCAACGAGCCTCGCAACTTCCCGACCAATCAGAGCACACTGGGCTCACAGGGAGGGGGGGGCAGGAGCTCCAACAAGCCGTTTAGGACAGAGAATGAATACCGGTGAATACACATACTTTACAGAGATGCTGTATGAGAAACCAATGTGAGTTTGGAAAATTGCACAGTATAAATCTATTTTAGTATACCTCAACAATGGAATTATGATCAGTAGAAATGGCCATGACATGGGCCTTTAAAGGTCACTTTGAATGATTTTAACTAATGATAATGTAGAAAAACAAATATTTTAAATTCGGGACGGTCCACACTAATTTCGGGACGGCTTAGTTGTATTTCGGGACGGTTCCAGGAGGATGGTGAAAAAAGTTAGTCGAGAGCCCTGGCCTACATATGTAAAGCATTTGGCTTCGTAAGGCAGAATGTTACTATGGAGAGCAGGTTAACCCTGGTTAAAGTCAAATGACCCCAAAGGATTTCTCATGTTCACACATACTGTACTCTCCAGGGAGGTCTTGGAACAAGATGGATTTCCTGGGCTTATGGAGTCATGATTGCGCACCCGCAGCTGGGGACAGAGGATGTCAGTTGGCTGTCAGGCATTCAGGAGGCTCCAGCTGAATCAACAGCCGATGCACAGAAAACGTCTCATTCAGACAGACACATGCACAGCATCACTGTGTCTTTGTATATATACATAGAGGAGAAAAGCCATACAAAAATATGGCTATAAAAATAGACAAGGACATATTTACTACCTCTTATGGACATCATGGAAACATAACCTGAGGCAAAGTGTATGTTGTGAAAGACTTTAGAACTGATGAGAGATCCTGGCTGAGGATACTCCTCTTTCTGGCTGCTAAGCAGACGGAGCCCATACATCTCAGTGACGCACTGCAGGAGTTAAAAATATTAGCTCTTTTCCTGTTCTCTTTTCTCCTCATTCCATTCCCTTCCCTTTCACTCCCTCCAGTTCATGACACTGGAAGTGGGCCAAGAACAATGTTGATCCTGATTCCCTGGCGTGAAGTCGGTTCTGCGGGGCCTGGGTTGCAGCCATACGCAGCGGCAAATTCTGATTAACTGTTGTGAGCCACCAGGTAGCATTCCTACCTTATATAATTTGCTCATGCATTAGAACAGTTTGCCAGTAGAAAAATAGAAAGAAGTCTGAGAACCCTTTTTCTTGATTTTATTTTTTTAAATAGCTTACGCAGTGTCTGTCCCTGAGTCTCCAAGGAGGTGGTCCAACAGGATTTATCTTCAAAGAGGCTTGACATGTCTTATGTGCCTGCTGGTCAGTCACCAAGGGGTCAATCTATTCTCAGAACCTTCAGTGGAAAGAAATCATAAAAAGCAGAAGCATTTAACACAGCAAATTAGCATACTTGACCTCTATTCATTCAACAAAATTGACATGAAGAAAATTCACTAGACATAACAAAAAAAAACAGATTATTTTTTACAGTCACAGAGAAGTACCTAGAGACTCTAAATATGGATTGAAACAAACCATCTGACCCCTTTAATTTCTCTCCGCTGGTTTTGTCAGACGGAACTCTTTATAGAGTCTTCATTTGTGGCATTTAAAATGGTCACCATTGCACCCCAGAAGCCAGCAGCCCTCAGCCCAGTTCTGCCTGCAGCCAGGATAGTGGTACTGTGTGACATCTTATCCTGTCATTGTGTTTAGAAAGCAGAGCTGAAGGTGAGCCAGTAACATCCAAATCAGGACTCTGACCACCTTTAGCCCCACAAGAAAAACACAACTTACAATTAGAGGAAACCTGTAAGAAAAACAACAGACTGTAGTCCAGACCATGAGTCACAAGAGATAATAGTGTAGCAACAACCAGTTGGTTTAACAAGATACTTTAGGAAAATACACACATTTGTTATACTGTCCTTGGTTTATAGGAACCAGATTGCTAGATATCTGCTTGTCCACCTACTTAGATTTATTTTTAAATCTATAACATAGAGTCATTGGAATATTTCCAGACATATGAGTCACAAGAGATTTTATCAAAACAACAGCTTCTGTCTGGTGAACACTGAGGAAAAAGTGTAAAAACTTAACACATTTACATTCCAACTCAAATACAGCAACTTGTTCAGTTGCCCCATCTATATGTATTTTCAAAATAAACGTCTTTAACTTGATTAGGTTAAGGCACAGAAACTACTTGGTGAAGTTAAAGAGAACGTATTATATTCATTTTCAGAGGAAAGTTTTTCGCTTAGAGGTGTCCTGTCCCTTAGCCTATCCTATCATGCACACTGTTTCGGAGCAATTACATAGTTTAGATTACATAGTGATGTCACTTCGTTTCGGAAGAAAACAAAGGAGTCCAATGGAAGCGTTTCAGGCACAATATATTGTGTTTGTCGGCGTCACGTGTGACCGTTGGGCTGGTGTGTCTCTTCCTAAGTTCTTCCAAACTACACCGCTCCTCCGCTTCTTCACTGGCTACCAGTGGCTGCTTAAATCCACTTCAAGACACTGGTACTGGCCGTGCTGTGAATGGTGTAACGGGGAGTGTTTGAACCCAAATGCAGCACACAGGAGACCAGGAACAGTTCATTATGACTAATGTCAGCAGGTAGAGGGCAGGGCAGGTAATAAACACAGGTAATACGTCCAAGCAGATAAAGCAGCAGGAGACAGGCAGAAGATAGGTCAGATGATTCTGGTAACCAGTAGGTAGGTTAATGGCTTTGTCACACAGGAAAAGCCAAAGCAGCCATAGGCAGACAGGAATCAAGAAGCAGATCTTAAAGAAGGGTAGCCAATTGCCTCGGTGCTCCCTCCCTGCGAGTTGGACCCTGGTTCCCTCTATTAAAACATACCTGTTTGCAATCATGGCCCCAAAATGATGCAACAAACTCTTCATTGATATCAGGACAGGAGTCTACACATCTTGCGTGGCAGACTGAAAACCCATCTGTTTCTCCTGCGCCTTGGCCATTAAACTGAAATAAAACATAAAATGTGGCACCTAAAAGGTTTAGACCATTTGAAGCCAATTTGAAGCTTTATGAAGTAAATGGACTTGCATGTTTGTTGCTGTCCTTGTATTTTCATGATTTAGTTCACAGTTTGGATAAAAGCTTAAGCAATATGACATGTAATATAATGTCATTTGTTTTGTTTTGGTTCTGATATTTTGTTATACCAGTGCCAAAGTTGTCCTTAGAACATACCGGTAAGATAAAACAAATGAACGGTGGCTTTCAGTTTGACAGAGGACAAGAAAGGGGAGATTATTGGTTAGGCTCTACCTTAAAAAATGTATAAAACTTCTAGCAGTTCCCAAAATTAGAGTCAAGATCCAAACAAAGGTTCTCAAAAGGGTTAAATGTGGTAATGATAAAAACATGTTTATATAATGCTCACAGTGGTATCCATTTGTGGACAATTTTTCATATTTTCTTTCTTGTGAAAATCTGCATAGTTTCCCATCGCCAGGCACCTAAAAGATGTTAAAATAACAGCCTGAGAAGAAAAAAAAACCTCTGTTTAGTTTGGCTTAAAACTTGGATGTTTACAAAGCCAATTCTTCTTGCAACTTCTCATCACAGGTTACATAATGCATAATTATGTTTACGCTTCCTTAAACCCTCCAGAAGCTCTGACTCATCTTTTGGATGAACACATTTGTGCTGCAACTCAAAGATGTTGCTTACTTAAATGTGTTAGTATGACAAAGTCCTTCTGCACATCTGAATCACCACTGATCTGAAATGTTTGAAAAACTGAGATAAACACTCATGTATAAAATGAATCTGATATGTCACACTCATTCTTAGCTGTATTCACCATCACTCTGTGTTGAAAATATTGTTTATTCTGATTTAATGTTATTCTGACTCCAGTCAGCTGAAAGTAGGCCAGAGTCTCAGTTTATTTTATTTTTATTTTGTTTCATTCATTCCTCAATGAATACAACACCTCTACAGCTGATGGGATGGAAAATTGAGCTTGACCTTTACTCAGGCTGTCTCTCATTGAAATGTTATTACTATGTCTCAGTCATGCAAGTGCTTTTAGACACCTGTCACATTCAAGCAAGGGTGCAGATGACAGTTTTCCAACTCAGTGGTTGTTGAGGTATTTTATCACCCATCACGCTCTCTTGTCTCTAGAGGCTGAGATACTTCACTTCTGAATGTGGCACTCCATCGTGCCTTATAGCAGTGATTTCAAACAGGGGTACTTCAGTTTTTGACAGAGGGAGGGTAGAAAGATTGTGGAGTGTCTCAACTGTTTTGAAAAAAATGTCAGTTTGATTTAAAAAATGGTTTACATATTGAGTAAACTATAACGCCTGAAAAACAAAGCAATTGAGAATGCATTTAAACTACCAAACATGTGTATGTCTAAATAGTTAGTTTCAAGTTATAAATACATGTAATATCAGTTATCAAGGATAAAAGAGCTAAAAGTAAGACATACATAGCTAAATAAATCCAAAAGGCTTCAAAAATAAGTGTGAAATGGTTAACTAAAAGTGATGGATAATAGTGCGATGGTTAAATGTCACCTATTATGCAAAATGCACTTTTTGATGTCTTTTATACATAAATATGTGTCCCCGGTGTGTAAGGAGACTCACAATGTTTCAGAAAATACAACCCTCTCTCTTTTCCTCCTTACCCACATCTCTAAAAACGGGGGTACAACGGAGCTGATCCAGATTTGCTGCCGATATGACGTAATATGCTGTACAGGAGAGAATATGTGTAAAAAAAGCCAGATATAAAAAGGTACTCATAAACCCACGAGAGGGAAAGCTTTTGAGCTCCATACTGTTTCAGAAATAATCCTTGATGTGGTTTGGAATACAATATGGCGTTTAATCACGGTAGCATTTAGCTTAGAATGAGGGTAGAAACTTCTCTCTTCACAGAGGAAAGCTCATGCACGCTCCAAAGGGCCGTGGCCAGCAGCAGCTCCAAAGGGTTGTGGCCAACAGCAGCTTGGCAACATTTAAAGCTACGGACCCAGAATCAGCACTTTAATAACAGGGCTGAAATAGAGGGATATGAGGCATGGCTACAATGGGTGATCTGTTTTTTTTGTTGTTGAGCCAAACACTTCATAGACATGTTTTTTATATATCTGAGACCTATAATATATGCCTAAAAATTGTATAATAGGAGACCTTTAACGTAATGGATAAATGGTTGAAATAGAAAGCTTAAAAGTAATGGATAATGGGCACTGTGAACATTTCCCTAAGCTAATACATAGTTTATTTTCATTAGCTTAAAGTAATTTATAAATTGTTTAAATATTTAGCTGAAAGAAAGGGATATATTGAAATATTTTGCTATTTGTTAAGAATAAGAGTTTTTCTCTGATATGATATTGAAACTGGTTGGAAAACACAGGAAGTAAAACACAGGAAGTAAATACAGGGGTTGAAATAAATTCAAAGTAAAACAGGAAACACTGATAGTGTTAGAAATGTGTTCAATACAGGACCCAGTCGCAGACAATAGCCCTTTGTCATTTCTCAATGTTCCCTCCTCGACTCCTGGCCTCGCAGGAGATGCGAGCGGAGGAGTCGAGGAGGGGAACCGAGGAGAGGAAACAAAAGGCATTTGGAGAACTGAGAAATCAGCTCCTCTGAGCGGTTAAAGCGACGTCCGTTAATTATGCCGTGGCAACAGCTGTCAAGTGTTTTGTTATAACGCTGTATTTTAGATCAGCTGAACTTTGTTCCCCCACATATTTACTTTTAATTCAATTTGCAACGACGCACAATATGACAAGAATGTATGAATATTGTCAACACATATGTCCCATGGCGAAGTATTTTAATTATATTGCATGGTTTTTGTGTGTTTTATACTTTTTTATTCAGATTTTATTGTGTGCTTTTATTTTGAAGTTTTGCACTGTTGAAGTTTATCTGGTTTTACTTTTTAGCATGCTTTTATTTAAAAAAGTGTTAACCTACTTCCGCCATGATTGGGACAATTAGCAGCACCTGGGGCCAATCATGGACTACCTATAAAGGGAGAGGGAACACAGGAGAGCCGAGTACGAAGGACAGAAGACGCAGCCGAGCAGACAGAAAATATCCAGAGACAAACGGCAGTCCAGTGGAGAGTCTGAAGCCAAGGACAGAAGAGGCCAGAGTTTAAAGCTCTGCCCTTATTTCGTGAGTAACTAGCACTTTCCAAAAAAAGACCAGATTTTTCCTCAAAAGACAAGTGACTGCTGTTTGTCTGTTTTTAGAGTGGGAGCCAAGCTGGAGGAGCGGACGCTGTGCCCAGAAGCGTTTTTTTTGTTTGTTTTATTGTTTTAGTTGTATTTTAAATAGTTTTAGTTTTTAGTAACGTTTTTATGTCCAATAATACATTATTTTAACCTTTTTTAACTTGAGTAGTTTGGCTCTTGATTGCCCAGTTGCGCTCGTATACCCGATTTAGAAGAACCCTTTCCCTCTTCATACATTTCTAACCCTCCCCCCTCCTTTACACATACTATAGCATCTATTTTGTATTGTGCAGCAAGCATACTTTCCCCACCTTGCTGATTGCACTCACTGCCGGTGTTCGAGTTTAACTGGCTTTTGAATTAACTGGTGATATACTTGTGCGTTAAGGCAGATGTGTCGGAGGCGTGGCCTTCTCGGACCAATTGTCGAAATACACATTTCGATCGCTTCTTTTGTCGTTTACATAAATCTTTTGGTATATTTGGCTCCATAGGAACACTTTGATGCACATTCAGTACCAGTGTGTGAGGTTGTGGTTACGATGGCGATATCCGGACTCGTACAGCGAGGACTACAAAAAGACACACGAGGTGACTGGGGATGTCTGTTCAAAACATTGCGAGCTCGAATAAATAATATAAACCAGCTATTGTTGCCAGACGTATTACTTTATATCGTTTTTAATGTGATACCAAGTCCATCTGAGACCTGTGTACACCTTCAGACAGCCTCCAAGTGAAGCACACGTTGTTTACTCACAGTTTGAAAGCAGCGTGGAGAAGTCTTCAGCTGGTAAGCTGTGATCCGCCCAGGTTAAACTGTGATACGACTTCTGTGACTATCTACCAGCGATCATGTTTAATATTAAAGGTCCCATGACATGCTTTTCTGGTTATTACCCGTCCCCTTGTGTGTTATGTAGCATTTTTGGCATGTAAACGGTCTGCAAAGTCACAAACCCTCAAAGTACACCCTGTAGCGAGTAAAACTCTAAGACAGAAAAGACCTGTCTATGCTGCCCCAGAACGCCTCGTTTGAGATTTTTCTTTTTCCATTTTTTTCTTCCTGGTCATAGTGACGTAACGGCTCCGCGGATTGGTCCACACACTCACTCAGCCTTGTCTTTTCTCAGCCGCGGCTCTGCGGATTTCCGCACACAAACACTGTGTGTGTGTGTGTGTGTGTGTGTGTGTGTGTGTGTGTGTGTGTGTGTGTGTGTGTGTGTGTGTTGTGTGTGTGTGTGTGTGTGTGTGTGTGTGTGTGTGTGTGTGTGTGTGTGTGTGTGTGTGTGTGTGTGTGTGTGTGTGTGTGTGTGTGTGTGTGTGTGTGTGTGTGTGTGTGTGTGTGTGTGTGTGTGTGTGTGTTCAGGCTGAGTTCTGCGGTGTCTCGGTGTCTCACAGACCCCACCCAGCAACCAGGAAACGACACCAGTAATCCAGCTCACATTGTCCGCTCCTCGAGCCTCAAAGGGCGGAGCAGCGAGCCCCGCAACGTCCCGCAACCATATCGGGACCGATAGGATCCCAAACTCCTATTTTTAACACTTCTTAGGGTCCCGGACTCCTATTTTTAACACTTCGATAGGCAAGGCGATTGTATTTATATAGCACCTTTCAGCACGCGACAATTCAAAGTGCTTTACAAAAGACATTTAAGAATAAATACAGCATGAACACATTATTAAATGGCATTTAAAAACAGGCATAAAAAAGCAAAGATAATGAAATAAATAAATAAACACAGCAGGTACAGAATACATGAATAAAAGGCATACTGCAGTGTGAGTATGAACAGCTCAATTAAAAGCAGCGGCAAATAGATATGTTTTTAGTCTGGATTTGAAAATAGGAAGTGTTTCAGCGGACGTGCATGATTCAGGCAGTTTGTTCCAGATTATTGGGGCATAATAGCTAAACGCTGCTTTTCCATGTTTAGTTCTATTTCGTATATGGCTTGGCCTCTAAGGCTATCGCTATTGGGTAATCCCCTGCGCAACCGCGCAGCACTGAAACACTTGTAGTCCATGCCCACCCGCGAGGTGGGCCCCACCCTCGGGCTCCCTTCCGGTATAAATAGGAAGGAGGCCCGACAATCTGCTCCCTCTTTTTCTTCAGCACCCCGTAAGATACTGAAGCACAAGAAACACTTCGATTAGCAAACATGAGTACCAACTGTGTGAGAGATTGTCCCTCATGTGGCTCTGGGTATATCATGAGCTACGACCAGCACACGTCATGCGACTCCTGCCTGGGGTCAGAGCACGCGTACGCGGCTCTCAGCCATCAGGTCGCATGCACCCACTGTGCCCGTCTCCCCTCGGACGACAGGAAGCGCAGAGCGGACGCTCTCGCTGCTGCGGCCGAGGAGGACGATTGGCCCGTCCAGGCTTTCGAGCCCGTGGGCGGCAGCCTCATGTCCCTGGAGCCGAGTGCCGGGCAGGAGTCGGACGACTCCTACCCCACCTCCCTCCACGGTTCACCGTGCGGTTCTCCCCTCCCTCCTCTCCCCCGGACGGGGGAGACAGAGTCGAAGCAGGGTGCCGGCTTGACGGCCGAGCACGCGGTCCCCTTCTCCGTCATCACGGCGCTGCCGGCGATAGGTGGCATCCTGGGGGAACTGCCGGAGATCATATGGAAGGCGGCCGCCTGCAGAGGTCTCCCCGTTCCCCTAGCTCAGGAGAGGTGTGCTCCGGACGACATGGCCGGAGTTTTTTCGTGGGCGCAGACGGTCAGGAGTGATCCGATCTGGCCACGCTTTCCCGCCATCAGGAGGTACCAGGAGGGGGCGGCGGCGAACCCGAGGACCCTGAAGGCTCCGGTGGCCACATTTGTTCCCCATACCAAGGTGGAGGGGTTCACAGATGCTGGTTTCCCAGCCACCCCTTCTCTGGAGCCGAGCCTGACGTTTTTTGGGGTGAGGCAGGCCAACATGATCGCCGGACGGCGCCCTACGTTGGCCTCCCCCAGGGACCAGTATGTCGCCCGCCAGGCCGACCGGGTGCACCAGTGTGCCTTTCAGGCGTCGGCGGTGGCGAACAAAATCGCGCTGCTCTCCAACTCGGTGGTGACGCTGGTGGAGCGGTCCACCACCTTGGCCGCGGATGACGCGGAGGAGATCAGCAAGGCGGCCAGCACGGCGCTCACACTGTGCACATCCGTTGCTGTCTCCCAGGCAAGGATCGCCGCGTGGGTGACGCAGATTCAGTGCCACCTCTGGCTGCAGCAGGCGTCTGTTACGGAGACGGCCAGGAAGGTGCTACTGGACGCTCCAATCAGCCCGGACGGGCTGTTCGGACCCCAGTTCCACGCCATGGTGGAGTCCATGAAGGCGGCTGCAGAACAGGCGGACGACATCCGCCAGCACGTTAGCTGGCTCCAGCCTGCGGGGTGGCCACAGCGGCACCAACGCCCGCAGCAGCCGCAGCGTCCAACCCGGCCACAGCGGCAGGTGGAGAGACGCACACAGCAACCGCGGCGTCAGGCTCGCCCGTCGGTGGCGGCAGGGGCTCCGCCCCGCGTCTCCGCTCCCCCACCACCCCAGAGACAGAGGGGTCTTCCGGCGGTGAGTCAACGGGGAGTGAGGCACTCCCGCTCCTGGTCTGCTCCGCGAGCGCCTCCGAGGAAGCAAAGCCGCTTCTGACGTGTTGGGAGGGGTTGTGAGATAAATAAAATGGGTTCATTTTCCAACTTTTTGTCTGAGTCTGCCAGCTGCCTATAACCTATCGGGTAGTAGCCAGCAGGGCTCGTTGCAAAAACCTGCAGTTTTTAATCTATCGGTGAATAAACTGCAGAGTTCGCTAACTAAGCCAGCTGCCACCAACCTGTTGATTAGTAGACAGCAGGGCTCGCTGCAGAAGTCTGCTGGTTTTAACCTATCGGTTAATAAACCACAGAGCTAACCCTAACCACAGAGCAGGATTGGGTGTAGTTAAAATGTGAATAAAAACATAACGAATATCAGGTGAAATTTCAATAAGGAATGCGGTTAAAGGGCTCTAACTGCATACAGACAGGTGGAGTTTGATCGCGCATTTCACTTCTTAAATAACTAATACAACATATCATTATCAACACTTACATGTGTGCTTTGCTCCCGCCATGGTTTTTAAATGATTCCAGCAGTGTGTCACGCCTCCTTTCTACTCCACCGTTCCCGGAAATGCATCCGCGGAGGAGCCGTGGAGGAACCATCAGTATATCCTCGATTATAGCTCCTCCAGAGAGCCTCCTCGATGCTCAATGCTCGGTCCTCGATTTGCATTTAGAGAAATTAGATGTCCTTCAACATGACGCGCCGAAAACCATTTCCGGGTCACTACCGGAGGACCGAGGAGTCAAGGAGTCGAGGAGGGGAAATTAGAGAATTGAGAAGCCTCTATGGTGTAAGAATACTTGTATTTGTCTAATGCACACATCAAAGCTGACATTCCATTCACCTTGTTACATCTTTGCATTTATTGATCTGTTCTTCTGTGGCCCCAAAAGGGACCTCATCTCCTTTAGGTACATGATCTATGGAAATGCAATTACTAATTATAGCCAACCCCTCATACATCAGATAGTGTCATGGTTCCGTCTAGATCTGTTTACAATGAAGATTACTGTGAGCCTCTCCGCTCACACACCGTTAAAAAGGGGACAGAAGGAGACGGGATTGGGTGTAAACACAGAGGTTTATTGTCCAAAAAAAACAAATATACACGTTGCCGGTGCGGGGTCTTTACAGGTCTCTTTAGCGGCCGACAACGTCCTCCCAGGATCCAGCCTACTGCAAGACAGACCAGAAGCAGATTACCACATGCTTTTATTCAGTGACTGATTACCTGATTCTGATCAGCTGTCTGGTCCCCGGCCGAGCCACTCCCATCACTCCAGCAGCCGGCGCCCTAACCACACCCCGCTGCCACAATTACTTATAATCAGTGTCCAGTGTGCGTTGTGGCAGACCGCTCCAGCTGCCACATGTTTTAAAAGGTCCAACAAAAAATAAATAAAAATAACAACAACTAATGTATACACTAACATAAGTATGTATTTGTGTACATACAAACATACACACAGGGATGGGTACCGTTAAGGTTTTAACGGTACTACTACTTTTATCGATACCGCTTATCGATCCGGTCCTTTGACGGTACTCTTATCAGTTCTTTTGAAAAAAGAAAAAGAAAAATTAACTAAACAAATTGCGAACAAAATTAACATTGCTTTTTATTTAAAATAAATAAATAATATTTCACATCAAAAGAAACAGCACCAGGGTTGTTTCATTGTAGCTGAAACTTTAACAAAATAAATAACTCTGTTACCTCTTATCATTATCCCATAATTTTGTTAACTCCGTGTGTTGCTGCTAGCATACATAACATACCTGACGTGGAAACGTTACTCGTGGATGGGGCTACAGAGTTACTAGAAAGACAGTCGAAAACGGTGCATTTCCCCGTCTGAATGTGGTGCACTTTTGCAAGATGTTTAGACAAATTGCTTGTGTTACCGCCCTTACATGCTAAACTCTTATCGCACTTTTGGCAACGAGCATTGTCCACATGGAGTAAAATGTAACCACACCTTGGAGCGCTTAAGGCCCGTCCGAGTTAAAATCCTCAAAATAATTTAATATTTGGTATTTTTGATCAGCACTGAAGTTGATTGAAAGATTTACCCCCAAAAAGTTTTAAAAAATATGAATCTGTTAGCATTTTATAGCAGTTTTTGGAAGTGAAATCTTTTGTCCCGAATGACTAATGTGGGAGTTTTTTGTTTAATCAGATTTTGTTCCAAAACTTATAATGCAAACAAATAAATGTTGTTGCTAATCTTTGACACATATCTTTGACAAGACTGTGACAAAAAAAAAAAAAAAAAAAAAAAAAAGCCATTCCCCAGATATGTATTATATGGAAAATAAATCCTTTTCTCTGTTTTTATCATGAAAAACAACAGCGATTTAATGTATTCAAAATGGCATTTAAAAGGTTAAAATCCTGAAAATGATTTAATATTTGGTATTTTTGATTAGGGCAGAAGTTGCTTTAAAGATTATCAAAGTTTTTGGCAGTGGACATTTTTGTCCCGAATGACTAATTTGCGTAGTCCAATCGAATGATACCGGAGGGTTAAACACATCAATAAAAACAAGGATAATTGTGTGTTATTGTTGAGTAAATAACATTGTGTTATTTAGAAAAGAATAACAAATTTGAAGGAACATTTTTTTTTTTTTTTTTTAAATACATATTTCAGTATTCTGAGCCCCATTTCTTTTCCTCACGGACGGCAAAAAAAGTCCGACATTATACGATTTAAAATAAAAACAATAATCGTGGCTTGATATTGAGTAAGAAAATGTTTTTATGAACCACACAGCTTCCGTACTTCCAAGACCGGACAAAAAGACGTGGTGCAGGCACGAAACATACTACCAATAGAAATACATTGCTTTTAAAATCGTTCTGTTTGTGAACACGAATCAATAGTATAGTGACCACGATATCCATTTGTTTGTTGTCCTTTGTTTGTGATTCACTCGTGGGGCTGACCGAGGAATAGACGCTTGTGGTTTGAGAGAAAAAAAATAGAAATGTCCAGATGCGATTGAAAAGTAAGATTGTTTATTCCAAAGAAGGCAAAAATAAATAAACGTTTTTAAACATACTATTTCTCATATAAACTGATACTTTAAATGTTAAAGGCACAAGAACCAAGCTGTGACGCTCCCAACCAGCAAGGTCTAAAAACTGTTTGCTTCAGTCAGCCACGCCAGTAGGCCGCAGCACCTCTCCTTTTATGCCGCAGCACCTCGACCTGCAGGAGACAACACTCAAATTAAATAATAAATAATATACACCACAGAATCTCAAGCTATGTACTCTAAAAAGATAAGATAATCTAATCTAAGGAAATGGCTCCTACATAACCGGCCTCTAATTGTATTTTGGAGTACCACAAAAACAATTATCAAATATACATTTATAAAAAAGGAGCCTATACAGTCAGGATTTCTATTCATTTCATTAATCCAGTCATCTATCAATATGAGTTGTGTGGTGTTACTCATCCTGTCTACATGATATCATCATGCCATCAGCGGAAGAAGACTCTTTGCTGCCGTCACTCTTCACATTCTAACAGCAGACAGATCTTGGTGATTGGCCTCTCCAGCACACTGGTCTGTGTTTTAACTTTGACCGCTCGAACCAGTCCTTTAGTGTCTGCCATAGCATCTAGCACTCTTCCCAGGATCCAAGAGCTACGGGGAGCAGTAGGGTCAACTACCATTACTACATCTCCAGGTTTAAAGCTTCTCTTCTCCTTGCACCATTTCTGTCTTTCTTGCATGAGGGGTAAGTATTCCCGGCACCAGCGTTTCCAAAATAAGTCTGCCATGTATTGCACCTGTTTCCATCGGCGTCTTACGTACAGGTCCTTCTTGTCAAAAACTCCAGGGGGCAGAATTGGCTTGGCTTTTAAGAGCAAGATGTGATTTGGGGTTAGAGGCTCCAGGTCTTGAGGGTCATTTGAGACTGTTGTGATTGGTCAACTGTTCAAAATTGCCTCTACCTCACATAAAAGGGTTTGTTGCCCTTCTTCATCCAAAGTCTGCTGCTTCAAAACAGAGTAGAGAACCTGCCTCACAGACTTTATCAGACGCTCCCATACTCCTCCATGGTGGGATGCTCCTGGGGGGTTGAAACTCCACTGTATGCCCTTTTGCAGCAGATTTTCCTGAATTCTGTGCTGGTTCAGAATGGAGAGGGCTTCCTTTAACTCTCTCTGAGCTCCAAGAAAATTGGTCCCATTGTCAGATCTGATATGTTTCACTTGACCTCTTCTGCATATGAATCTTCTCAAAGCGTCGATACATGAGTCTGTATCAAGTGAGCTGGCGACCTCAATATGCACAGCTCTGCTTGTCATGCACGTGAACAGCACTCCGTACCTCTTTAATGTGGTACGTCCTCTTTTGACTTGAATAGGGCCAAAGTAGTCCACACCAACATTGGTAAATGGAGGCATGTCTGGCTCAAGCCTTTCCTGTGGCAAGTCAGCCATCTTCTGCTCTCCAATTTTGGCTCTTTGTCGTCTGCACAAAACACAATCTCCCAATATTTTTCTTACAGCAGAGTTGGCTTTGATTATCCAATACCTCTTCCTAACTTCAGAGAGGATGTGGTTTCTTCCTCCATGTCCAGTTCTTTCATGCATGTGCCTTAATATGAGAGTTGACACATGACAGTTTTTTTGCAGTATGACAGGGAACTTAGTTTCTTCTGGCATAGCTGCCCTCCTCAGGCTTCCTCCCACTCTTAGCACTCCATCCTTTAACACGGGATCAAGCTTGTAGAGGCTGCTTGTCCTTTTGAAACCACGTTTTGTTGTTTGCAGTGCTGTCATTTCCTCTGGAAAATACTGTCTTTGGGTTTGGCATATGATGGAGTTTTCTGCCTTCTCAAGATCTTCCAGAGTAATGGTCTGTCCACCCAGTGTGGCCTTCGTGTGTTCTATTTTCTGCTCAACATTGCTTTTGTTTTGAGCATCAGTATTGGAGTCATTTAAAGTGTAAATAAGCTCTTTTCTCCTTTGAACGAGCCGTTTCAAGCTTTCTTTGAACTTCAGGATCCATGCTCCTGCAACTTTCAGTTTTCTCCAGCTGGAGAAATGCATAAGTAGCTGGCTTGTAGGATTTTCTGTGACCATAACTGTGTTGACAATAGTATTTCTTTTGACCTCTAAATCATCGCAGGAGAGAGAGATGGATTCCAGGGGAAACAGCGGCCAGTCCTTTTCTGACCTCCAGAGCATTTCTGGGCCATGGATCCATGTACTGTTCTCCATAAATGTGTCGTCCTTTTGTCCTCTAGAGGCGACATCAGCAGGATTGATCTTTGTGTTCACATAGTGCCATTGGGTTATGTCTGTGAACTCCCTGATGATGGAGATCCTGTTCGCAACAAATGTGTGAAACATTGTGTGTTGGTTTGCAATGTATTTGAGCACAGATTGGCTATCAGTCCAAAACATAGAGCTTTCCAACTGTAGTTGCAACTCTGTTCTGAGTAATGCGTCCACTCTTGTAGCCAGCACTGCAGCAGCAAGCTCCATCCTGGGGATTGTGATCTTCTTGAGAGGAGCTACTCTTGCCTTTCCCATCATGAATGCCACGTGAATGTTGTTATTGTGGTTTACCAGTCTCAAGTAGCTCACTGTGCCATACCCCTGCTCACTTGCATCTGAGAAATGGTGTAGTTGTGCTCGGATCTGTTGGCCAAAGTCTTTGGGCTTGATGCACCTTTTTACCTTGAAGTCAGTAATCTTCTGAAGATCTAGCTTCCATGTAACCCACTGCTTAGAAAACTTCTCTGGTATTTTCTCATCCCAACCGTAGCTAGTGCTACACAGCTCTTGTAAAAGCAACTTGGCAGGCAGAGTGAAGGGTGCAAGGAACCCAAGAGGATCATAGATGGAGCTCACCATAGATAATATTCCTCTCCTTGTGTGTGGTTGTGGCTTGATGCTGACATTGAATGTAAAATTGTCATCTTCCACACACCATTGCACTCCAAGTGCTCTCTCAGTTGGGAGTCGATCTCTGTCCAGGTTCAGCTCCTTCACTTCTTTAGCTCTGTCAGTTTCGGGAATTGAGGACAGCACCCTGCGACTGTTGCTTATCCATTTACAGAAGTGGAAACCTCCCCTCTGACATGCAGCTGTGAGCTCTTTGGCCAGCAGGATAGCTTCTTCCTCTGTAGCAACAGACTTTAGGCAGTCATCCACATAGATGTTTTTCAGTATTGTGTCAATCACTTCAGGTCTGAAGTGCTCCCTATTATCCATTGCTGTTCTTTTTAATGCGTAGTTAGCGCAGCTGGGTGATGACACAGCGCCAAAGAGATGCACAGTCATGTGGTACTCAGAAGGGGGAAGGTTTGTGTCCCCACCAGGCCACCACAAGAATCTTAAAAAGTCTGTATCTTTTTCGGGCACCTTGACTTGGTGAGACATCGCTTGGATGTCCCCCATCATTCCTATTGGCTCCTGGCGGAATCTGGGTAGTACTCCTAAAAGGCTGTTAGTGAGATCAGGACCCTGCAGCAGTTCTGAGTTTAAGGATGTGCCTTTGAATGATGCTCCACAGTCAAAGACCACTCTGAGTTTTCTTTTCTTGGGGTGGTAGACCCCATGATGAGGTATATACCAGACTTTACCCTCCTTTTGCTTCAGCTGCCCCTGTGGCACTTCTTCAGCATAACCTTTATCAATTACATCACTGAGA
This sequence comes from Dissostichus eleginoides, assembly GCA_031216635.1. Classification (NCBI taxonomy): domain Eukaryota; kingdom Metazoa; phylum Chordata; class Actinopteri; order Perciformes; family Nototheniidae; genus Dissostichus; species Dissostichus eleginoides. Next base: position 5,008,419 of record CM062278.1, on the reverse strand, counting down.
AATCTGGTATATTCCTCATGAAATGATGCATTCCTATGAAGCTTTCTTTGCAGGAGAGACGTTGCTCACTAACGTGGCAATTATCTGGCATTGAGACATCATTCCTCCTGAAAGGTAATCTTAGACTGTAGTGTCCATCCACAATGTTTGATGAGTCTTTTGCTATTTGCATGAATTGCTTGTCCTCTGCTGACATTTCTTTTGTGTCCTGATAGGCCTTTTCACTGAAGTCTGTGTTATATTGTGTGATCAGTAACTCCTGTAAATTGACCAAAGAAATTCTGTTCACGGAGACGGTGTCACAATCTTATGAAGGACCCAAATGCAGCACTCGAGAAACCAAGGAGTATTGGTAATGTACTTTATTGGTAATAATACCAGAGCAGAGGGATACCAGCAGAACAGTAACAGCCAGATGCTGTGCAGGCAAGGTTAGTCAGGGCCGGGCAGAGGGTCAGGGAGCAGGCGAGGCGGTCAACGTAGGTACAGGCAGGGTCAGACAGCAGGCAAGGCAGGATAGTCCAAGGACAGGCAGGATCAGGGAACAGGCAGAGCAGGCAGGTCAGGGACAGGCAGGGTCGGAACCGGGTAGGCAATCTGGTAACAAACGCGTGAAAGACTAGCATGAAGGCAAAGTACGATCTGGCAACGGGTGTGTGTCTGATGAGGGTTTAAATACTGGCAGTAAAACTAATGGGTGCAGTAGAGAAAGAGAGTGAGCAAACACGTGCGTGTGATTAACAGGTGAGACAGGTGAATGGAAAACTACTGGTGAATGATGGAGCAGACTGTGACAGACGGTATTGCTGTCCTTTGCAATTCCTCCTCTCTCAAAGGGCCATTGACCACCCATCCCAGTAAAGTCCTGCATGCGTATGGGCCTTCTCCTTGGCTATTAATCATTTCTAGCGGTTCCATAACTTTGGGTGCATTGGTACCAATCAACATGTCGATTTCTGCATCAATGGGAGTTTGATTTGACTGAGGTATGGCCACTTTGATAGATCCTTTTGATTGGGAATGTTATGTTTGGTGACAGGCATTACTTTCTGGGTGTAGATTTCTGGGAGAGGGATGAACCTGTTGCTATGTAGCTCACTCACTTCCAGTCCTGTGATGATATGACTGCTCACAGTCTTTTCTTGGCCCATGGTGCGAAGAAGGATGTTTGTTTTCTTTCCTGACATGTTGAGCTGGTTCATGAGCTTGCTTGTGCAGAATGAAGCTACAGTATACTTCCAGGGTCAAGGAATGCATACGTTTGAATAATTTGATTTCCTTTGTTAGATTTTACTTTAACAGGCACAATAGATAGCACACACTCCTCTTCCACTTCACCGGCCCCAATATGCCCACATGCTTTTAGAATAGCCTTCTCTCCGGTCCTTGAGGTTTCAGACCTTTCACCTCTTTCCAATTGTCTTTCCTTTTCCTATATGGAGCACAGTAGGGTGAGATTGGTTGCACACTTTACATGTTAAGCGGTTATTGCAGTTTTTGCTCATGTGACCTGGTACAAGACAACCAAAGCAGATAACCCCTTTCCTTTATGAAGCTTATCTTTTCTTTGTGCATTTTCTTTTTGAGTGAGAAACATGCATCCATTGTATGTCCTCCTGAACAGAACAAACAGGAAGCTTGGGAGGTGCTGCTGTGAGGCTGGGGAGATGTGGACTGGCAGTCAATGTTTGTAATACTGGTGGCAAAGCTGCTGCTAGTGGATTTTGGCCTCTTGTTGATACTTGCTTTGAAGCCCAGCTTTGCTGTGTTGACAGTTTGGTCCTGTATACAGCCAAAGACAGGGTCTGTTAATATCTTTACATGATGCTCAATGAACTTGACAAGGTCGCTGAATTTGACCTTGCTGTGCCGCCTTTCCATTAGCCTGTATACTTCTGATCGCCACCTCACTGTAAAAACTCTAACTTAAAATTGTTGGCCTGAAAATAATTTTTTTGTAATGTGAACAAAAAATATTGAATTGAGTTGCTAACTACATTAAAGTAGTTCTCTCGACTATCTTTATTATGTTGCTTGTTTAAAGTGTGTGTCATTAAATAAATTCAGTTGGCAAAACTTAGAAATCCAAGGTTAGAGTTCAAACTAAGTTATGTGTGTATGCTTCGAGCTAAGAACGGGGTCTCCAACAGAAATCTGCAGGGGGTTTTCTACAGTATTTCGCCTTTACATGTTCGGCACTCTCTGCTGTTCTCAACGGGACTGATCATCCTCAACCTCAAGGTGAGCACTTTGTTTGAATATTGTATTGAAATTATTAATATAGAAAATGTCTGATTTAAAGTGTAACATTAATTGATTGCAAATGATTTAGTTGATTGTTAGTTAATTATCAGTTAATGTGGCACTAGATTGTTGTTTTCGGTACATTAGCCGAGTTTAACATTAGCTAGCTAATGCTAGCTAGCTTCTCTGAAAGAGGAAAAATGTTTTAGAAACGTTTATCATATCTGGCCCTAGACTTCTAAGGTATGCTACGATCGACAAGTGTAGCCATAAACGTGGTCGGCTGTTAGCATGCGGGCCTGTCTGGCGTGAGGGAGGAAACGCAACGATAGACTGTTTTATGGCCAGAATATATGGTAAAAGACGGACTGCATAATTAAGGGAGGATTACCGTGCGTTAACGATCAACTAGAATGTAATGTGTGCGAGTGAATCAACCGTTTAAGAGCACGATGTCGACATCAGTAAAATGTTTTCACCGTAGCTCCAACGATATTATTTTCGGCAATTGAGTACGTTAAACAACATTTAAGATTAAACGTGTTACAGCTTCATAGATGACATGTCTGGATATTTCTGATAGGTGGTAAAAGTCATGTATCTGTCCCCGTCAGTGCAGCAGACCGACAGAGACGAGACGAATCCCCGGTTCAGGTGGAGACTGGCGCGCGCTAACGGAGCTCCAGGAGGGAAAACCTTTGCGACGCTGAGGTTCGGCTGATTTGCAAAGGTATGCTAACATGGATATGTGTTGTCAGCAAAATGGTCGGCTTTTAGCTTGACAAATATACGATGGTGCATATAATTCATGTTTAACAAATAGTAAGAATATTTAATTGAATCGAAAATATAGGCCTGAATAATAAATGTGACCCGCTCCATGAGATAATCGTGAATGTATATCAAAAACTGGTTGTATTTAAACAAACACAGTCTTGGCTTTCAGAATATGTAACTTTTATCGCCATTCTCAGAAGATAAATACGGCGATGAAGCTTGTAAAGTTACTGAAAGGCGTCGGGCGGAGCAATTTACGTGTGTGTGTTACTAACGGCCCGTCCACACACTCGCGGCAAAAAAATCTTCCAACGCTTCTGCCCATTCACTTTGAATGGGGTGACGTCACTTCGCCTCACTTTTCCCCTAACTGCATTGTGGGAAGCAGAGCGGCGATTTCCAGGCATCTCAGGATTCGAAAGTTGAACATTGTTCAACTTTTGACGCCTGAGACGCCTGGAAATCCAGCGTCAGCCAATCGAATCATATGCCAGTACAAGCTCTAGCCAATCAAACCGCGTGCTTGTGTGTCCGGGGCGGGAGATTCATGTGATTGGTCGAGCTTCGGGCAGAAGCGTTGGAAGATTTTTTCACCGCGAATGTGTGGACGCTGCGTTATTGTAAATCACCTCCGCGCCCGCCTCTCCCCTGTGCATGTAGACATGCCTATTTTCTTAAAATAGCTGCTTCCTGTTCCATATTGTGATCTCTCTACCTTTGTAATAATCTATCCTATACAACACATCCATTTAAGTTGCCTTTAAGAACGAGCCATTATAGGTCAGCGTTATGTCCGCTCATATAGGCCGTTTTTAAAATATATTTTAATTTTATAAAAGATACGTCAATTCGATTAATCTTTTTTTTTTTGGGTTCGAATACTCAAATATTTGATTTGATATCTGCCATTGCTACAGCAAGGTTATTTCGGCTATAAAGTGTGTTTAAAAACAAATAAGATATAATGTGTTACAGCTCCATAGAGTGACATGTCTGGTTATTCATATATTAATAGTTGTCTCTCTGAAAAAAAAGAGAGATAATGATGGCACAGGAAAACAGTTTAAAGACTTAAATAAACACAAACTGGCTTATTTATTTTGTTATGCTTTTTACCATATTAGGCTGCAGGTATATGTCAGCTACTTTGTATTTTATTTACATTCCACAAAGAGGAGGAATGAGAATAGATGTTAGGACTGCCTACACATGCCAGAGTATTTTTTCTCCTAAGTTTAGTGTTTTATTTCGTTTTAACAAAATAGCAATAAACAACGGTTTCCTTTAATGCCATTCTTACATAAATGCAACAAGCTGTAGTTTTTGTAGACTCTAAATACACCAACTATGTCTTTAGTTTATGATTTGTGTTATCAAATGTGTTCTGCGGCTACAGATATTTCTTTTTTGTGGAAATGGGGCTGAAATGGGGCTCTTGTGATAGTAAAGGTTGCAGACCCACCGTATATATCATACACAGTTTGTGTATATCTATGTATTGCAGCAAACAACTGTGAAAGGTAAATTGACCAATTGGCTTTTTAATTCTAATTACAGATAGCATATGAAATGCAAATATTGTGATTTCGTCAGCTCAAGTCATGAGAGTGTACTGAGGCACCATCGACTTCGGCACGGAAGAGGAAATCACTGGCCCTGTGCCTACACCGACTGTGTCTGCACCTTCAGAACCTATGGGGCATTGAGGTCACACCTCACCAGATCCCACTGCAAGACTGCATCAAGGCAAGACACCTGCATCTTTTTTTGTGAGCTATGTGACTTCAGAAAAAAGTGTACTCAAAAGACGTTTTTCACTCATCTTGGAAATCATTTAAAAAAACAACAGACTGTGAAGTGCCCCTTCCTCAGCTGTGGATTTAAAACTAACAAATGTAAAACCTTTAGTTCACATCGTTGCAGAAAGCACAGGAACACAGACAAAATAAGGACGTGTTTAAAACTGCATTCTGAAAAGGAGTCATTTGAAGCTCAAGATATTGACCAGCCATTAAATGTTGAAGTTGAGGCATCACACAGTTGTGCAAGTCAAGGTTCAAGTGAGAATGGCACAGAAGAGTATATAGAAACAGAGACTCTTGAACATAAAATTGCATCGCTTTTTCTGTGCATGCAAAGTGTATTGCATGTTTCTACAAGTGCATTACAGAAAATTGTTGACGAACTTAATGATATTCTGCACTTCTCTAAATATCAGTCCTTTCAAACTATCAAAGAGGTTTTAACTAAACATAGTATTGAAGTAGATGATTGTGTTGTTCAAGACATTAACAACGCAATATTCAAATCAAATCCACTAATTCTAACCACTGAAGCAAAAGGTGCACTCTCTACTGATTACAGGAGGAATCTCTATTTTAAGGAGCACTTCAGTGTAATTGAGCCAACTGAATTTACCTACAAGAGGACCCATACAAATACTTTTGTTTATGTGTCTCTCATTCAAGTTTTAGAAAACCTATTGAGGGATTCAGATTTTTCAGCGAAGTTAGTGTTTAATAACGCAAATAAACCTGGTCAATATAGGTCCTTTCAAGACGGCCACTTTTTCAAAGTAAACAAACTTTTGGGGGTAGAAGAGGCACGTATTTCTATTGGATTGTATATTGATGATTTTGAGGTATGTAATCCTTTGGGGACATCGAGAAAAATTCATAAGATCACCGCCGTCTACTGGGTTGTGCTCAATTTACCAGCAAAGTTCCGCTCCACTCTACCCTTGATTCAACTGGCTCTTCTTGGAAAAAGTGTGGATGTTAAACTATTTGGTTATGATGCATTTCTTTATCCGCTGATCAAAGATATACAGTCTTTAGAGAGGAATGGGGTGTATGTCGAGGTTCTTGAGAAGTTTGTAAAGGGAACAGTGTTTTGTGTCTGTGCAGATAATCTCGGGGCCCACAGCCTAGCAGGCTTTCATGAATGTTTTAATGTTGAATATTTCTGCAGATTTTGTTGTCTTAACCGAAACAAAATAGCCACTACTGAGGCAAGGGATTGTCAATTAAGAACAGTAGAACAGCACAACGCCTCTGTGGAAGAGCTTAAATATAGTGATAAAAGTGTGAATGGTGTTAAACAAGCATGTGTGCTAAGTAACCATTTGACCTATTTCCATCCAGTTACTGGGTTTCCGCCTGACATTTTACATGACTTTTTTGAAGGTGTTATCCCAGTAGAGTTATGTTTGTGTCTCAAAGACTTGATTAAAAAAGGATTCATTACATTCGATGGACTGAATAGCCGCATCAAATATAAATATAAATATACATATAAATATTCTGATAAAGTCAACAAGCCACACCAAATTACAAAGGCAAGCTTTGGAAGTCGAAGAATCAGTGGCAATGGACATGAAAACTGGAGTCTATTAAGATTACTACCACTTCTCATTGGGAGCCGTATTCCAGAACAGGAGCCCTCGTGGGAAATATTGATGGACCTTAAAGAGATTGTGGAAATCATTGTCACTAACACAATATCAGAGGAAATACTGTGTTACCTTGAGAGTAAAATATCTGACCATCGGAAGCTGCTACTTGATACATTTCCTGACTTTTAAGTTTCTGCCAAAACATCACTTTATTGAGCATTATGTTCACCTCATACGTTGCTTTGGACCTTTAGTGGACTTGTGGACTATGCGATTTGAGGCCAAGCATAGCTTCTTCAAGAAAGTGGTGCATGATGTTTTCAACTTCAAAAATGTGCTTCTTACACTCTCTTCTAAACATCAACACATGATGGCGTATTATCTTGATGGCAAAAACCTGTTCAAACCAAAACTGTACATTGGCAGTGTTGACAAGGTGAAAATATCCTCATTGGACGAAAAACTAAGGGTGGAGATTAAAAAAAAGTATCCACAACAAGACACTGTGTCCCTTGCCAAAGATATTCATCTGTATGGGACCCAATATGTAGCGGGAATGATTGTTTCTGCTGGGCAATGCAGTGGTCTGCCAGATTTCTACAAAATACAGTACACTGTGGTCACCTTTGAGAAGGTGTCCTTTGCAACTAAGAAGCTCTCCTCTTGGTACATGGAACACTACAGGTCTTACGAAGTGATTGAGAGCGACTACACTGATGCAGAGATCCTGGATCCAGAGGATTTGAACGATTACCATCCACTGACTGTATACCCAGTAGGAGGAAAGTTGATGGTGACCCCGAGGTCGTCGCTGCTACATTGAAAGTGATGGTATGTAATATGGATGTGGATAATCATTGTCTATATTGGACGACATTGTTTTTGGAAGAATACATAAGTGTGTGTGTGTGTGTGTGTGTGTGTGTGTGTGTGTGTGTGTGTGTGTGTGTGTGTGTGACAGACTGTGACGCAGCGCTCTGTTTATCATGGTAGCTGAGTTGCCAGCCCATTCACAACTTGGGGTTTCTTTTTTTGTCTTCACAGGCTTTATTGCTGCGTGTCATCATACATCCAAGACTAATCCAGAAAGTTCAGCTGACAGAGGTCCCTGAATCTGTCGAGGATCTGCAAACTCAACTACGGGAAAAACTTGGACTCAAAGGTGATTTCTCCATACAGTATGAAGATCCACATTTCGACAATGGACTTTGCAACTTAATGAACATTGCAGAATTGCCTGCCGAAAGAGCCGTCCTGCATATCTGTTGGCATGAAGATGGATCACCAACTATATCGCAAGCGTCCTCCATCTCTTCGCTCGATACAGCAAGTCTCAGTTCCTCAGCCTCTTCGCACAGCTCATCTTCAATTATTTTGACCGCTATGCGGAGCATCTCGGAATGGCCTTCTCCATTTCCCATCCCGTCTTTTGCATATGACGTAGAGTTAAAGCTCCGTCAGGGCAACGAGACATTTCAAAAAACAGGAAAAGCTCTTAGTGTAGCAAGAGACATGAAAATGGACATTTTAGACAAGCTTGCACAAGCAATGTTTGCTTTGAAAGCGTACCCTGATAAATATCAGATAGAGACAGTTTCTTCTGAGCTTGTCAGAAAATACCCTTGCCTTAAAGAGCCCGGTAGTGGAACAGGACATCAAGGGTGGACAACGAGCATCAAGTACAAACTTGGTAACTACCGCTCTAAGCTGCGGCAGGCGGGATGTAATGAGGTCAGCGTGAACCGTAAAAGGGGAAGGGATGAGGATGCTGATGGTGGATTTACTTTGACCAAAGCCAAAAGAGGTGAAGTGAATCATGTGCCTGATCATCCAGACAATTACAACGATGATTCACTTGAGGAGCACAGAGGTATACTGGTGACTGAAATGAAGAAGAGAAGCAAAGACGTGGACCTCATACGAAGCAAGATGGACCTCACATTCTCCCTAAGGAGAAAGGAAGTTGTTGAGGTGCAAGCGATGGTGACGGAGATCCAGGAGAGATGGCCTGCTCTCTTTCTTCAAGAACAGGCAAGACAGATTTCCTTTGAAATTGTATTTATTGTCTGTTTTAGTGCTTTTTAGTGTCATCCAGTGAATTATTCAGAGTGCTGATGTGTAAGTGATAGTTGACAGTAGTAATATGACAACAAATGTTCAAGGTCTTTTTGGCAACACTTTTCAAATTACACATTAGATTAATGTGAATTCTAAATGGGTTACGTTTTTTTTTTAAGATACAGTGATTAACAATATAAAGTAATTGTAGTGGCCATTTCCATTATTCACAGGTGAGTTGTGGGAGTGATTTTACGCAGAGATTACAGTTTAGTTCTCTTGAGTTGTACAGTACCAGTTATGATTTTCAGTGTTATCGTTTATCATTTGTAGCGGCGTCCGGTCTGCAACGTCTGGTAGAAACAGTTTGCCCATACTCTTGCTGTGTCATGCTTTCCCTGTGACCTATGCAACTATATATATATATATATATATATATATATATATATATATATACACCCCTGTGTCTATAATTACTGCTACCAAGTGTTCAAAATAGTACATTACCCTTAATCCAAAAAAAATAAACTTAAATTCCAACATCAATATAAATGGCTTCTACAGTAATTCTGAAAGGACTAAAAACTGTCATTCATTGTATTAATGCTGTTGTCTTTATGCTGCTTTTGTGTACCACAGATTTGCTATGAGTTCCTTCGAATCACCACCAAGGACCTATTTGGGACATTTACAGCAGCCATGGATGAGTACTGTCCTCGACTGATAAAACTGTATAGAGCCAGGAAAGAGCCTTGCACAAGGGATGGAAAACCTCCTGGATTCTCTGATGAACAGGTAGCTTTTGTCTTTAATGTCGTAATGATCATTTACAATATTCTTAAAGAGAACAAACAGGTGCATCTCAATAAATTAGAATATCGTGGAAAAGTTGAATAATTTCAGTAATTCTATTTGAAGACTTATATTTTATGTAGGTGCATTATACACAAAATGAATTATTTAAAGCGTTTATTTGTTTTAATCTGGATGACTACAGTTTACACCTTTTTATAACCCAAAATTCAGTATCACATAATTAGAACATTTCACTAGACGAATTACTAGAAAAATCTTTGATTTTGAATGTCAAATGTGAGGTTTTCTGTTGCCTCAAAAATGCACTTCTCGTAACTCAAGAATAGATGTGAAAGTTATTAAAAAGGTTCAAATCCATTTATATCTAAAAGGGGTGTCCTATCTTGTAAAAGCATCATATTTTGGTACTTACTTCACTTTTACCTCATCTCATCAACAACGTTTACCAAAGTCCTGTTTAATAATTAATAATTCAATCTCTCTTCCATCAGGTTCAAACAACTATTGCAAAGTTCTTTTGTTCAGAGAAGACTTGCCGTTTTAAATATATCACAAATGGATCCTGACTTCTGAGAGTCTGAAATTACCCTTTAATCACTAATTTTAACCATAAATCCTAATGCTCTTTTTTTCTGATTTACAGACATCTGACATTGCACAGCAACGGATGAGAATGTGTCTGGAAGGTCTGCCCTTATTTGTCCGTGACAGTGGACAGAAGCTTTTCCTGAAATGCCTGGTGTGTACAGTATGGTTGTCCATTAATCATAAGTCTACATTTAATGTCATGTGCAGTTATTAAGTTTTCCTATAATCATAGATAAAACTGTTTTGAAGATGAAGCCCGATTCTCAGGATAAATATTAGACCTGCTACATAACTACTAGTGAACTAGTTGTAGAACAGAACAGTTAACATTTTCACAGTAATTATTGTCATTGCTGAGCAATCAAACCAGTGTTTTATTTGCAGTCATATATTATCCTTATTTGGTAAATAATAATTGCTTATCTGCTTTCTACATGCAGGACACTGATCCGGAAGAAAAGCAGACTGCTGGTGTCAAGATGGGAGTCCTCACTGTTCTCGTAGATGATGGTGGACCTACCCCGTCTCAAATGGTCAACAGGATTGCTGTTGTTTTGGAAGAGACAATTGTACTCTCGGATCTACCAGACATCCCAACTGCATTTGCATACCTTTTTGGTCTACTCTATGCCCTGAACATTGAGTTTCCAAAAGAACACAAGTACACTTTTGAGACTGTTCAGCACATCTTCATGGGTCTTTCCACCAGTTGCTCAGAACGGGTCAGGAGTTTGAAAACAAAGCTCTTACTCTAAGTGAGCATTGGCAAAACGGATTTACAAGATATCCCCATTTTAATTTGCCTGCCTTCACCACTGTTTGTGACTTGAACATTGAGTTCCCAAAACCACAAGTACTCTTTTGAAGCTGATACAAAATATTACAGAAACTTGAAAACCAAGTTCTCTCTCTAAGTCGCAAGCTAATATTTTCTTTATTTTAATTTCTTAAGCTGGCTGGCTTACTTTGCGCATGTAATATTTCAATGACTAAGTACTTAATCATATCCAATTTCTAAATCCACTTTTCAAATGTTTTCTCTAACATTTTTTCACAGTTTTTCTTAAGCTGGCTTGCCTACTCGTTGTTCTAAGATTTCAAGGACTGCCACAATTGTTGTCTTGCAGCTTTTTTAAAGAGCCATATGAGCTTTTACTAAGTGGAAGAGTTGGAAATGGTGTGATCACTCAGAGTTGTGTTGGGAGAAATCACTGGCTGTTTACATGCCTTTTGTCTTGCAAGATCTTTTGAAGCTTCTGTGTATGTACAAACTTTTAAAAAGATACGTTTTACAATATCGTTGTTTGGTAACTGTTAGAGAAGATGGTTTTATAACTTGGATGCCATTTGTTATTCCATAGCTGCTATGTTTTGACAGCAGGCTTATTCAAAGGGTGGTTTGCACATTTATGGATTTAATCCACATTATGAACCCTAGCCTTATGGAAGAGTTTTACTAATGCTGTATTTTCAATGTCTAGTTAATGTTATACATTAGCATATTCAGTATTCAAGTAGTATCAATCAGAACATAACACTTTTGGCAGGAATTTCCATTTTGTTTTTTATAGTATTTTTACAACAGAGAATTTGTTGGCAATTTAAATTTGTAATAAAAATCTGAAGTTTGTATACATTTGATACATTTTCTGAAACAAAAATATTAACTTTGCACAACTTTCACTTAATGGAATTGTGAGTATGTAGTACTCACAATAAGAAGTTTCTATAAATATGAAAGGTACATTTTCTAGACCAAAAATAATAACTTGGCACAACTTTAACTTATTTGAATTCTTTGTATGTGGAACTCAAAGTTAGAAGTTTTTAAACATATGAAAGATACATTTTCCAAACCGAAGATAATAAGTTAGCACAACCTTTACTTATTTAAAATGTTTAGTATGCAGAACTCCAAACTTGAAGTTGTATACAATTTCAATGAGTTATCTCGACAAAATATAATTAGTTGACTCAATTGAAAACAGAAACTTACAAATTTGAGTTGGCCTCAAAACTTAAAAATCTAGTGCAGTCTGTTGCCTTGAAATTTTGAATTGTCCTAACTTTTTTTTTTTTTTACAGTGCTCTGAGTTTGTATGGTAACTTTGCTATCAAGGATTTAAGATTTGAAGAAAGATCCAATTCCTCCATGTAGGTGATTTCCTCCATTGCATTACAGCATCCTCTTAAGTACAATGCAAAGGCCTGTAAAGCCTTGGGTTCCTCAGGTTTAATTTGAGACCATGATAGGGCTTTTTCAATATATGCGTTTGTGTTACGTTCCCTCCTCTTCTGTAAACTAGGGGTACAAAGGGAAGTAACAAAACACCAAAATAACCGGGCGAGAGAAAAAGGAGAGGAAACTGTCTACTGAAGCCACAAGTGAGGTTTTAATTAATACAAAAGTAAAGAGGCTCACCAGCCAAATTGCAAAACAAACTTAAGGAAATAAGGACAACTTTCTTCCAAAAGAAAGTGACCAACACTAAACAATACACAGAGACACTACAGCACGTAACACAGACTGCACACATGCGGCCAGAGGAGAAGGAAGAAACCCACTGCAGCCTTCCTCAGGTCCTTTAAGGAGGCCCTGATTGGGGATTGAGAGCACCTGGGGGAGAGGCTGCACCTGGAGACAATCTCAGAGAGAGAGAGAGAGAGAGAGAGAGAGAGAGAGACACAGAGAGAGAGTCAGAGAGAGAGAGAGAGACAGAGACAGAGACAGAGACAGAGAGAGAGAGAGAGAGAGAGAGAGAGAGAGAGAGAGAGAGAGAGAGAGAGAGAGAGAGAGAGAGAGAGAGAGAGAGAGAGAGAGAGAGAGAGAGAGAGAGAGAGAGAGAGAGAGAGAGGAGAGAGAGAGAGAGAGAGAGAGAGAGAGAGAGACAGAGAGACAGAGAGAGAGAGAGAGAGAGAGAGACAGAGACAGAGAGAGAGAGAGAGAGAGAGACAGAGAAGAGAGAGAGACAGAGAGAGAGACAGGAGAGAGAGAGAGGACGAGAGAGAGAGAGAGAGAGAGAGAGGAGAGAGAGAGAGAGAGAGAGAGAGAGAGAGAGAGAGAGAGAGAGAGAGAGAGAGAGAGAGAGAGAGAGAGAGAAGAGAGAGAGAGAGAGAGAGAGAGGAGAGAGAGAGAGAGAGAGAAGAGAGAGAGAGAGAGAGAGAGAGGAGAGAGAGAGAGAGAGAGAGAGAGAGAGAGAGAGAGACACAGAGAGAGAGTCAGAGAGAGAGAGAGAGAGAGAGAGAAACACACACACACAAAAGCACACACACAAGCACCCACTGCAGCACGTAACAACCCCTCCATAAAAACAAACATGTGTTTGGCCAGTTACCAAAACACACACATTATTGGGTATGAAATGAAGGGAAAAAAAAAAATATATATCTAACCAGATGGATCTCACCCACGGGACAGTACATCGGCCACCACATTATCCACTCCCCTCTTGTGCTTGATGACGATATTGTAGTCCGGGTGCTGGTCTTTTGGACTGTACCTGGATCTTGTGAAGAGGTGCGGGCACACAACCCATCTCAATACCTCTTACCACCGCACTTGCATCACAGGCAGACTCAGCACTCAAGGGCAGGGCACTGGCAAGGATGAATGACTGAACCACCACTATCTCGCAACACCCTGACCTGCCGCTGGTCCTCCCCCTTTCCTGATATTGAGACAAAGGCAGTAGAGATGAAAGGTTTAAAACACTCATCAGGCCCTTTGTTAACAGTGGCCCGTCCACTATGACACACTGTGGTAATCAATCCCACCCCTTTTGGGAGCTTGCCATCTGCTGCCTGCTTTCTCTTCCAAGCTGCACAGTCTGCTATGAAATGACCAGGGTCATGACAACAAAAACGAGGCTTTTCTAGCTTGGGATCTGACACTGGAAAACTGGCACAGGGGACGTATGGGTCAGGAGCTCTATGATAAGAGTCTCGCTGGGGGAAATCACACTGAAAAAAAACGCTTTTGTGTACAAGTGCAAACTCATCTGCTAGAGTGGCAGCCTGCTGAAGGGTAGATACTTTTTGCTCATTCAAATAGACTACAGTACATTCGGGTACACAGTTTTTAAACTCCTCCAACATCATTAGCTCACACATTGAGGTAATATCATCAGCTTTACAAGCTCTACACCACCTGTCAAAGAGGATTTTCTTCTCCCTCGCAAAGTCCACATAAGTCTGGCCAGAAGTTTTCTTCAGGCCGTGGAAACGCTGCCTGTAGGCCTCAGGCACAAGCTCATATGCCCTGAGAACAGCAGCTTTCACATTGTCATACACCATACTATCCTCGACAGAAAGAGAAGAGCAGGCCTCCTGAGCCTTGCCGACTAGCTTGCACTGTACAAGTATGGCCCACACATCTTCTGGCCAGCGCAGAGCAGCAGCAATGCGCTCAAATGCACCGAAGTAGGTCTCCACTTCTGACTCACGAAAAACAGGGACCAAAGAAATGTGTCTACTCACGTCGAAGGAGGCAGCAGGACCAGACTGTGTAACAGCAGAGTCACCCACCACAGCTGCTTGGAGCTCTAGCTGACGCATCCGGACAGCAGTGTCTGCCTCCAACTTCCTGATCTCTAGCTCCCTCCTGAGCTGAAAATCCCTATCACGCTCCTCCTCCTCCCACTGGAGACGAGCCATACGCACTTTTATTCTGGCATCTAACCTAGAGCCTGTAGGAGAGGACTCGGCAGAAAGCGGGTCAAACTGAGGCATGGTAAAGGGTTTTGCCTGTACACTAGCACTCTGAACACCAGGAGTAACACCAATGTGGCCTCCACTAGGAGATACTGCTGCAACAGCCCCGGCCACCGTGCCAGGAGATTCCACTAACTTAGGCAGACTCAAAACCCCCTGTTCAACTAGAACAAGAGCAGTGGAGAAAAAAACGTGATAGTGGTCAGCAATTAACCGCAAGTCAACCTTCCTACACCGGTCTAGCTGACACACAGTAGGACTGGCCATAAGCTGCTCCAAAACAAAAGCCATACTCAGCAATGTACAACCTATCACTACCGCTTCACAAACACTGACACCAGTCTTCCCAATAACACAACTTCCCCAGATCCTGCCCACCACAACTTACCTAACTATCTTCTGGAGCGTGACTTTTCGAGGTGACTTTAAAAAAAAGGCAAACATCAGCGGCCGAAACCCTGAAACGCCTGCCCCCAACAGGGACTAAATCCCCACCCAGGATTACCCCGAAAATAAAAAAGGCAAAATAATAAATGAGTGCCTGAAGGAAGGACTGATTCAGCCCAGCTAGACACTCCCCTATCTAAACTGAGGAAGCTGTTAAACATTAAGACACTTCACGGCCAATGCTACACTTATATACACTACTGCTCACCACCAAACACAATATCAACACTATACAACAAACAATCAAATACTCACTCCTTGTCTCAAAGATCCCGGACGAGCCCCCATTTGTTACGTTCCCTCCTAAACTAGGGGTACAAAGGGAAGTAACAAAACACCAAAATAACCGGGCGAGAGAAAAAGGAGAGGAAACTGTCTACTGAAGCCACAAGTGAGGTTTTAATTAATACAAAAGTAAAGAGGCTCACCAGCCAAATTGCAAAACAAACTTAAGTAAATAAGGACAACTTTCTTCCAAAAGAAAGTGACCAACATTAAACAATACACAGAGACACACACTACAGCACGTAACACAGACTGCACACATGCGGCCAGAGGAGAAGGAAGTGACCCACTGCAGCCTTCCTCAGGTCCTTTAAGGAGGCCCTGATTGGGGATTGAGAGCACCTGGGGGAGAGGCTGCACCTGGAGACAATCAGGGAGAGAGCGAGAGAGAGAGAAACACACACACAAAAGCACACACACACACGTAACAGTTTGCAATTTTAAACTCATTGCCATAATGTTCTTGAAGAAGTTCTTTAGCCTTTTGGTATCCCCTTTCTGGATCCATGTATAGGCAGGTTCTGACCAGTTCACAACACTGCCCCCTGGTGTACTGTTCCAAATAGTACAGCCGGTCTTTACCACAGACAGTCTTAGCTTCAATGGCATGCTCAAAGGCCCTTAGAAAGGATCGGTACTCAACTGGATCTCCTTCAAAGACCTTTATGTTCTTTTGGGGTAACAAGGAATGGTGTTGTTGCAGAACTAGAGAGGCAGTAATGTCATTCTGTTTTTGTAATATGCTGTACAGAGTAGTGTCTCTCATGGAGTTTTCTTGAGTTGCTAGCTCGCCTTTTCCATGTGATTGTGTTGGTTTCAAAGTGGGACTTTGTGATGCCTTTGACTTCTCTTGAGCAGGATCGTGCAGTGAGTATCCAGGCTGTAGTCGTCCTTCCTTTGGTCACACACCTTGTATATCCATTCTTTTATCCTTTGTGTGATCCTCTTCCTTTGCCGAGATTACATCCTTTTTTCTTCTTTGTTCAATTTATTCGTTCATTCCATTCATTGTTTGCTGTTTGCCTTGAGTTTCCAGAATGTTGAATACAGAGATTTTAGCAGCAGTAGCTTCTAACTGGGATTGCAGCTCCAAAGTTTCCTTTCTTTTCCTTAGTTGCTCCCTTCTTATATTTAGCTCCTGCTCCTCCTCCTCCAAAGCATGCCTGGTCCTTAATGATGTTAGTTTTCTCATTAGCGCAGCCTTCTCGGCTTCTGCACAGATGCGGGCGGATGAACTTGATGAACGCTCATTTCTTTGAGATCTTTTGGAGACTACAGACGCACTTTCCCAAAGAGAATCCTCCTTTCCTGATGCACACTCAGACAGCCATCTTGTCACAAAAATAATAAACTCTTCAATGCTAGTCAATTTCGATTGAAACCAATCTTGACTCTCAAGTGGTTCTTCTTCCTCGTTTAAAAGTATGTGATATGACAAGTGTGAGTCTTTAAAACTTTCCGTCAAAGCATTATATTTGACCAAATTCTCCTGCACTTCCTCTACATTCATGCGGTCCTCCGTTAACTCCTTAATAATGTTTCTTCTGCGCGTAAGATGTCCCAATCTGGCTTGTCTGGATAAACGCAGGCTTGAAACATCATCCCCCTCCATTTGGATTTTAGTTGGACTCAGATTTGCCACAGCTGCTCTGCTCCAATCAGTTCATTTTCATTCATTTTGCTGATTATTTTCCACTTTCATATCAGCATTTCTGAATCGGCACACTTTAGAAAGTTATTTTCTGATAGTTCAATGCTGTAGTGTGTCTGCTTGCGCCGTTCATTAATTATATTAAACAGCGGGCATCCAAATTAAATAATTCCGTTTCAATGTCCATCAAAGTCACTCCAATAGTGCGCCTTAATTAAGATATGTGTCTTCCTTAACGGAATAGTTCCAATCCATCCAGTTTTTTCCACTATTTGTACACTTTTGAGACTTCTGAACTTTATTTACCCTTGTGGCGTTTCCTGGTTCGCGCAGTCTCCATTGTTCCTTTGTCTGGATGCCGCTTCTCCTTCACAAACTTTTCCTCCGGTTTTTCATCCAAAAGCAAGTTTTTAGACTGATATAGTGACCACGACATCCATTTGTCTGTTGTCCTTTGTTTGTGATTCACTCGTGGGGCTGACCGAGGAATAGACGCTTGTGGTTTGAGAGAAAAAAAATAGAAATGTCCAGATGCGATTGAAAAGTAAGATTGTTTATTCCAAAAAAGGCAAAAATAAATAAACGTTTTTAAACAAACTATTTCTCATATAAACTGATACTTTAAATGTTAAAGGCACAAGAACCAAGTTGTGACGCTCCCAACTAGCAAGGTCTAAAAACTGTTTGCTTCAGTCAGCCATGCCAGTAGGCCGCAGCACCTCTCCTTTTATACCGCAGCACCTCGACCTGCAGGAGTAACGCACTCAAATTAAATAATAAATAATATACACCACAGAATCTCAACCTATGTACTCTAAAAAGATAAAATAATCTAATCTAAGGAAATGGCTCCTACAAATAGATTAAATGTCGTGACTATAACACGAAATGCCGTGAGACTGGGTTGGATATACACACCTCTTTGACAAAACACCTGCAGTAATATTCCAATCGACTTAATTAACAAATCACGGGGGATCTGACATTAGGCTATACGGTCCAGGAACACCTCTGATTTCAATCTCAAAGACGAAAGAGAAGTTGAGAGAGAGAGAAAAGTGCAAAGACAGGGTGTCCGCGGGGTCTTAAAAAGTATTACAAGTTGATAAATCAATTTAGCGAAAATTAAGGCTATTAAAAAGTATTACTCAGCATTGTCCAAGGTATTACATTTTGTAGCTTGTTTTCAATAAGTATATAAATTGTCCAAAGAGGTTGTATTCTACAGTGTGCCTGAATGTAATCATTGCGTAGGTGTGTAGTGTGATTCTGTGTAGTTTATTTATGGCATCCCGTTGGATTTGACGTCATCTGAACAGGACATCGCACGCTCACTGACTGACTGGTCCGTTTAGGCCGGTTGTTAAACAACATCGTTATGGGGAAATGCAAGTTTGCGTCCAAATGATTGGAAGATAAGGAGGAAGGACAATCAATATTGTATATAGTAAATGTGAGGTAAAGTGTGTGTATGTAACCGGTTAAAACTCAAAGTGGCGATGAAGTCTTAAAATGTATGGAAAGGGTCTTAAAAAAGGTCTTAAAAGGTATTACATTTGACTTCAGGATTCCTGCATATACCCTGAAAGAGGTTTATAAACAGGGCTGTACATAACCTTTTTGCCCTGGTTCTCAAAGGAGCACCTGGAGATGTTGCTTGGTGCGCATCCTTAAAATGAAATAAACCGGACCTTTTGAGGGGTACTTGACGTTATGAACCGGGGGGGGGGGTGATGCCCCATCCTGCTTCTCTGGAGGTATTTTTTTTATTGAAAAATAGCAGGCTTATTTAATTGGAATACAAAAATGACCAACTACTTGTAGCAAGAAAATATTGACACAATAAGCCTTAGCGTGAGAGAAAAAACATGTTTGTTAAAAAGAAAGCTGTGTCTTTCATTCTGTATTTGTATTTATTTATGAAGGGAACATGCACAATATTTATCATATTGTGACACCATCATGTAAATGTGCCAGATTAAGCCATGGCTAACAGAATATTTATGTGCAATTTAGTTTGCTGGATAAAGGTATTGACCTCTGTACATTTTATTCTTTCTGTAGGTTAAAAACCAACACTCTTCCTCATACTAGTGTATAAACAGCAGTGTCCCACTGCTAAAGCTGTATTTTTAGGGTGATGGGTGCCTGCTAAAGGATTACCGGGTCAGCCGTGACTCCTTGGAGGCCTTGATGCGGTGTTTGGGGCCTGAGAGGAGAGAGGCCTGGGAACACCACATTACTATTCTGATAACCTACTGGCTGGCACACGGGTTGTCATACAGGCTGGTTTCCCCTCTCTACAGTCCACAGATTGGTCCACCAGGGAGTTGAGGACATCGCTGCTCTCCGGCAATCTGTATTCAGGCTGCCTGTTGGTCCAGAGCTGGAGGATGTCAGCAGAGCTTTCAGCATTCAAAACATGTGGGCCCAATTAACGGGTGCCACGTACGCATAAAGACCCCTTCCGGACCCAGTGGCCAGGACTACATCAATCGAAAGTCCTTCGGGAAGTGCCGATTTTCACAAACCTTTGTGGGTTTTCCGGGCTCAGTCCACGACTACCGTGTTCTAAAAAACAGTGCAATTTATATAGAGGCTATGTACCCTCCTCCTTCATTGGTTCATGGTGGTTACCCCTGCATTGAACACCCAATATGCATCGTCACACTGTACAGGGTGCCACTACAGGGGAGAGTACAGAGCCGCTTCAACTGCTGCCAGGGCAAAGCAAGCAACATTTTAGCGCACCCTTTGGCATACTGTAGGTGCGATGGAGGTGCCTCCTCTCTAAGGCATTGGAGGTGAACCACACCTTTGTCCCTGCAGTGGTCACTGCTTGTTGTGTCCTACACAACATATGCCTTACTGCAGGAGACATAATTGAGCTGTCAGACGAGGTGGAGGAGCAGGAGGGGGTAGAGAGGTCTCCACCTCGTCCTGTGAGGGGGGAGTGAGGTGGACAGGGCCGGAGAAACAAACTGGAAGATCAATCGACTCCTGACCACAACCCGGTCGAAAGTGTTTCCCTGAAGGATACAAGAGAGGTTTCAAGCTAGTCAGCAAGTAATAAGGTCTGCAGCAACAGGTGTCATCTACCAAAGCAATCGTTATTTAAACTCACAGGTTCAGCAGACAATATTAAAATACCAATTGTTACCACCAATAAGGATCATATGTTCCCAATCCAGGAAATTCCAAAAATTCCAGAAATCCCAAGCTTTCTTGGCAGTGTGCTTTCGGCCTGTGACTGTGGGCCGCATCTCGCCAGGAAATGATCCCCACGATGCTGGCGTGTCAACCGAGGGATCACCTGGCACGCTGTGCAGGCCGGTGACAGGTCCATGCCGCTCACGGCGTGGTCCAGTTCCATGCACAGGAAGCATAAGGGGTGCGGATCAGCCCCCGCGATCAGGATCGGGCACTTCGGGCAGGTCCTGTGATCGAGGATTGGCTCCATAACTCTCTCTTTCTCGTCTCAATGCTGAGTGGATTTCACTTCTGCCGCTGAAGAGAAAGGGATGATAGTCAGGAGGCGAGGCCTCCTTTTATACGGTGAGATGCGCGCGCATTCAGGTAGGCCCGCCCCAAGGCCGGCTACGTCTATAGAAGTAGGAGAATGCTCGCAGGATAAGGTAGTACCCATAGAGTCCAGTAGAGGGCGGAGCCTGTGAGAGATATAACCAATTTATTAGATAGTGGATCTTCTTGAAGATGTATCGATGTGATTTAATTGTAATAAACGAATGAAAAGGATGCCCAAATAACAACGTAACCTGAATTGATGCCATGGCAGGTGTGGCCGTTTTAAATGGCCTTTTCTGAGTAGAGATCAAAGTAGTCATGCTAGGCCAGGGCATCTTTGTTGTTTCTAATATGTATATAATTTCCATTTTTCATTTAGCTCCTTCTGAATTCAGCGTTTGAGTTTGAATGGTGCTTAATTTCTCCGCCGCGTGTGCCCATCCTCGTTTGACTGGCTTGAGTCCGGAGTGGCAGATAAGAGCTCAGTTAATAGCATGCAGCAGCTAGCGCACCAACCTGCCCGGGGATAAGCTGCCCCCCTACCCCCCAACCCTGAGGACTGTGGTCCTCTACTTCAGTGACAGGTTATTCAACCAGACTTA
Organism: Dissostichus eleginoides; assembly: GCA_031216635.1. Lineage (NCBI taxonomy): Eukaryota > Metazoa > Chordata > Actinopteri > Perciformes > Nototheniidae > Dissostichus > Dissostichus eleginoides. The sequence goes on along the minus strand of CM062278.1, from coordinate 4,987,322 downwards.
TTCCTTTGTGTGTGTGTGTGTGTGTGTGTGTGTGTGTGTGTGTGTGTGTGTGTGTGTGTGTGTGTGTGTGTGTGTGTGTGTGTGTGTGTGTGTGTGTGTGTGTGTGTGTGTGTGTGTGTGTGTGTGTGTGTGTGTGTGTGTGTGTGTGTGTGTGTGTGTGTGTTGAAGACATGTCTGCACCCAGGTGTTTGTGCAGCACACACCTCTGAAAATAAAATCATAGCCCTCTCTCCCATCCTCACTCATAAATATTATTGCTTTTACTCCCCCCAGATGCTGCCAATCCCATGTATAAATGAAAGCGGCAGTGGGGAGATTAAATGATTTATACCGTACTGATCAATAACCTCATGTTTAATGCGTGTGAGGATAAAGAGTACCAGGGGAAGCATCCTTTCCTGTTCCTGCTGATTTTTACAGACTAAGATTCACTGAGTGTAATTCCTACCTAAAATAAAGTAACGAGTGTGTGTATTTTCTATTTGTGTGTGTAATGGCGAAACTGTCCCACAATTTCGGATTTTCCACAAAAAATAAATTGGTTGTCCGCCATGTTTTTTGTTCTCATGCAGGGAATGTGGACGATCACGTGACATGGCGGCTGGCCAATAGAAATCAATAGGGGGAAAGACGTAGGCCGTGGCCGTTTCTCAATGTCGAGTACACCGGCTGCAGAACCACTATTTCAAGTATACTACGTCATCGAGTGGCGCCGAATGCTGGGCATTTAACATGCATTTAAACAGTCCTTCGGCGCCACTCGATGATGTAGTATACTTGAAATAGTGGGTCTGCAGCAGGTTTACTCGACATTGAGAAACGGCCCGTGTCTCAATTCAGGGACTGCATCCTTCGGAGGACGCAGCCTACGCGGTCCACGAAGGATGCAGCCCACGTAGACCGGGTAGGCTGGACCGAGCGGCCTACGAAATGAGATGGTCCAGCCTACGGAGCAGGGTATGCGGTTGTATCGTTGTTTTCTATTTTTACTGCTTTAAATCACTTCGGAACGAATGACTTTTCTTCTGGTTTAAATATTAGATCTTTAGTATTATTTTAATATTTTTGGTCATTTTTCTGGGGTCGTGCGGTGTATGGGACACAGTTTTTTGGCTTTAAAAATCTTTAGAATTAAATAAATAATGTATCAATTATGATTGTACACACTTTGGGGACTTGATCAACCCCAGCAGGGCCTTCCTGGGGTGAGAGTGTCTAGTGATAAATGGCCGAAACACTCAATGATCTCTAGGTCCACTATTGAGGATGTGTCAATTTTAATATTGTTTGGTTAGATTTTAATAGGTTTAAATGTTATTTAATTAGTGCACTTAATAAAGTACACACAGTTGGAATGATCCAAAGTTAATCCAGATTGGAGAGCAAATCTTTTTTTTGAGATAGGGTTTGTCACAGACCTGGGCAGAATCGGCGGTCGGAAACGTGACACGATCGGAGGGATTTTGGCCCGGACCAGTAGGTCCCCCAAATTGTGGTTCCTTTTAAAAGCCGAAATCAGTCTACTGGCCTGAACAGAAAAAGGACAGAAGGTTTGAACACAAGGGGCTATCTGTTTGTCCTCCACTACCTCTCTAATGATGGGAACGGCCGAAGACGACTCTCCAAACACTGTCGACCGACTCCGGCGCAGCAATGATCTGGAGTAACCCCTCTTTTTTAAAGCCGTAACCAAAGTTTTTGTTGCCGAATCCCTCTCAAGAGTCGTGGAACAGATTCTATTGAACCGAATTAGCTGAGATTTCACAATCCCCTTAAAAGTGTGTTTCGGATGAAAACTGGAATGGTGTAATAGATTGTGGGAATCTGTGGGTTTGAAATACACCTTTGTGCTAAGCTGTTGGGTGGTCGCGAAATCTTGGCCTTTGTAGGTGATCACATCCAAAAAGGAAACCTCCTGAACCCCTATTGTAGGCTTCACTTTAATAGATGGAGGATGGGTGTTGAGAGCACCCACAAAGGAATTGAACTCCTCCGTGGTGCGAGTCCAAATACCCCAGATATCGTCCAGATATCGGAAATAGCACCTAGGGAGTTTCGAGCATCTGACAACAGCGGATTTTTCCCAATCTGCCATATATATATTGGCATAAGCTGGTGCAAATGTCTTACCCATTGCTATCCCCTTAACCTGTAGGAACCATTTGTTGTTAAAACAAAAATCATTCCTAGTAAGGCTTAGATGTAAAAGTCTGAGGATATCCTGGTCAGGACGGGCTGGATCCGGGAAACGGTTCAAAATATTCCTCACTGCCTGCAACCCCATCTCAGCATCGATATTAGTGTATAAACTCACCACGTCCATTGAAAAGTAGAAAAAGGGCTCTGCCAGTTTAATGGCCTTAACTTTATCCAGAAAATCGTACGTGTCCTTCAAATAGCTCTCATGTCGGGTGGAAAGGGGGGTTGAGATGTTAGTCCAACCACTCTGCCACACGGTAGCTTTCGCTGTCACAGTCGGACACTATCGGCCTACCTGGAGGCATCCGATGGGGAACCGACCATGCCTCAGGAGTTTTGTGAATTTTGGGCAGCAAATAAAATTGCCAAGGTTTAGGCACCACTGGACCCGAAAGATAAGAAACCTGTTTTTTAGAAAGCCAGTGCCCCTTGGCCATTCCCTCCAAGATCTCCCCAATCAACCCCGCTGTTTCCTTATAAATAGGGGAGTCAAGAGGCAAGTAGTAACTAGGATCCTCAAGCTGTCTCATTGCCTCCCGGATATACTGGCCCCTATCCATAATAACCACGGAACCCCCCTTGTCAGCTGGTTTGAGGATTATTTCCTTGTTACCCTGTAGTTCCTCCAGGGCCCGGTGTTCTCCCAAGGACATGTTGGTGGGAGCTATGGATGGTTGGAGTTTACTGATAGAATCCTGGTCTGCCTGAAAGAGTTCAAGAAGCTCCCCTGGTAACTGTGTGTCCCTAGGCTCCCAAGCTGATGGTCCCTGGAAGCGCGGTAAAGCCTCTCTTTGTTTGTTGCCAAAGAACGCGAGAAGCTTTAACCGGCGATGATATTGAAGTTGGCGTTTTGTAACGGATGAGAGTGGCAGCCTGGGACAAATTCTCCCCTGGGAAGCTGTCCACCTGGACGCGTGAATCAGGGACCAGAGGAAGTCGAGCAATGTTGGACTCTCCCAAGATGAGTACCTCCCGGCTCGGCGTCAGGTTCCAGTTCAATGTTTTGTTCCCCCCATGCTTGTGGCGGGTAAACAAATGAAGAGGGGGGAGGGAGGAGAAGGTGGGAGGTAGAAGTCATCTCCCCTCGGTGGCATGGAACCACCAGGGATAGGATTCCCCCTGAAGTCCGAGTAATTTCTGGAGATCCTACTACCCTCCATGTTCCAGCGTCTCCTTGGAACTGTCTTAGATCCTCTGGGCGGAGAATTCCTGGATATGGGAGTTTTTTGCAGTGCAAACCCCCGGTACCTGGGAAGCAATCCGGGGACATAACCCCGTGCTGAGCCAGCACCACATTGTGGGTGTGGCCATGGCCTGAGGAGAGGACCCAGTCGCAAAACTGAACTTAACCATCCACGCTCTCTCCCCATCTTCTTTCGGGAGTGATGTTAAGTCCCTCCGTAAATCCGCCGAGGTGCCCTGGTAATGCTCATCCAGAATCTGGAGCCCTGTCTGCAACCAGTTGGTAGCATTACCCACCAGGAGATCCGATGTAACACCCTTCGGAAGAGAGGGTTTGAGGGAGTCCACCAGCCAATCCTTGGTCTGGGAGATGTTTTTTGGAAGAGGGCCATTCTCAACCATGGCTCTTCTAATAGGACTCCAGTTGTTGTAGGTGCGGAGTAACTTGAATATCACCCTGGTGATTTTCTGAAAATCTGAATGCTTCTTAGCTCCTTCCATTATCGCAGTACTCACAATTCTAGAGAAAAATGGGGGAGGGGGGGAAAACGTTTTGAGAACCAAAAGAAAATTACGAATTGGCTAAAGTACTGAAAACCTCTAAAAAGGAAGGGATGTGGGTCAAACAACCAGGGTTAACCCTGACCCTTGGTGACCATATAGGAAACTGCCAACCATCCTCAAAAAAAACCATTCTGATCCACTAGAAAGATGTTACGGTGGCACGTAATAAATGATCTCTTATACTGTACCACGGTGCCCTAACTCATGGTTTTAAAAAAAACAAAAACACATTTTTTTTTCAAAAATGCCACCACCCAAACTATAGATAATCCCAGATGCCTGAAACCCGGTAACTTGTGTTAGCAGTCTTTAAGGTGCACCAAATTTGTAAAAGAAATCAAGGATACAATTGGTCACCTCATCTGCTGTTTTACTCTTTAGTGGGTAGGCCTCTGCCCATTTGGTGAAATAGTCAACCATTACACATGTACTGGATGCCACCATCTGTTACTGGGAGCTTACCCACCAAGTCCATCCCAACCAGTTCAAAAGGCTCCGTTAACTGGGGGGAAACAAATACATGAGCATTACAGTAATTCACTTTTGATGTGTTTCTACACTGACAATACCAGTATGCCATTGTTTATTTTACCTCTATCGGACTGTACTCCTGCTTTTCTTTTATATTGGCTCTCTTGGCCTGGCACTGTGGACACTGAGTAATCTAAAACAGACAAACATCATTTCAAAGTTATGACAAATATTTAGTGCAAATAAATGTGTTATATTATATTTTAAACTGATAGGGTGTTTGCGCATACAGTATCAGCAATTTTGAAATACACATTTGTTACGTCCCGGCTCGTGGAAAGTGGAAAATAACATATAACCAGTTGGAATTGGTAAATTAGAAGTTGTTTATTGAGAGTGCTCAATAAAGTTGGCAACAAGCAGCCATAATCAAAACAAAAAGGCCACAAAGGCACCGGTTTAAACAAACAACAAAAGGAACTAAGGGAGACTCTTTAAATAAGAGGTTAAACAAGTAAATACACAAACAAAATAACTAACAAACAAAACAAAAGAAAACCTCACTTCTAAAGTGGGAAAAACGGAATTGGGCTAACAAAAATAGGCAGTAACAAAACACAGCCTGGGGAAAGTTAACCACAGTTAACGTTGTACTTTAGATAAGCAGAATACAGGTATAAGCACACATATACAAACAACTGAGTTAACAACTGTTAACGGGCTATCACACAAATGTATTGAGAGAGTACCAAGAGACGTCTGCAAGGCAAGGCAAGTTTATTTATATAGCACCTTTCAACACAAGGCAATTGAAAGTGCTTTACAACAATTGAAAGACATTAAGAAAATGGCATTTAAAATCAGTCATTAAAAAGCAAAGATAATAAAATAAACATTAAAATAAAAAATACATGGATAAAAGTTACAGTGCAGTTTAAGATGTGAATAGTTCAATTAAAAGCAGCGGCAAAAAGATAAGTCTTCAGCCTGGATTTAAAAGTAGTAAGAGTTGCAGCAGACCTGCAGGTTTCTGGGAGTTTGTTCCAGATATTTGGAGCATAATAACTGAACGCTGCTCTACCATGTTTAGTTCTGACTCTGGGGACAGAAAGCTGACCACTCTGTTGGATTTAAGCACCCTTCAGTTGTTGAAGGTTCGAGCCCGCTCCGCGCTGTTCGTTTGATGAGTGGTCTGCTATAAAAAGGAAGGACTCAGACAGAGATATGAGATTAAACAATATGCTGATTTAATGGCAGAAACAACAGTACAATATAACGAAGTACTTCGGGCCTCAGCTCTTCCACCGTGCGATGTACGTATCAGACAGTCAGACCGAACAGAGGCCGCGAGTGTACAGAATTCACAATATTTATTCCCACAAACGGAGAGGAGTTGTGTGGGAGGAGTTGTGTCGGTTGCTCCTCCCTAGGTGTTCATCCATTGGTGGACTCACTCCTGGGCGAGCCCTAGGCAGTGAATCAGAGTGAGTCAGCCATTGACGAGGTCTAAACAGCGAATCAGAGTGAGTCAGCCATAGGTGTGGGAAGTTTGGATCTCCTGCGCCGCCGATCAGTCCCAGGTCATCTTTTATGGCAGCCATAAAATAAACAATTCTGGGTTAAACGGGGGTGAGGTACCAATCCTTATCTTCGTTTATCCTCAGCACCTGGCCGTACCACTCCGCATCCCAATCTTTCTCTCAGTACAATCTCTGCATAGACTCAATGGTGTCAGTTTTATTACCTTTCTCCTGCAACCCCCCCATGCTCCTATCCGGCCCATTAAAAACCCGGGGGGGCGACTGGATCCTCTACATTCCTAAGTCAACGCACACACAATTGACCACAGCAAACAAAGGAAAATAAGAACACTTGGTCTAGTTTCATAAGTATACATTTTACACAGACAAAGTTATAATTATTAAAACAGGTTATAATTTGAAATAGGTTACTTTAATCCCCCTTTTGATCTCACCTCAAGAGATCAATTCACACAAAGCATTCAAAACATAACCACTGTCATTCTTTTCTACTGCGTCTGTCCCACAATGAGCGGATACAAGGCACACAACAACAACCACATGTTACTTAAAATGGCAATACAAGTAGCTATAGAAATCAAAAGAGACATTATTAAACCTTTCCATTGACCAAACATGTTTGTAAACCATTCCTCCAAGGGGTTGTGTATCCCTGATTGTTCATGCATAGTTATGGATAGTGTGCGAAAGCCTTCTAAAGCCTTTGTGACGGAACCGTCCGGAGCCGTATTGTTTGGAATGAAAGTACAACACATATCACCAAACATTGAACACACACCTCCTTTCTCAGCTAACAGCATGTCAAGGGCCATTCTATTCTGTTTCAGCCATAAGGGAAGTCGGCCCCAGCTGTTCAGCGAGTCCTTCTACAGGTCCCTAGTGAGATTAGCTAAACGGAGCACATTGTAATGTACATAGTTGATCCTGTCTACATTATTCCATCACTACCTGCTTGGAAAGTGAAGGTTTGTTTAAGAGACATTTTGGTAACAACTACCTCATGTTTGGCCCGTTTGACCCTAGTTACGGACTCCTCTGGCGGGGGAATGGAGTCTGGGTGGTCAATGGAATCATTAAAACAAAAATAAAGGCAAGGGTGAACACACATTATTTCTGTTATTAATAATAGGAGATTTACTAGGACACAAGGAATTAACACCCAATCAAATAATAAGGCATTCGCTAATGGGCCATATAACTAAGAATGGTGTTCAAGATACAAACAGTGTCCCAAGTAAAACCACGATTCCCACTAGCAGAGTACACCAACAAACAATAAGGAAGTGTAATCCACAGTCTGTCATTGTTGAGTACCTTTAATCAGTGGTCCGTGTTATTGTAATTAGGTTCCTCTGAACACAATGCTAAAATCTCCTAAGGAGATTCTTTAAAACTAGGGTGTAAAATAGTACCCTGTAATGGTAAATACTGTGCTCCCAGAACCTGTTAAATATAAGGTTCAGTAAAACCTGTTAAATAGAAGGTCTGGTGAGTGGGGACTTTCACTGCCCTTTAACTATAGGGCTAACCTCTCGTTATATATAACCTACTACTCTTATTAGAAAGAGGCCCTATAGGTGGGCATAAAAATGCTGCTACTTATTGGAAAGTGCCCCTAAAGGTGGGAGTAAAAAAGTCGGGTCCTATATGGAGTCGTGTGTTTCAGGGGTCGGGGTCCCGTAGACTCGTGTCCGCCTCCTCGCCGGCCGTAATCTCCTTTCCAAGATCGCCTGTTGTTACCTCTGTGTCTTTGTCCTTGTCATCTGTTGTATGGGTCGTTGCTTCTGCTGGGCTGTCGTCGTCAGATGTGTCGTTCTCTCGTCCTGCTGCAGCGATGTCAGTTCTGATGTCGTCTAACGTCCTTGCTGGAGGTTTTCCAACGGCGCACTGGCTCCAATGATACCACGTTTCCCCCTTTCCTTCGAGGCGAACTGCATGTGATGTCCTCTGAGTCACTCTGTGCGGGCCGGTGAACCTTGGGTTGAGCCACTTCGGACGGATGACCTTCAGCCAGATGAATTCTGCGGTGTTAGCCTCGTGCTTCTCCGGTCCCCCTTTGGCGTCAGCCACCTGGGTGGAGAAATCTCATACCAAGCCCTTAAGTTGCTGGTAGTATGGTTTGCTATCCATCTCTTCTACTTCTTTCCCTACTGCTAATGCTCCAGGACCCGGAAACTGATGGCCGTGGGTCAGCTCAAATGGGGAGAAACCTGTCCCTCAGTTAATGTGTTCATAAACAAAGTCCGACACCGGCTATATCAACCTGTTTCAGAGGAAGGTGGAGTCCCCTGTGCCGTCTTGACTTGCCGTGTCTTCTCTGTCAGAGGCAGAGGTTTCATCCTTTTTTTTTTTTTAGTCCTAAAAAATTTGACGCGTTTTGCAACAAAGTCAAGTATTTCTTCATCTGTAGGTCTATGTGTTGATACAGGTGTTCCTTTAATGTCATGAGGGGAACTGGGTGAGGGGGTCGGGTCTTAAAGGGGTTGTATAAATCTGGATAGAGGAGGGGACCGCCCTCTGGGATGTCTGGGAGGGGCCCACCATATGGCTTCTCCTTCCTGACTGGCTCTATCACTTCTGTGGGAGGGGCTGGTGCAGGACTGGGTGGGGCTGCTATGGCGGGCAGATTTTTGGCGGGAGTTTTGCTCAGAGAGCAGGTTACTGCCACTCCATTCATAACTAAGGCTGCGTTATGGCCTATTCTCCTTAGCTTGTCAACTAACTCCCTTTCTTTGTTAAGTTTAGAAGCCCTGATAAAACCTGCCTTCTGCTTGTTGAGAGTTTCTAATTTCTGAACCAACTGTCGCTCGTATGTATTGAGTGCTGTGGCTAGGAGACTTATTGCCTCGTCACCCTCTACTCTATTCTCTGCGATCATCTGATCGTGTAAGAAACGGAGATCGCTGCTCGCCTTTTTATGATCTCCGGGCTTAAGTCCGCTAAGTATCAATCTCTCTGCTTGTCCCCACTGTTCCCTTAAACTCCCCGGAACAGGGACTCCTAATTCTCTCTCTTCACGTTCAAATTCTCCTTCCATTTTGACTTCGTTCGTATCTGCTTCTCCTAAAGGTTTTAGTTTTTTATAAAAAATACCAGATATCTCTGCGTACTATAATTTACTAATTATTGTAGTTTTATTCCCACAGGTATACAGTCTGATAGTTTTCGGTGCGAGGTGTATTATTGGCGGCGCGTAAGGCTCAGGTTTGGGAAGGCTAAATAACTTGTTTTACCTGACGCTGCCTGCCTCCGGCGTCTATAGAAAAGAGATCAACTCAGTGAAAGCTGCGCCTGATCAGAGCTCAGCGTGCGGAGTTTAAATCTATCAAGTCATATTACAGGATAAAGGAAATACAGTTTAAACTGCCGTATGAAGAGAAGACGCCGACGTGTCGCACTTATCATTCATATCACATCATCGATCATATAATATCATATCATATATTTCCTTGTCTAAGTCAGCTTCTCGAGCCGTATCTGACCGTGCAACACTTACATTGTCACATACTGTATGCAGAAGTATTATTTTAAGCAACACATTAGGTTGACGAAACACTCAACTCAAATGTAATTAAAGTCAGATCCACTCGTGTCTTAGATGGGCAACAGTGATAACATAAAACTGTTGTACGCTTTCAAACACTCGGTAGTTTATTTATTTTTTAACCAGTTGCTCTATATTCACCTTGCAGGTGCAACTATGTGGCTTGTATCCTTTATTATATGTTTAAGTCATGGATGTTTAAAGTTCATATTTGTCTAATATTAATTTACTTTTCATTAATGAAGTATGACGCTGCGCTGTTAGTACACTTGTCCCTTTCACGTGAACGCGCTCTCAGCTGGAGAGAGAAACCCTGGCTCGATTTACCGAGTTGATAACCAGCGTCGTAGGACCGCTTAGCCGTTACGTTAAGCCCGCGCTGATTGGTCCAAATTGACCAATCCACGGACTTCCTCACACACACACACACACTCAGTGCAGGCAGCTCTGCTGATTTCTCCTCCCTGGCTGCAGGCTGATAACAGCCAGTTGGCATCAAGGCGAAATTCTCTCTGCAGACCCATTCTCACAGCGCCTATCAACCTTTTTCTTACTCAATATCAAGCCACACTTAATCACACTCAAAATAAATATCTAACGTAACCCCAGATCCGTCTAAGGATTGCCTGTGTATTAGTCGATGAGCCCCAACCCCAGAATTCGTCTAAGAATTACTGTGTGTGTCACCTTATTTCTCAGAGTATTTCAGCTGGACTTCCTTTAACATTTTAAAACCACTGAAATCTCGGACGACGATTGCAGCTGGTTCCTTTACAATTTATAACCACTGCAATCTCGTTACACAGTTAATCACACTCAAAATAAATAAATCTAACGTAACCCCAGATCCGTCTAAGGATTGCCTGTGTTCATTAGTCGATGAGCCCCAACCCCAGAATTCGTCTAAGAATTACTGTGTGTGTCACCTTATTTCTCAGAGTATTTCAGCTGGACTTCCTTTAACAATTTAAAACCACTGAAATCTCGGACGACGATTGCAGCTGGACTTCCTTTAACAATTTTAAACCACTGCAATCTCGTTACACAGTTAATATATTCCCCGTACAGTCTAGTTGACTTTTATAGTGCGATGTATATTTCAACAGATGGAGAGACTTCCAAAGCGCTTCTACACCCCTTTCGGCGATGTGGCTTTTGGCAAGGAGTCGAAACCCAGTCTACAGAATCTCTTTATCGTCACGTTTAGTCTTCTAGATTAACCCCACAGCAAGAGTTTGCGAGATCCGGTCATTTCAAATTGATTTTGAAAGTTGCGTTTCTCCTCTTGAAATACCCCACATATAACACAACTGCAGCTCCTCTTTGAGACTGGAAAGTGTTATTCTGTAGTACTGTTCTTTCTACCGTAAGACTAAAACACTGAAAATGCCGCTGACAACTCTAAAATTTTGTAGTATAGCCAATCACAGATTTTGATAATAACAGGTATCTGCTCACCTTTCTGTTGTGGGCGCCCTGGTTTAGTTGTCAGAGGTATTCGAGGTGTCATCCCTGGACCGTTCGTCCGCTGGCTGCCGGTGTGCCTTCTATGAGACCCTACTCATCACGTCGGTCGGTCACCAAATTGTTGGGTTTAAGCACCCTTCAGTTGTTGAAGGTTCGAGCCCGCTCCGCGCTGTTCGTTTGATGAGTGGTCTGCTATAAAAAGGAAGGCTCAGACAGAGATATGAGATTAAACAATAAGCTGATTTAATGGTAGAAACAACAGTACAATATAACGAAGTACTTATATAACGAAGTACTTCGGGCCTCAGCTCTTCCACCGTGCGATGTACGTATCAGACAGTCAGACCGAACAGAGGCCGCGAGTGTACAGAATTCACAATATTTATTCCCACAAACGGAGAGGAGTTGTGTGGGAGGAGTTGTGTCGGTTGCTCCTCCCTAGGTGTTCATCCATTGGTGGACTCACTCCTGGGCGAGCCCTAGGCAGTGAATCAGAGTGAGTCAGCCATTGACGAGGTCTAAACAGCGAATCAGAGTGAGTCAGCCATAGGTGTGGGAAGTTTGGATCTCCTGCGCCGCCGATCAGTCCCAGGTCATCTTTTATGGCAGCCATAAAATAAACAATTCTGGGTTGAACGGGGGTGAGGTACCAATCCTTATCTTCGTTTATCCTCAGCACCTGGCCGTACCACTCCGCATCCCAATCTTTCTCTCAGTACAATCTCTGCATAGACTCAATGGTGTCAGTTTTATTACCTTTCTCCTGCAACCCCCCCATGCTCCTATCCGGCCCATTAAAAACCCGGGGGGGCGACTGGATCCTCTACATTCCTAAGTCAACGCACACACAATTGACCACAGCAAACAAAGGAAAATAAGAACACTTGGTCTAGTTTCATAAGTATACATTTTACACAGACAAAGTTATAATTATTAAAACAGGTTATAATTTGAAACAGGTTACTTTAACTCCCAGAGGACCTGAGAGTTCTGGATGGTTCATACTTTAGCAGTAGATCAGAAATGTATTTTGGGCCTAAACCATTCAGTGCTTTATAAACCAGCAGCAGTATTTTGAAATATATGCTTTGACACACAGGAAGCCAGTGTAAAGACTTCAGAACAGGAGTGATGTGATCCACTTTCTTAGTGTCAGTGAGGACTCGAGCAGCGGCGTTCTGAATCAGCTGCAGCTTTCTAATAGATTTTTTAGTGAGACCTGTAAAGACACCATTACAGTAGTCGAGTCTACTGAAGATAAAAGCATGGACAAGTTTTTCCAAATCCTGCTGTGACATTAGTCTTTTAATCCTAGATAAGTTCTTTAGGTGATAGTAGGCTGATTTAGTAATTGTTTTAATGTGACTGTTGAAACTCAGGTCAGAGTCTATGACTACACCTAGATTTCTGGCTTTATCTGTTGTTTTGAACATTGCAGACTGAAGCTCAGCGCCAGTGGCGGCGCCAGATTATTTTTGTTGGGTAATCTATGGTAGGGCTAACCCATACAGTGGTGGTGCTCAAGTCAGTATTTGCAATTGAATTACATACACGCTATATCGCCCCCCTTGACAGTGAAACGCCATGCGTGAGGTTTAGATTATTTCCCTGTCTCAATCAAAATGGAACTGTATGAAATAAAATGGCACATTTGTCTTGTAGTAAATAAAAAGGGATCACTGTGAACGTGACGTATGATAGTACACGTTGAAGATCCAATGGAGATACTGAATGGCGGTTTCGACTGATCTCAATCAATAAGGCATGACGCAGACCCAACGTTGCGTTGTTCTGATTGGCTGTAGGTCTATTCAAATTGCATTCAGAGGCATTTCGATCTGACCGCGGCCGCGCTGATATTATAACGCCAGAGAATTTCCACACCTTTAGTGTATAAAACTCCCCCACTACTTAGACTACTCCTTGCACCCCTCTTCTAGCATAAGCCTGAATGGTCTCAACCATATTGCATCAGTAACGTGCACTTGTTGTTACAGCAGGATCAGTTTGTGTGTTGTGGACACGACCCGTATATTTTCGCAATCCGTGTTCTCAACATTTAGCATTTTGCTTATTATTTAATTTAATTTGTTTACTTTAACATCATTTTTCATGGTGGGGCTAAGCCATGTCTTGGTATGGCTGTAGCCTACCCCAGCCATACCCTGGCGCCGGCACTGCTCAGCGCTAACTTTTATACGTTCTGCCTTGGCTCCAAAAACCATTACCTCAGTTTTATCTTTGTTTAATTGGAGAAAGTTCTGACACATCCAGTCATTGATTTGTTCAATGCACTTACTCAGTGTTTTCAATTGGAGCATAGTCTCCTGGTGAAGTGGTTATGTAAATGTGGGTGTCATCCGCATAGCTATGGTAACTTATTTTGTTGTTTTTCATTATTCGAGCCAGTGGTAGCATGTAGATGTTAAAGAGAAGAGGCCCCAAGATGGAGCCTTGAGGTCATATTTGTCAGATTTGTATTTACCTATAGAAACATAGTTGTTTCTGTCCTTTAAGTAGGATTCAAACCAATTTAGAACTGTTGATGAAAGTCCCACCCAGTTTTCTAGTCGGTCTAGTAATATGTTGTGGTCAACAGTGTCAAACGCAGCACTGAGATCTAATAATACTAACACTGAAGTTCTGCCACTGTCTGTGTTTAAGTGGATGTCATTGAAGACCTTTTACAAGAGCAGTCTCAGTGCTGTGGTTTGGACGAAATCCTGACTGGAACACATCCAAACAGTTATTTAAATGCAAGAAATTACTCAACTGTTGAAAAACTACTTTTTCAATGACTTTACCTAGAAATGGCAAGTTTGATATTGGCCTGTAATTGTTCATTACTGAAGCGTCTAGATTATGCTTTTTTAAGAGCGGTTTAATGACTGCAGTTTTCAGGGCCTGTGGAAAAACACCTGAGTGAAGAGATTTGTTTCTATATGAAGTAGATATGAGGGTAGTACACTCTGTCCCTATCTGCAACACTTTCCCCGACATTTGAACCACTATTTCTTCCTTATAAAGTGAGGTGCTGTAGCCTGTTCTCTGGGTAGACTCTGTCCCTATTTAAGACACTTTCCCCGACATTTGGAACACTTTTCCTGCCTTGTAAAGTGAATTATTGTAGCCTGCTTCATGTCCAATGAATGGACTTTAATTTGTATTGTATATGTCCCTGTATTGTACAATGTTGTCCAATACAGGGACATGTACAATACAAATTAAAGTCCATTAATTGGACATGCTAAAACAATCGTCCCGACATTTAAAAACACTTTCCCCGACCTTTGAACGCCTGTTCCTGCATTATAAAGTGATATGCTGCACCCTGGTTCTCTGGGTACTCTCTGGTCCCTATTTAATACACTTTCCCCGACATTTGAACCACTATCCCTGGCTTATAAAGTGATATGCTGCACCCTGGTTCTCTCCCATGATTGGCTATCAGTAATAGTGCTGCAGATAGCTGTAACAATCTTTCACAAGTGGTTACAAGCACCAACATTTCAATGTTTATCCCTCTGGGGCCATTTATTTAAAAAAGCCCGTTAGCCACCTCAATTTTCAAAATGGCAACCATCTTCCAAGATGGCCACCATTTCCAGCCGAGGAAACAGTATTTTACCACAGAATTTCAACCACTGGATCAATTTGGGTGATTTTGATGTTGAATTATATGTTTTTGACTATGGGAAAGTCAAATGTATATGTTTGAACTTGTTCAGAGCTGTTTTGTGTAATTTTAAAATACAAAATGTAAAAAATAACACTTACAAAAATTGATAATTGCAAAAAACATGTAAAACTACGATTTTCAAACACCAACAGGAAACGTATTTCCATGTTTATTAGATATAACATTGCCACAGTAGGATTGCGTATGTATTTACTCCTGACACCTGCAGCTGCATAATGCTGTACAGGGAAGACCAAATCGGTAACATTTGCATCGTCCACTGCATTCCGACTTGCATCCACACTTGGTCAGCTGCTGACAGCTCTCAGCGATGGGCGGAAGCTTGGTCCAGAATATCTGCCAATGATCTTCTTCTTTGGTCCATCCCCACTCTGCAGGACTCTGTATTTCAGGTTGAAGCACTGTTGACTGACTCCATATACCTGCCTGGTAGGCTGCACATTTCAAATGCTGCAGTAGAGCCGCTTGGGTAGGAGGAATGGCCTTGTAGGCCCTCTGTTTCCTTGCAAACATGTCAAATCTGGCATCATTAACACCCTCAGCAACACTGGACCTGTCATACATCATGACCACAAATGTTTCCAAGATCTTCAGTTCATCATCATAAACCACTGGCTGAGTTTACTGAAGAGATCAGATGCCTCGTCACAAACTTCCCATGTCTGCCAAGCTGTCTTCTTGCCTTTACCGCGGAAAGCTGAAACAACATCACAGCCAGTAAAGGCATGAAAGAAGAGAATCCCTTTGCTCTTTTCCATTCCAATAGAAAGACAAAGGTCATGCACAGGGATCCACTTAAGGTTCCGTTGATGGCCAAAGGCAATCCACAACTGTTGCAAACCAATTTCCTGAAGGGTTGGAAGAATGCTGACTGCAATCACAAGAATATCTGTGTTGTTTGCTTTTATAATTATGTTTTTTCTGCCCTCTTTTGCTGCTTGCTTGGCATGCACAAAGATTCTTGTGTCGGCTTCTTCGTGACTACAGGGAGCCAACTCGTCTAGCCTCATGGTTTGGGTACTTAGAGCGTTTTCTTCTTTGGTCACAATGACCACATTTTGCGCTGACATCTGTGCAATTTTGTCAGCAAGGTAGTGGAAGAGTTCAGTTTTGTTGTCATTGTCTCTGAGAAAGCTCTGCCAGTTTGATGGAATTTTGCCCTTGTTGGTCACCCTACGTCTGACTCCACGTCCTCGCCTTGACCTGGTTTCAACCTTTAGGCTCATGGGCAGGTAGACATCAAACACAATGTCAGTCCTCTTGTACTTGGTAGAGTATGCCTCGATCGTGGGAAGGAAATCCCGTACTGCATAGTCTTCAAAGCTCTTGGAGCTTCGTGGTGGAAGACTGTATACCAGTGCTGAATCATCAATAATGATGATATCTGCCTCAGGCTCAGTGTCAGGGATTGCAACAAGCGACTCGAGTATGCCAGCAAGCTGGGATTTCTGGCAGCTGTGAATCTTTCCCCCATAACTCAGAGCAGCAGGGAATGGGTGGTTCTCATGACCAAATAACTCCTTCAGGTCACATTCTCTGCTTTGGCATGAAATGAACAGTTTGGAGAATAGTTGACATTCCTCCTGCAATACCTTCTGTTTGGAAAAAATGATAGAGGCTGGTTTTTGACGAAAAAAATCCACACGGTTCTTCTTGATTGGTTTGTAGAAGGTTGAATCTTCTATGTCGATTCCTGCCATGAATTCCTGGAACTGAGCTTTGCCCCTTTCATAGTGAGTTCTCATCAAGTCTACTGCACTGGTGTGAGCAATATCCTTTGTGTCTAGTGGCAGCAGGTCACGACTCTCCTCTTGGAAAGGATTGCCCATATCTGTCATAACTTGTGAGAGCTTATCAACTTTCTCAAGGAATACCCTTTGAGCTCGTTCTGTCTGCTCATGGTGGCTGGTGTGCTCTGTACCCTCTTTGACTTCAGAGGCTGCTTCATACTGTGCGACCAAATGGCTGATTTCAGTCCCAGCTGTCATCCACCTCCTGAGTGCTAATGGATCTTCAGTTAGGCCGATTGCTCCCCCATCTGCCTTGACAACAGCGTTGGCCTGTTCGTGGGCTTGGTCGATGGCCATTGCTGAGAACTCTCGGCTTGATTTGTGTACAACAAATTTTCCTCTCTCAAATTCCTGGGCCATTTAAGGGTGTTTTTTTTTTAAGGTCATCATGTCTCTGAGGTGGATAGGAAGCCAACGTGCATAGTTTGTGTTGTTGTTTGCAAAAAAGTAGGGAAAGAGCTCAGCAAGTGAATGACAGTATAAGCTGAAGTTGGCTTCCCTGAATGATCGAATCAACATGAAAATCACCAGTTCCATTGACAGCACTGTATTCCAGAAGAGAAACTGGGGGCTTTGTAGTTTGCGGCTCTCGCACCAAACTTCAATACAGAGAACTTCCCCAGCATTTTCAGTTGCCTCACAGGAGTAGTCAGCATAGGCCACCTTCATTAGCTTGAACAAACGGCATGCTGTTATCTGGTGCATCTGTCGTGTCCTAGTGATGCTTGAAGCTGTTAAAAACGATTCTGCTGTACCGGCAGATGCAATGCCAGCTTCAACTAGAGCCCCTGTCCAACCACTGTCCTGGAGTAGGGTCCCAACTGACCTCAGTGCAGCCATTTCAATATGTAGGCCTCCAAACATGATGACAAACTTGTCCTCACCATAGTTTTCAGGCCAGTGCCACTGCACCTGTTTGGCTACTGCATAAATTGGCTGGTCAGCAGCAATAACAGGTACCTGGCCTGGGTTCAAAAATGCCACAATGTCCTTGATTTTGTCCATCACATGTCTGATAGTAGCAACAGAGTGGGCTTGATCTCGGAGCAGAGGTAAAAGTGATGTGATGCCTACCTCAAATGTTGGGTGTCTCTTTTTTGAAGCGTGGTGGGCTGACCAAGTCACATCCACTGGGCCATCAGTCACAGTAACCTTTTCTAGCCACTCGTACTCTAGTGCGAGTTGTGACATGTGAAGACTATTATCTGGACCTGTTACTAAGTTCTCTGTAACATTACTCTTTGGAGGAACAGGGTATTTCTTGGTGAAGAAGGCAGGGCGTATATTTGTGAAGGACTCAGGTAGTTCTGGAATAACCTTCACTTTGTCCTCTCCAAACTTGAGCTGTCCACGCTCCTCACCTTTGTAGTCCTTGATTGGGTGTTGGAAAACCAAGATGCTGGTGCCATGGAATGAAGTCGTTGCTGTTGTAGCAGTGGGGTTATGGTCTAAGTTATCCATTGCTGCTGTGGTGAACAACCCTCTACGCAGAACTGTTGGACAGACCACTCCATCTTCCACATATTTGCTCACTGTTGCCTCTCCTAACTGTGCAGATATTTCCAGCACTCATGTCATATGAAATGCTAATGCCATGCCCATGAAGCAACTCGATCAACTTCCTCTTTCTAGTCTTTGCATATACTGAAATTCCCATGTATATAGGGAATGGAGTCTCGCAGTCTTTTGAGTGCCTATGAGTGGATGCACTTTCCTTGTACCTTGCAAAGCAGTTATACTGCAGCAGCTGGGCAATTGCGAAGTCGGTCTTTGATGCACCAAATCTCAGCTGCGATTTGATATCAGCCCCATGTTCAACCATGCCCACAAACTGTAAGAGATTTGATGGAATGGCCTCCTCAATACATCCCTCATGAAAAGTCCCATCAAATGTGGATTTTTGGCTGCCTTACCAAGGATAATTGCGTCACTGTAGTCAGAGGCTTGTGATAATGCTATGCCAACATCGTTTTGGAAAGCCAGAAGGACATCCCTACCCTGCTTGTGAGCTTCCAGTTCTGGTATTTCAGCAAGCAGCTTGTCCTTTAGTCTGCTGGAGTTGACTTCAGGTTCCTCAACCCCTAGCTGCTGTAACCGTTGCCGGTACAGTTTAACCATGTCCGCAAGTCGAAAAACTGCAGGACCTTCTATGCTTGATTTTGTCTCGACTAAGTAAATGATTAGTTCAGAAAATGCTAGTGGGTAGGCATTCTGTCCTGGTGTCTGTTCCCGTTTCTCTCTTTGGATTGTTCTGCTGTAGGTTTTCTCTCTGCTGTACAGGTCTGCTAAGCATTTAACATGATATTTCAATTCCAGTGCAATGGCATCTCCAGCACTTAGCTTTGAAATAAGTTTTCCATCACAAAGGTTTTTGGCACACTCATTCAGCCTTTTGTTAAGCGACATTGTCATGACATGTCTGAGTTCAGATACTGGAGCTTCTTTTTCACAGAGGAAGCATTTAGACTCTTGACCTTCATGGCTGGTTCTTCGCAGCTTAGTTTGGCATTCTGCTCTCTCGATACTCTGTGCATCAACTCTTCTCTTTCTCGCCCTATCGAGTTTGGTGTTATTGAACTGAAGGCGACAGCTCTGGTGGTACTTGGCCATGTTCCTTCTCAATGTTTCCTCTATTCCACCACCCTCATCCAGTCTTGCAAGATCCACAACAATGTTGAGTTTTAGGTTCCACGCGTACGCGGAAAATGTACTGTATAGTGAATTCCATTAATTGGACACTACGCCCCCCGGTGGAATTCTTGTGAATTACGCGAGAAACCCCAAAACTTTAATATTTTTTATCTCTGAGGGGAAAGCTCGCCTGACCCCCATTGTTTCCCCATGTGGAAGCCTCCGGCGGTACCTATGAGTGGAGCACCCCGGCTTATTTATAGTGCACTCTGGGGCAAAAGTAAGGGTACATTTTTGTCTGTCAAATTGGGCGACCGCGTCTCCCATGTAAAAGTCCACAGATTGTACATTTTACGAATTAAGGGTCCTAACGTAGAGGCAGAGCTCGTCCCTGCCTCACTTGTCATCGCTCCCATGTATTTGTAGCGGAGCTTGGCAAATTTGCCGATTTTGACTATAAAAAGCGATTGGAATCATACAAAAATCACATTTATAACACAGATCAGTGGAGACATTTTATTATTATTATTATTATTTAGTTTTTCTTTAGTTTTTTTCCCGTTACATTGGAGTATGACAGGTGAGGCTCTGCCTCCCCTGACTGCACGTCGCTGATCGTACCTATTATGTATGTATATATGTATGTATGTAGTGCTGTGAAGTCAGTCGATGTGTTTTGTGTTTCATTATTTAGTTTAGCATTGTTATGTAATTTAGTTGTTTTTGTCTTGTTTCTGTTGCCTGTCAATGTAGAAAATAAATAAATAAAAAGGTTAAAAACGTAAAAAAAAAAAGATTATACGTTTTAAAACTGCCTTTCCAGACAAAGTATTAATACAGGTACATTCATTGTAGGGGTAATTTATTTTTTTTCACGTGTTTTATTGTATAAATATTGTGATTTTTAACATTATAACATAATCAATTAAAACTGCGGTCACAGACGTGCACGCCGTTGTGGGCGGGCCTTCGCGTCCGAGCGCCTGTCGGGGAGGGTCCCCGGGCGTCCTGGCGTCAAGCAGGCGTGCTGGTGTTTGGGGAAATGAGCTGCTTGTGATCTGACTGGGAGGTATTAGCCTTGTGTGTTAGTGACGTGGCATGGTTCAGGCTGGGTAAGCAGGGTGTTGTTGTGGGAAAGAGGTAGTTAGGAGTTATTGGAGTTGTTTAGTGATATATGTGGCGTGATAAAGGAATGTGTGCAGTCAAACAACAGGGCAAGCCACTACAGGGATTTGAACCCTGTCTCATACGAGAGTCCATACCAGTGGTGTTTGCTTTTTGTTGCTGGGTTTATTGATTAAAAAGCAAACCTGCAATACAGTTGTTATGTGGCCAATGGCACAAAATTAATGCGTGAAGGCGTGTGGGGTAATAGTAAGGTATTACTACAAATGTAGTCGTAACATAAGTATTGCACTGTAATGCAGGATAACACTGATCTGACTTAATGGGGCACAGCATGCTATGTAATGTGAAAGGTCCTGGTAGCAGGGCAGTGGGGTTTGTTGTAAGCATGAAAGTGGTCTCCATTCCCTGTCTAGGAACACAGGAATGTGATGAGGTGTAGTATGGGAGTCGAGAACAAGGGAAGTAGCTTGTATGTGAAATGGAATTGAAGTAGTGAAATGTGTGTAACAGAATGATTGGTGTTGTGTGAGATATGTGTTTGCAGTATATGCGTAGATGATGTGGGAATGTGGATTGGTGTGCGCTATGCAGACGTTTTGGGTGAATTGGGAACAACCTGTGGACATGACTGAAAAGTAATGGACAGTAGGGTTACTTACAAGTGCAAGATGACACAGAAGTGGTTGGGGTTTGTTGTGGATGGTCTGGACATGGATATAAGCAATGGTGTCCCTGTCCTTGCGTATGGATAAGTAAACATGTTACATCTGTATAGGCACACAGCACTCCTAAGTAGTTGCTCTGGCACTGACACCACGCAACAGTTGTGTGTTGACTCGGCAGGGATGACGTGATGTGTATGCCTCTCCCTGCTTCCACTGTTTACAGGCACAACCAAAAGGTAGCTATGTTGTGAGTGCATGGCTCCTATGAAATGGCTTTGGCGCAGTCACCAATCAACAGCGATGTGGGACTCTGCAGAGAGGAAGGCACTTTGTAGGCCTGTCCATGGTTGCATCGTCTACGCACACATAGGCCTGTCACGATAATTAATTTTGTTGGACGATACATTTTCCTGGAAATTATTGCGATAAACGATAATATTGTCGACCGTTGTAAGACCATTTTAGACCACTGACATAATGATAATATATAATATATAATAATAATTCAAGTACAACCTTTCAAAGAGAACCTTTTATTGAACATTACAAATTAAATGTGAAATAATATTGAAATATATAAATGATATATATATCAAAAACAAATCAATTAAATTATAAAAAAATAATTAAATAAATCACACAACCAAAACAATACATTAAATAGACTCAGGCTTGAAAACAGAGCTCTTGTGGCCAAAACAGGCAATTGCATTTGAAAATGCAGTAGTAAAAAAAAAGTAAAATTAAATAAAGTAACAGTATATATATATTATATATATAAATAAATATGAGCACACAAGCAAAAAAAACCTCCTTAAAACAAAACTCAAGTGTACAGGCCACTGCAGTGGCGGTTCTAGACCAATTTGACTGGGGGGGCCAGGCTGGGGCCAGTTATTTTCTGAGGGGGGCACAATAAATGCAGGACGAAAAAGACAAAGACAGTATGAAGTAATTGCGCATAAGAAAACAATGCAATATAGTTATTGGTATTTGTTTCATTACACATTATTATATGCTTACCTTTAACCTTTGTGTGCTGTTTGGGTCTGTGGGACCCGTTTTCAGTGTTTACTAAAATAAATTGTATGCAATTAAATTATTTGAACCTGCTGTATTTGGGGTTGGACCTCACATCCTCTAGGGGGGAAGATTTTTTTTTAAATGTTGAAGTGAAATGCATCAATCGGGTGCACTTTGAGCACAAAATGAATTTATGGATACAGCTCTCAACACTCAGATGAAAGGGAGCTGTATACTTTTCAATAATCCAAATATCTTTAGAATATGATCACAACCAATAACAAATCATTTAAACTTGTTTATTCTTATCTTATGTTACCTAGTTAGCATTCTTTCTTTTTATTTATGCATATTTGACTAATCACTCCCCTTTTAAACTGTTTTTTTTTTTTTACTGTCCTATAGTACACATTGGAATGATTCTTACTTAATTTTTTACAACTATATTAAATAGATAAAGGTGTGCTCGCTCACAGAGGCTGTGTGCTCCTCCGTGGCGATGACGGCTTGCTAAAAAAAAAAAAAAAAACATATTTGTAAAGTGGGGGCTATTGAGGGCTTGCGAGCTACCGGTAGCTCGCGATCGACGTGTTGGAGACCCCTGCTCTAATGGGTCCGACTACAATGACAAATATCGTTAGTTTTGCCTATTCCGTCAGCCAAGAAATCGTTTAATCATAAACTATTTCTTTTTTTTTTTTCATTTTCAGGGGGGCCACAGGGGGGTCCAAAGTCAGTGTTAGGGGGGCACTGGCCCCCCCTGGCCCCCCCTTAGAACCGCCCCTGGGCCACTGTCCATACAAAGACCCAGATGCCTCAACAGGCCATATCCAAATCTATAAATCAAAGATTCCGAGCAAGGAACACCAACATGTTTACCTTGTGGGGCTTAAGGCAGGATCTCTCTGGGGTAGCAATGTTGCCAGCTGTGCTGAACATTCTCTCTGAGCTAGTGCTTGTTGCACAAATGCACATGTATTTTTTTGCTAACTTGGCCATTAAAGGAAATCTCCTCTGATTATCACGCCACCACATCAAGGGATCGGATGATGCATCAACTGCTTCTTCCTGGAGGAACTTTGTCAGCTCTAAATCAACAAGTACTCTTTTTGGGAG